>BOPP01000260.1:260249-415527 GCA_017312745.1 Gryllus bimaculatus | reverse complement strand
GCCAATGAACGCAGCAACGGGGATTAGCGAGAAAGGTTAGGGCAGAAAATGTGCACTTTAAGCTGACAATGGAATAAGAACTGCCTATAAATTCAGGGCACCGCAACTTGTTTCTAAACTTCTGCGTTTATTTGGAGATTGGACCTGCGGTCTTGGCGTCTGGAATCAATGTTTTGTTAGTTATACGCGAACATGGCTGGTATTGCGGTCAGCTTGTGGGTGTAGCCAGTCCTGTCTGAAGTCGTAGAATTAGCGGCGATATTTTGGAGCTGATTAATACTTAAATTCACCTTTCGCAGGGAAGCCATCTGACTCTTGTCGTACATTTGCGATAACTAAAAGAACTTCAACCGAAATTACACCCACTTGAGAAATATTTGAATTGGATGTAATATATCTTGTGACCAGAATTGCATTTGGAAAAAGTCCTGTTCCGTGTCACGAAAAATTTGGTTTTAGGAAAGTAGTGTAATGAATGAATCAATTGTCAACGGCAGGGTGATCAAGAAGAATCTGTCCGCACAGGCTAGCAGGGCAAATCAGTCAAGGGCGGTGATGACGATGATGTGATAATGATGATGATGACGACGCACAAGGGCGGGATGCAGGGCGCCCCCCGCGACACAGCGCCCTTCCCTCGGCGCGTGCATGACCGCCCTCGCGAAGCTCCCTGGCACGGCGCGCAGTTTTGCTCGTATGATGCGCAGGCCACGTGGAATTCCTTCGAACGCTGCCGGGAGCGGCTTTGCCCGCCTTCAATTCAGAATGCCGCACGCTCCCATCCTTTCCACATATCCGCGCCGCAAATGCATCTTTGTAATTGAATTTAGAAGTTGCGATTAAAGCAGTAATAAATGATGTTCTCCATGTTATCGAAAATAGTACGTAGGGAAAAAATGGAGACAAAACTCAACTCTCTTGCTTGTTACTTATCTCTCTTTGCAAATAATGTATCTAAATGGGGTTTAATGCTGATTAAATATACCGCTAAACATTTAATTTATCTCCATGCAACAAATTCAATCACAATTTTCCGGATGAAATAAATGATTTTATTTTAGTCCGAACAAACAGAATACTCGTTCTGGGGCAATGAATGAATTTTTTTCATGAAGGGATGTTTTTATCGTGAGAGTTAAAATATGATTTCGAATGCAAATGATTGCTTTCAAGAAGTAAATGGGAAAAACATTATAACTGTAGTGATCAAAGCGGAAGCCACTTTGAATAATGGTTTAAAACATCTAAATTAAGAAGGAGCGAAATTAGTATATATTTTAGTCCAATAACGTACAAAAACCGTTCATGCTTCCGAAATGCCTACAAAATAAAAATATGTTTTCATTAAGTTCGAAATATTCTAAGAGGGGGTTTCTGCTTTACATGTATTACTCAGTATTAATATGTTAATGGTTCCTTACGCTGAGTACAATTCGTGCATAAGTACTTGTTGGAAACCTTGTGGACTGTAACCCCACATGCATTCTCAGGTTTACGTAGCTTAGGAGTCGCACTATTTTGATGTCATGCGTCAATGGAAATATGTTGTAAATGTTTGCTCGGTACCAGTGGTCTTTTGACGGCTTACTAAAAAGGCGTGCAACTAAAGGTGGCAGTCATGACGTGTGCTAAGATGGGCTGCGTCGCACCCTTAGGTGATGCGCGCGCATGCAAATGGGGATTTTGTGGGCCTTACACCGCCCCGCTCCCGCCTCTCCCCGTCTTTTTGCTCCCGCATGAGAGGCGCGCCCAATCGTTCCGATTTGAGCGCCACCGATGCGTCCACTCCACCCACGCTATCCCCGTCCGCCCTGCCGTCGCCCCTCCTTCGCCCCTCCGTCGCCCCGCCGTCGCCCCTTGCTGTCGCCCCGCCGTCGTCCCGCCGGTCGCCCCGCGTTCGCCCCGCCGTCGCCCCGCCGTCGCCCCGCCGTCGCCCCGCCGTCGCCCCGCCGTCGCCCGCCGTCGCCTCGCCGTCGCCCCCGCCGTTCACCGCCGTCGCCTGCCGTCGCCCCGCCGTCGCCCTGGCCGCTCGCCCTCAGCCGTTCGCCCCGCCGTTCGCCCCCCCCCCCATCGCCCCCATCGCCCCCCGTCGCCTCCTCGTCGCCCTCCGTTCGCCCCGCCGTTCCACCACCGTTCTTCAACACCGTCGCACCACCGTCGGCCCCACATGCCCCCGTCGCCTCCACCACTGACGTTCCACACCGTGCGGCCTTCCGTGCGCCGATCTAGCCACCTCTTTTCGTGTCCTATAACGTATCTATTCCGCCTTATTCCAGTCTGTGCATCCTTACATTCTTCTGTTTACTATTTAACCAGTACTTCGTTTTAATTCAGTTAGAATATCATGTTAATTAGCAATCTTCGTAACTCCATATTCCCTCCTCTATTTTCCCATTTTGTTTTATTATAAAATATAAAAGGTGAAAGGAAGAGTAATACATAAAATGAAATAACAAATTCCCATCTCCTTTAATAATTATGTTCCCCTTATATTTATTAAGTCTAAACCAAAAAGGAAACTGAAAAGTCTGCTTCTTGGGAATATGTTTAATTCTTTACATTGCGTAACTGTCCAATCTGGAGGTTTACAAAGGATGCTAATTAGAATGACGATATACTTCTTTTTAAAACTTTAGATGTTATATGCATCAAAGTACTCCTAAATTTCCTCCATAAAATTTCTTTCGCAGATTGTTTCGTGCAGTGTAATTATTAATTATAAAAATTAAAGATATTTGTATTAAAAAAAAAAATTAACTGGGTCTTCATGTTCAATATCATTTTATAAAAAATATGTAACCAAATTGAACCTGCCCCGCGCTGGCATGCCGATTTTGTTAACGCAATTAAACTTTTCTACTTTTTTTATCCAAAACTTTTATTTTTTTTTTTCCCTTTTATCTTAAACGTTATTCCCAAACTGGGTAAACCATTTGTAACTTTATTATTTTTTTTTTTTTTTTTTTTTAATTTTTTTTTTTTTTTTTTTTTTTTTATTATTATTATTATTATTTTATTATTTCTTAATTTCAATTTGTCCTGCTATGCTCCGAAAATCAACTTACACTTAATTACTTCATGGTTTGGCTAGCTGTTTTTTTAATATTAAGGTCTAATGAGTTCGACGTACAGCATACATCACCTTACCTGTTGCATGTGGACGTGTGGACCATACAGAAATCACGATTCCTGGAACTTCTGTTGGAATTTACTTATTTACTGGAATTGATGGACAACTCCAATGAAAATATCGGGCCTTTTCTTTTCAAACAACTAATACCTTTATCATGTAACATTCTAATCACATGTCTCGAGATTTCATATTTAATTCATGATTCTATGGACTTCAAACATTATTCAATCGTACGTCTTAAAATAAATAAATTAATTAATTGTGATTCCCTTACGCGAACAACTCAGATAAACCCACGCAAACACGTATCTCTAAGTATTTTTAATGCAAATTCATCGCACGACAACAAATGTAAACTATTATTAAAATAATGCAAACATTTCCCACTATAAATAAACAATACTGCTTTACCGTCATTAGCCACCTAGCCTTCACATCACCACCTTTGGATTAACCAAACAAACATTTACTCACAGCATAAATATATTATCACAAATTTGCTATTTCATAATGCTCAATTACCAATTTGGCCACTCGTTGAGACTCGAGTTCGCTTCTTTTTGCTAAAAATAAATTTTTCAACGCTCTGTCCCTAATCAACTCCACTTAATGGCACCATGCCGTGCCGTATCTCGACAATACAAACTCTCGTCTATCCATCCAGCATTGGCGCACTAAATGTTTTATAATTGCTATGCCTACGCGTGTCCTTGGAGTTTAACTTTTTATTCCCACTCATTACGTTGCAATACACTTGTGTGACATTCTCGGTACGTCACAATGACACTTTGTTATTTACATTTGCTATACAAATTCACTTCAATATCTTTTAGTTTCGTGCCATAAACCATAACTTTTTTCGAGTTTCATATCATACCTCTCAATAAACAAGGTCTGTTCTTTTTCGCGTCATTCCATAAAATCCTCGTACTTCAACAATTTACTAAACAGGGACTAAATACCTTATGACAATACAGATGGCCCGAAATACAATATTCTTGTGTGTTTCACATACCATTTTACTTACAACTAATCTATTACCTTTCACCACGTATCCATTTTAACAATAACATAAATATTTACATATAGTATTTAAAAATCTTGAACTTACACCCCATCTACAATGACCATTTCCGTACATCCGCTTTTCTCACCCACCGTAAACCGCTGCCCTCCACCCTCTCCACCCCGTCTCCACCCCTTTTCCACCTCCGCTATTCTTTCGCGCTGCCCCCAGCCGTTTGTCCCAGTGGACTTTGGGCTCCATGCGCACCAAAAGGGCTCCGAGGACAGTTGTAAGCCGCTGGGTTTTCAAAGCCTCGTCCTGTACAATGGGAGACAGTTCCTGCCCCACGTTATTACCTCCCCTACACTTCTATTTAGCAGAGTAACTCTTCTTGAACGAATTTAGCCATGGGGCCAACATCTAAAAGTATTTCCGTGTACGATTAAATGAATTGCTGCTGTGACATTCCGAAAATTATAAGTAAACATTAAATGCAAAACAAAATGTATTGGAAAACTTTAATGAAAAAAATAACTTGGTGTATTGTAAATGACATGGCATCATTGTAATTGACTGACAACATTTTTTAAGAAAATACACGTTTGATGTGCCAATTTATTGTAATGAGCCGGTACGTCCAACCACCGTTGGGCCGCAATTGTATGTAATAATCTGGCAGTCATTACATTATATTCAGAAAAAATATTGAACATTGGCAGTATACGTTTTAAGTTTTATTTAAAATGTTATTAACATTTATTAGTGTATTATAGTTATACAGTTCGCTTGTACGGCTATGGAATGCTTGCATTTTGCAAATCGAAGCGTTGTTCGAGGTTCGAACCATGCCGCCCCCGCTCACTCGGGAGGCTGCATTAGGCCGGCGTCGATGGCCGGTTAATAGCGCCCTCCCCGTCCCCGCCCGTTCACAATTCGCGTCGCCGCTATTGACCTGGCCCTCCGTGCATTATGTAGGATAGGAGGACACTTCGAAAAAAATTGTTCGTTTTTGGTTTTTGTTTTTATTGACACGAGTTTTTCTTGCTTGACGACACATGACACGTATTACGTGGAAAAACTAATGACTTTCGGGAGATTCGAAAAAGCATGCTTGACTTTTCCCTAGGCCCATCTATTATGCGTGACCATCGCTTAGGTTGCTATCGCGAAAAATTCTAAGGTCTTTATCGATACAAATTGTTATGACGGTCTTGCAGTGAGCTGCAATTGTTAGTTTGGGTCGTTGGTGGGATGTTTTTTTTTTTCAGATTGTTCTTCATAGTATTGCTAACGTCGTGTGTAGGGATCTACCACAAGGAACAGACACGATGATAGTATAATACAAGTTTTTATTTACATACTGTACATATTTTACAGACCCTCACTTCGTAAGGCGGTTTGCCGAGGCTACCATGCAGCCCTCCTCTCCCGACATGCGCCTTGCCGGCGACGCTACGACCAGCCAGCAAGGCCGGCCGTCGTAGATTTGGCACCTGCCGTGTGCCCCGGCAGATTGACCGATCTGCCGAAGTGTTTAAGAACACATTCACCCTGTCCGAATCGTTCGAACAACACGTGCCCTCGGCACTCCGCGCCACCAGCCTGGCGGACAAAGTTTTGTGGTCTAGCCACCGAGGAACCGAAACGTTACCACTCGCGCCCGTCCTCGCCACGGCGTCTTTATAGCCGTCCAGGTCAACCTGACTCCTACGTCACTTATCCCACCCGCGCGGTGAAAGCCTTTCCTTGGCGCTGCCTGCGCCCGCGGACCATTTCCTGTCGGAAGGTCCCTTCTTTGTTCTATCTTTAGGATCCCCCAGCCCTCTTACCTTGCACTCGGCTGTTTTTTTACTGCCAAGCACGTGACGCTACCCCAGTATGAACTGTCCCAATTTTAGAGAAAAAGTTACCTGGGAACGGGAAGGCGTCCTGTAGGCACATGATTAATCAGGTAGATGACTTTATAATAAGACAGCGGAAATCTGTGTGACTGATGCTTTTAGAATCGAATGTGTCAGTTCTATTCCATATTTTTGGCGTACATTTTGAATATCATTTATACAGTTGAAGTCTTCCCAGTTGGTGTCTGGCCCCATACAATTTGGAAGGCCTATATAGTGAATTAACCGTGGGGCATAAGACAGCGTAATTCGTGGTGATACGAACTTCATTTTTGTCTGAAAGCGGCTTCGGAATATCGGCCTACATTATGCCCTAGTGCTAGAAGGCAAAGTGCTCCTGAGTGTGTGCGTGTAGTGATTATGTGTGGTCTTGTTATTCAGGGCCGTTTGCCGCCGCCGTTCGCCGCTGGGCTCGTGACGACGAGGGCCCGTGCGCGCACGAATGGACGGCGAGGACGCGTCCGAGGCTGCAGTGAGAGGACACGCTTTCTTGCCCTCCGCCTCCGCTTCCCGCCCCCGCCCGCGCACGCACCCGAGCCCGCGCCGCCGCGCGGCTAGGTAGTGGGGCCGCCGTCCCGCAGCTCCCCGGCGCCGGGCTAGGAGCTCGCACCTCGCCCGGCGCCCCCGCGCCCACGCCCCGCCCGCCCCACGCCCGCGCCCCCGCCACTGCGCCGCCGCGCTTGGCCGTGCCGCGGCCTTTCGGCACCCCTTACCCCCGCCCCGCCCCGCCTCCGGCCCCCACCGCCCGCCCCGCCCTTCGCCCCCCGCGCCCCCAGGGCCTCCCACCGTCGCCGCCCATGGCGGGCGCCCGCTCCTCTTAAGGCAAGCGCTTCTTCTGCCGCGAGTGGGCCTTTATCAGCTTGCGCACTCCGCTCGAGCCAGAGGCCCGTCTCCAGACCTACCGGCACCATCGGTGGTCGGCTGGGCCCGCACCGGCTGGTACCGCTTGCGGCGGCAGCTCTTTCTCACCTCCCTTTTCATACCTCTGTTTTGAATTTCCCGACGAGACATATTTAACAGACTTGTTTTCATTTTTCAGTTTCTTCTCTTACATGTTTTAAGTAGTGAAACTCTTCGGCGAGCAGAAGTTTATTCAAAATTTCGTGAAAGGATAATTCTTGGGCATCTTGGAAGGAAAGTTCTTCAATGAAACACGTTCGTTTCCAACAATAACATTTAATTTACTAGATTGGTACAATATAAGCACATCTTCCCCCCCCCCCATCTCCCACAAACCTCTGCCCACACAAGATCTATTTTCCGCTGGTTGCCTTCTTTTTCACATCATCGCGACAATTTCATAATGTCATGACGGATCGGTGCCATTCGACTGGCAACCGCCCGCCCTCGCGCTCCCTTCCGGTGGTCGCGACCCTCTATGCGCATGCCACCACTTGAAACGGTATCTTTGAATGGCCGCAGACAGCCAACTGTCTTCAGGCCACCCAACTTTGGCGTGGAGGTCTCACGCAAACCCCACAACATTAGTCTCAAGAATGTTTATTTTTGTATCTTCTAGAACAAATAATGTAAAAAGCTTATGTGGCAAAAGCTACAAAATGATGTTAATTGTTTCTGATGATATAAACATATGCAAGAATTACAATACATTCACAGTATGATTGAATATTTCTTTTAAATTATATAATAATTGTATATAATAAAAATTCAGATTTTGAATTAAGATTCAATCATTATTCTATTTTAAAAGCTTCACTATAATTTCGGTTTATTGAATTTAATACTGTTTATTCATAATTTTCTCACCAGTCGTAGTTCTTTCTTAAAAATAACATAAACTATTGATCGTGATAGATGAACATTCCATCCCATCCCCCCAACACATCATGAGTTAAACAAAAGGGACTTCAGGAAAATTAATAGGTGAAATATATATAGGTTTTAAAACAATATTTAAATTTAATCACAAGACACATGTTGGTAATTTTAATATTTTTAATTGTCCAGTTTGAAACTAATAAATGATAATGTATCAGCTGTCACAAAAATGTGGTCATGTAACGTTCATTTTTACTGCCAATCATTTCTCTTGTTCAAAGCTGTTAGAAAACACCGTCACACCAAAAAAGCCGGATATGTTTTTAACCGGCCCCCCTTAGTGCTTGCCACGGCTTGGCAGCTCATTGGGATAAAGGAGCAGGGAAAGGTTGCTAATATTCGAATGCAGTTATTCCAAGTTGCACGACTTATTTAAAAATATTTGAACAGACGAGTAACAGAATGCTAGGCATTCAGCCTTACTTCGTAAGCCAGACAAACTTCCCTGTCCCAAAACTATTATTTGTCCGGTAGATTCTGTAATTGTTTGTGGCTATTAATTTATTATTATTTTTTATTATTATTATTAGAATGCAGTAGAATTAATCCATATATAATTTATATTTAGTATTAGATAATAATTACTTATGATAATTCATTGAATTGCTTTTCAATTTCTTGCGAAAAGCAACTCGGTAAGATACAGAAGAGTGAAGCCGGCGCGAAAGGAAACGACACATTCTGACGGTTCGTTGCTGAAATATCTTTCTATAAGAGGAAGCGGTGATGACTGTTGAGGCGCAAACAGATGGGGTTGCGACACCAAAAAAATTGAAAAATCTACCGCTCGTGCCCGAGGATATTGGGAGAGAGGGAGAGAGAGGCGTCATTATAAATTCACTTCTTCGTGAGTAGCACTTACGACGGCGATTGATTGGTTTCCGCGACGGAACGAGCCGACTTCCCTTCCCGCCACCCACCCCTCCATCCCTTCTCGCTCAACCCCCGGTCTGTTGGATCGGGTTCCGCCGTATCCTAACTCACTTCTCGTGCCCACTCTATTCTCTCACTCACCTTCAGCCCATTCTACCTGGCCTCACACCTCCCTTTCTTCGTCCACTCCACATTTCCCTGCCCCCACCTCACCCCAACACGCCTCTCTTCCGACTTTTTGCCCTTTTTACGCTTAGCGCCCTCAACCTTTCCGCTCGGCCATGCCTCACGACTTCCCGTTCCACCTCGCCTCAATTGCCAACGCTGTAAGCTCAGCAATCGTCGCTTCCAGCAGATGGCAAAACTTTTGTTTTAATTTTTCCCCGCAATATCTGTGTAGGATCTACAACACAGTTATTCAACCGTGTATTTTAACTTTCTGCTCTAAAGAAAAAGTGAAAAAATAGAATTTCACTATCTCTCCTCATCCTTTCTTCTTTTTATTCTTCTGATCTCGCAGGTGTTACAATCCACCCGATCTTGTTCTTTTTCTCATGATGCCTCTGTCCGAAGTAGGTGAGATGTAGTTGCCTGGTCCTGTTTTCTTGAGTGTTGCTTATACAATATGATCTGTTGTGTACGTTGAATGCCGGGAAAGTTTAATTGTGTGCTGTGTGTTGCGGCGACTGCGGCGGCAAGACGCGTTGTGCTGCGAGATCGTTGTGGCCCGCGGTCCGGGCCGGGCTGCGCCAGCAGCGTAGCCTCAACCGCCGCCTGCTGGCCTACCACTTTCTGCCAGGCGCACGGACGCCCTCGGACGCGTGTTCGCGGCCCGAGTTCGTGCGCAAGCTGGTGGGCACTTGCTAGCGCGCTGCTCGCCGCCACGCCCCCCTCGACACCCCGGCCCACGCTCCGCCCAACGCCCCGGCGACGAGCAGCCCGCCCCCGGCCCCCGCGCACCCGCCCCCGGCGCTGTCGCCCTCGTCGCCGCACTTCCCCAAGGCCTTCTCCTCCGCCGCCGACGGCTACGCGGACAAGGTGAGTGCCTCTGCGGCAGTCAGCCCTCTAAACTCATGTAATATCGAAGGCACAGCTCATCAGTCCGGAAACATTAACAATACTAGTCTAAATTGTTACCTGTATGAGACATATAATGGAAGTAAAAACATTCGAACTTCTTGCTAAGAGCCATCTTTGCTATCAAGTGGTATTATATTGAAATGGAATTAAATTCGTTCGGCGAAAACTTATCAGGAATTCTCTCTCACTTTCCCAACTTGTATCAGTATTTTAATTTCTGGGAAGAATTACTAAACGACTATTCTAATAAATGAATGATCTCCATGTAGAGAAGATAACTTCAATTCTCTGTTTGATTAAATTAAAATTATATTTATTGCAAGTTTTACCAATTTTTCTCGAAATTTCGTACTGATGTCCCTATGTGGCACATTGAGTGGAAGGTCTCCGGCAGGAAAATAGTTAATAAATATTTCAAGTATCGATCCACATTTTCTGCTATAATCGTGTCAACACAGCATATTATTACACGAGCTTCTTCGTGTTGTCGACAATTGAATGGACAAGGACCCATTTAAAATAAATACAGATATAGTTTACGGAAAAGAGGTTATTATGCATTATTGACGTAAATATAATCCACAAAGGTTTTTAATGTCGTTCCATAAACCTTTCTTGCAATGGGATAATTCATGTACATGCCAATTTTTATTATTTCTTGACATTCCGGGAATATTATGGTATTAAATTTCGGAAGTTGTATCTTTAAAGAGAGAGTTTTGTGAAAGTGCCTTGTGAAAGCCGACGTCGGTAGCCGAATTGCTTAACTACGGTTTGTGAAGACACGGAGGTTAAGCAAATGGAGACATCTCGGGTTCCTGGAAGGGTAACCGCCTGAGAACTTTGTGGATCTAACGAGGCGAGCCTCTGGCCGAAGGGATAAAAGACAATGACTACCTACCTCTGACGACTAGCTTAATGGACGTATTACTCCACTTCGACGCCAGTAAATGTTTAAAGTTGACATTGTTACGAAACGCGTAAGATATTTGAAAGCGAAGCGCTGCGCGCTTGCGCATGCGCAGGTGCGCAACGACCCGGAGATCCTGGCAGCGCTGCGGCCCGAGGCGCTGGACCGCGACCCGGACGAGGCGCTGAAGCGCGCGGTGCTGTTCCCGCTGCTGGAGCTGGAGCCGCCCAAGCACTGCCTCTTCCTGCTGGTGGACTCCATCGACGAGGCGCAGGTGCTCAACGTGGGGCCGGGCGCGGGGGCGGGGTCGCTGACCTCGTCGTCGGCGACGGGTGGCGCCGCGGCGGCGGGCGTCGCGGGCCGCCGGTCCTCCATAGGCGCCAGTCGCACCATCGCCGAGCTGCTGGCCAACCACCACCACCTGTTCCCACAATGGCTGGTGCTGGTGTGCACGGCGCGCCGCCAGAGCAAGGCCGTGTCGCGCATGTTCACGGGCTTCCGCAAGATCTCGCTGGACGACCTGCGCAAGTCGCAGGTGGTGCGCGACGTGCAGCAGTACATCCTGGCGCGCCTCGACCAGGAGGACGCGCTGCGCCAGCACATCAGCCGCGACACCGCCGAGATGCTCAACCAGCTGCACATCAAGAGCAACGGCTGCTTCCTCTACCTCGAGAAGGTAAGGCGCACCCCACGCCTTGGCGGTAGACTTCATTGGGGGGATGTTCCTTTTGATAATACAGACCACGAGACATGTCTCACTTCGCAACACATGGTCCCTGCTATGACAAATTTCACTCCTATTCACAGCTAGGGCCAGCCTCTTCAGCCGTTTTAGTAATATGTATACATTCCTATGATGATCTTGCATTAATTTGAGCGATAATAGAAACTTTCTAGCACGGAAAAAGTCAAATCATCAAAGAATATTTAACGTTTCCTTAACTTTTCTATTTACCTGAAGCGACCTTTAAAGAGTTTCTGAGAATTTCCTTTCTGTCTTTCTAAAAATGAAATACGTGTAATTACGAAGAAAATTCGTTTTGTAATTTTAAATCACAGATACAGTTAGTCGAGATCATGCGCTCCTATAAGTTACTTCATCTTTAAACTTTATGGCCGTGTCGTACAATAGAAACATTTCGTCGTACGGTCGCTGTTTTAACACGTCATTAATTTCGCTCGCCATCCCCTTGTGCTTGTCTGCAAGTGGTTTTCGTGAGATGCTCAGTTCATTTGGCGTGGCGTGTTACAAGAGCGACGGTATTGATGTTGAAGCGTTGAGAGTGCTTTCCTCCTACCTACACTCACTTCTGACTTTAAAAAAAGATCTGACGTATTTCTTAAAATCTTGTCTATTTTACAATATTTAGTCGATATATCCACGTAATTTTGCGAATAATATAGATAATTGTTAAACTATTATTTTCTCTAAGACGGCTGCAATTTAAATTTTAATGACTTTTAATAACTTTTAATGACTTTTAATTTTTTCCTCGGATATAACAAAACACGCTTAAAATGACGCGGGTCTGTTTTCGGGGAACTTTGTATCTTTTCAAATATTGAATTGTAAACGAAGATATCTGATTTTTTTAAATTCAAATGCCAATTTTAAACTTTTTTAAAGCGTCGAGAACTTTGAGTTTGACTGTGAGGCTGGGGGATAAGGGTTAACGTGACTGGCGTATTAACTCTAAAGACGAATCCCAGCTCGGAGAAAAAAATTGCAGGATCATGTATTGTATTATAGTAATGCGTTGACGTTAGAAATAATGAAAGAATGTATGTGCTGTTGTACAACCGCTTGTAAGTTCTGCGACAGAACAGAATAGGTTGTTGAACATGGTAAGAAACAAGCAGTCTGAGATGCGAACGGCTCAAGCCGACGTGCGGTGAGGGGAACGCGAGGCGCCGTGCCCAAGCGCCCGCGTTGTCGAAACTCCGCTCTGTATTGCATGGACGCTTCGAGCACAGGTTGCCCCTAACGCCCTCCGCGTGCCTCCGCGTGCCGCAGGTGCTGGACGGCGTGGCTGAGAACTTCATCGTGCTGCGCGAGGTGCGCGAGATCCCGGGCACGCTGAACGGGCTGTACCTGTGGCTGTGCCAGCGGCTGTTCAACCGCAAGCAGTTCGCCAAGGTGCAGCCGCTGCTGAACGTGATCCTGGCGGCGCGCCGGCCGCTCACCCAGGAGCAGCTGTTCCAGTGCGTGTGGACGGGCAACGCGGCGCTGACGCGCGACGACTTCGCCAAGCGCCTGCACCTGCTGCGCCGCGTGCTGGCGGCCGGCAAGGACGGCGGCCTGCTGCTCTTCCACCACAGCTTCGCCGAGTGGCTGCTCGACGTCAAGCACTGCACGCAGAAGGTAATCCCGCCCTCCCCCTCTCACATGGGGCCTCCGCACGCGCGACAAATCTGGGATTTTCAAAACTAATTTTTATGTTACACCTGAGTACAAGTAAAATATTAGTATTAGTTTTTGTGTTTAGTTGTGTCAAGAACAAATTCAGAAGCAAACGAATACTTTTTTTCACCCAATGATTTTTTATTAACGATAACTCCTTCAGAACAAGTAGTGAACGAGAAGTTCAAGTCTTCCAGTATATGTTTTAGAAATAACTGTACGAGTACTGGAAGCAAGTAATAATAAAAATAGATCTCTGGTGCACGAAATTATTAAAATTATCCGAGACTTTCAACTTATGATACGGATTTAAAGGAGAGTTTAAAAAATACGATTTGAATAAAATATATGGATATTTTAAATAATGGTTTTTAGAATCCTTAAAGGATAGTAAAGGGTGTAATAATAGTAATTTGTGTGTTGCAGTACCTGTGCTCGGCGGCGGACGGGCACGCGCTGCTGGCCATGTGGCACACGCTGCGCGCGCGCCAGCTGAGCGCCGACGAGGTGCAGGGGCTGGCGCTCCACCTCACTCGCATGCCCTCGGCGCCGCCGCCCGCCGCGCCGCCGCCACCGCCCACCGGCCTCGACGCGCGCACGCTAGCGGCGCTCTGGCTCATCGGCAGTGGCGCGCCCGTGCGCGACTGCCTGGCGGCGTCGCCCTCGCCTTCGCCCTCGCCCGCTCCCGCGCCCGCGCCCCATCCGGCGCCCGCGGCGTGGGAGGCGCCCGGGCGCCCGCTGCCCAAGGACGCGCGCGTGCTGCGCCTGCTGGTGGACGCCGGCGCTCGCCTGCCCGGCGCCCCCGCGCACGCCTCCGTGCACGCCCACGCCCACGGCTCCGCGCGCCCCGACGCCCCGGGCGTGCCCGCCGACCCCGACGCCCATGCCCCCCACGCAGACCCCGACGCCCACGCCGACGCGCGCCATCGGCACGACCTCGCCGCTTCTAGTCAGGTGAGCTCTTCGAGCGCCTCTGCCCTACGCAGCGCTCGGTGTCTGTCACCTCGGTTAGGCTGGCACTTGCGTAGCCCCCAACCTTTCCCCTCCACATGCCGCAGAGCTCGTGCCCGCGTGCGGAGAAACGGGTGCCGACACTCCATGCGGCCGATTTGGAACAGCCTACTACACAGGGACCTTCACTGACCCACCACTAATGGCCCGTCGCTATCCTCTCTGCCTGTGTTGGGCATTCGTCGTTAAAAGCGCATTTGTCCTCATCCAATCAAGTGAAACTAAAACACTCATAATATTCCCCACTTTGCCACCTGCAATTGGACGACCACACATCCACACTCCACACAGGCCATTCACACTCACCCCTTAGTTTAAACATGGACACGTGTTGTATCAATTGCCCCCAGTCATGTGAGCTCTCCACTAACAATCTGGAGCTCCGCTTTTGAGTACTTTGAGTTTTTTGAGCACTTGCACATATACGAATGTAAAGTGGACCAAGTCTTCTGCGACAATCAGTGAAGTCTTAGGTTGTCCATGAAATGTCTCATAGGAGGCAGTGTTGCCAACGTTTCAGCTATATCGATCTTCTGTAGGGCGAATTTGAAATGTTAGCTACGTTACGTAGCACGCGGTTCGTTTTGGACATTCGCGACTTCACTTCCACCGGTGACGGAAGCCTTTCGCTAGGTCCCACCAGGTTATTGGAGGATGAGCTGGATAAGGATGCACTGATATGTATAAGTGCGTCTGATCGCTTTCGCAAAAGTAACAAGTGAAGTTGATTCTAAAGTATGTTTTTCGTATCTCCTGTTAAAGTTGATTCTTTGAACTTGTATTATTTTTAAAGATATGTAATATGTGGGGGGCAGATTTTGATGACCTAAAACATCGCCAAAACAAAATGACGTAACAAATTTGATCAAAATCAGTTCATATGAACAACTAAAGCTGTTGTATATATTACTGATGTAATGAATTCTCCTTCCTTTCGTTCAAGTGAACTCAGCTTGCAAATTTTTGATTTGCACGTTTTTTTACCAGGAAGTCTCTTGGCTTTGGTTTTCCCAAAATCGGCCGAACTAACAACGGCGCTAATAGGCGTCACGTGAACCATAGATTACCTGACAACGGCTAACATTATAATGTCTAAGCGAAGAAATCGAATAGGCTACTCAGGAATTCCGTGAATAACATTTGTTGCATCTCGTAAATATTGTTTGAAGAAAGTATCATTAAAACAGTGTTATAATCGATTAAATCAGTGAAAATGCTTTAAAAATGACGAAAAATGTAAAATATGACTTATTTGTTGAAATGGACGAAAAAGTCATATGAAATGTATCATTTCCTATTGTCGTAACTTAAATTAATGCCTACACTAAAAATCATTGTTCTAAAGTGAAAAGAAAAAAGGCATTTCATTGAAACTCACCCCCTAGTGATATGTAATCAGAAATAAATACGAAAATATATTGCAACCTGTACCATCTTTGTACAAAAACAGTTTTAAAAACTTAGACTATCTACAGTCAAACATTATAAAGTTAAAAACTACATGCCAAACATGATTGAAACGCAAGTGTTCTAATATTCCTTGTTCATGATCATTGACAAAGTATGAGATAAATGAGATACCGCTATATACAAAATATAAAAACTGAGATAACGCTATTTCTATTTGTAATAGTCTCCGTAAGGTAAGGCGCAGAAAGAAAGAAATTGAAGGTGAAAGTGAAAAGCAGTGAGACGTCTAGGAGCGTGATCTGGTCGCTAACTCTGCTGTGCTTGTGCGCAGGTGCCCGCGGCGAGCGCGCTGGCAGCGGTGGTGGTGGCGGCGCCGGCGGACCCGCTGGCCGAGCTGCTGGCCGAGTGCGGCGACGTGAACCGCGCCGACGGCAGCGGGCGCACGCTGCTGCACCAGCTGGCGGCCGAGGGCAACGCGCGGCTGCTGGCGCTGGCGGCGGCGGCGCGCGGCGCCGACCTCGAGGCCACCGACCGCCACGGCCAGACGCCGCTCAACCTGGCGGCGCGCCACGGCCACGGCGACGTCGTGGCGGCGCTGCTGGGCGCCGGCGCGCGCGCCGACCACGCCGACTGCGACGGCTGGACCGCCCTGCGCGCCGCCGCCTGGGGCGGACACACGCAGGTGCCTGCTTGGGCTCGTTAGGCCCCTTTGGTGCATGCAATGTTTTATCCTGGGAGGTAGTAGTCGTCGGCTTGCAAGATTGTACCTCCAGGTGTTGCCCCCAGCTGGAACCTGCACCAAACGCGGCAAGCTCCCGACCGGTCTCCCGAGACGTATGGTAGTGTTCTGTGGGTGTAAGGGGAGACGGAGATGAGGAAGGAAGGTGGCGCGCGGTTCATGACTCGTTTGTTTGGGTACTGTCCCCACATTTCGCCCTGTATTAATGGGAGAAAACACGGAAAGCTACCGATCATCGTACGCCTGAATTCTCTTCCAGACGGCGGCTCAATTCGACCAGCGAGTGCTGAAACTTCGCCAGAGTCGGTACGGGATCTCTAGAAACTCCCCATCGAAGTCATTGCAGACCCGGCGGCTAAGTTGTGGTTTACGCATGATAAACAGATTGAGATGACTCATTACAACAGCTGTTGCCACTGCACTGTTTAAGCGGGGGGGGAGGGTCTTTTCTTCAATGGTGGTAGAATTTCGTAAGTGGCTACACAGAGATCGGATTCAGCAGTTTCCTGCTATAGAATTCAAGCGGTCGGTTGCTCTGACCGGTAGTTTCCCGTGGTTTCTCCGATCAACATCAGGCAAATGCAACGCCAGAAGCTTAACAAACGGGTCACATACCACGCGCTGCCTTTCCTTTCTCATTCCTGATCCCTTCTTTCCTCTTACACACACACATACACCTACCCTCTCATGCACTAAACTTCCACACACGTCCGGTGACCAGTCGGGGCTTTGAGCTTATCCCGACTGAGGCGGTGACGCGCTGGCGGAGATACCTAGAGATGAAATTCCCAAACTGGAATGTATGTCGGCGCCGGATCCAACGATACAGCGAGGGAGGAACACATCCACCTCCTGGGATATAAGATGCACTACGCGTACGTGACTAATGACCAAAGTCGTTGCCATTCCCGGAAACACACAATAATAAGCGTTAGGTATAGAATTTAGCCTTTTACACGCCATGTGTGCGATCATCCGGACGAGATTATGAAACATTAAGTGTTGCGCCATCAAAGCGCGCCGCGTCACATTCGCCGTTTCTCTAGGGCTTTGTTAGATGATTTTTCCCCTTTGTAGCGCCGTGCTGACGGCCTCTGCTGAAGTGTATCGAATGTTTTGTCAGCAGGGTGAGTCATTGTTTGTCGCTATCTAGAATATGTGAATGATTATGAAAAAACAATGTCACACATGGCTTATTATGGAGTAGCCGATGTTCAGAGATCCAAAGGCAATTTTGAATCGTCCTGGAAATGCCCCGAACAATAAAAACTCTTGAGGGAGTCCCAGGGTATCGGGTCTTGTCTGGGACTGGAATCGGTCCATTGTGTTTAGCGTTTTTTAGCAGGGGACATGCCTGATTGAAAGCAACCCCTCGCACTTGAATGCAGCCTAATGCATAGTGAGGCATCAAGGAAAAATATAGAGACTAGATGAAACGAACATATTTACTTTAATAATTATATACATTGGTTACTATTTGTATTGTATAATTCTAAAAGGCTAAATATGCATTAACAAGCAACAACATGCATATACTTCTGTTTCTGGGTTAACTCCCCCCATCCTTCCCATCTAGGTCAGATTTCGTCTTAGTTTCCATCAGTCTATTGAGCAAATGCTGAGATGACTCCTTTTGTCTCTTATAAACATAAATGTACCTTCACTGAATGGGCTCGTTTAGCTCAGCATTTTGTTGCTACTTTTCTTGCAGCAATAAGTGGATTCTTTCACATATTGTACTAGAGCATTAGTGGTATACAGCCAAAATCGGTGGTTGTAATGTGTTCGCAAATAGTTTTTATTACACAGGAATGTTTTCATACCAGTTGTTGCCAATAACTCTTGTTGCTGCCAATATTCATACATACTATGTATATGTAATTGAGTTACATCACAGAGCTCAAGAAACCTTGCACAGATTGTGCTTCTTCCCTCAGTACGTCAACGTTTTTAATTGTCTTTGACGTGCAGTAAATAAATCTAGTTATGCGCCAGAGTTCTTCAAAAATGGCGCTTTTCAATGAATAATGTGGAATTAGAATGTAAACGAGGAACAAAAATAGTAAAGTGAATCTCTGCGTAAAGTTTTTTGAAATATTGAGTTTGGGAACTTAATTTCCATCAGTAGATGTGTCCTAATTCGGCATCGAAGTACGAAGGGTTGCGTCGATCCCGAAAACCATTTTGTTCTTCAACATCTTTGATTGCGTTTTCCAACCTGGTCTTTATAATTTTTCCATTCATTCCAATACATTCTAGAATCAGAATTTTTCATACTGAATTGGTCTATAATTTGTGCATTTATTATGGACTCTCACCCTCTATCTTTTTCCTTTCCTAAGATTTCGTTTCCTACTTCATGGATTTTATTTTTGATTTCTTCTTACATACCCAAAGGGCGAAAAACGGAATTTTCATTTAATTTTATGGAAAGTTGTATTTTAAACATAAATCTAATGGAATTATTTTCTAATTTTTTTCGTATTATATTATTTTGTGCCAATTTGAAGCATATTTTCGTTCATTGTCGAAATTTCTTTGCTGCCATTAGAGAATGGAAAACACAGTACTACTTTCAGCAAGTGGGAATCTGAACTACATTCTGCTCCTCGATATACTCTGTCTTCAAATTTTAATTTAATGGATATTTTGTAAATGACATAATAAATAATTGACTTCAACTGTCTAGTAGTTTGTTTCCAAGCAAACTTGTGTATGTCTTTATGTTTTAAAAAAACATTAGGATATGAAGATTTATTCTTCACAAAATTCTATCAATCTATGCCCATTCTTGTGTGTTACTGGTTCTTCCAATTACATTGCTATTTTTATTCATTTCAGTTCGACCGTTCAGATCATCTAATATAATTATTTCTATTCTATTTCCAATCTATTCTAAAACAGCTGTCAATTGTTTATAAAATTCTAATTTTTCTGTATCCTTTTTATCATATGCCGAAACATATGCTTCAAGTATTACAACATTGTATCCTTTCAATTTTAATTCCACCATAATCAATCTTTATTTTTTCTGATTTCATCTTTTTATGCAGTTTGACCATTTCGTATCTATCAGAATTGACCGACCTTTGCTCATTCTTCTTGAATATACGGATACAATTTTCCAATTTTTCACATCCCTTTCCCTTCTTTTTGTGTCTGTTAAAACTGCAATATCCAATTTAAATCTGTATCTCTTCAAGTACCTCTTTTTGTGTCGTGGCTAGATCTTGAATATTCCAGTTTTCAAAAATCGTTTTCCCTTTTCTTTGCTTAAGTCGTCGTCTGTTAGGTTTATTCCGAGGCAAATTACCAGGACTTTTGGCAATGGCTGTGATGACACAGGGTTTTACAAAGAATGGAGGCAGGCCCAAAGCTTTAACCTCCAACCTGGAGGACCAGGGAATTTTCCTTCAGGCTTTCCACGCCCTAGGAAGGTTGCCTTCTCCACGGTTAAAGAGACCCTGCTCCCTTAAGTCCGAAAGAGAAATGAAGAAGGATAGCAGAGAAGAGTAGAGATGAAAGGAGATAAAGTAAACGGAAAGAGAAGAGTAGAAACGAAGGTCTCCCTAGCCCTCGAAACCTAATAGCGTCTCGGTCTGAAGAAATCTAGAGTGATAAAATATGATAGTTTGTAGCAGTGAGGCACAAGGAAGTGGAAGCAATGCCACACTAGAGACCGTCCTCCTTTTCCGGGCTTGGGGCGGGCAATGTCCGTCGTCGCCACGCCACCTCAGGTACGTCGAAGTCTCTATGGAATAGAAAAGGGCCAGTGAAGCACAATAGGCGGGCCTGTTCGTCTTCGGGTAACGCGTGGTGCAGAGGTCAGCGCACTCGCTTTCCAATTCCTACACCCGGCACTCACATCCCGGCCACGACTTGTTCCTCCGTCAAGAGCATGAAACTTGCTCCGGGCTCCTCCGTCCTGCATTCAACCCTGCCCTCCCGTGTCGGTGGTCATCCTGGGGCGGGGACTGTGGCCGTGCGCCGCCCGCCTTCGACGTCTCTCCGCGACCCCCGCCTGCGCTCTCCTTTTGGGCCGACCTGGCGCTGCCCCCGGCGCCTCGTCTGGGATGATCCGCGAGACGCGGGGCCGACGTTCGATGCCGCGGCGGAAGACCGCCTGCCTGCAGAGCGCGGTGCTATGTTTTATTCAGGGCTGGCATCGGCGTCTTCCGCCGCTCCTCCCCTCCCTAACCGACTCCACCCCCTCTCTTCTGAGTCTCCTGAGTGCCCACCCAACCTTGGCCATTTCCCGCCGGAGCCCCGTCGTCCGTCGCCCACCCCCGCCCCGCCCGCCCCGCCCCCTCCCTCCCGCCACGCCACGCCTCCTCTACGCCCCTCCGCCTCCTCCGTCCCGTCGACCCACCCACCTACCCGCACTCCGCCCGCACGACCGACCGCCAACACTCGCTCCGTCCGCCGCCTCCCCCGTCCGTCACACCCTCACTGCCCACACACTTTCCGCCCTGCCGCTGGCCACCCCCGCCCCTTCCGACTCGCCTATTTGTCCCCCCCCCTCGCCGGCCCGCCACCTGATCTCCACTCACTCATTCACTCTTACAGCTTGCTTGCCCGCCCACCCACGCTGCGCTCTCCCTCCTCCTGACGATACTCCTGCCCCGTCGGTCCCCCCCTGCCCGCCCGGCAGAGCATACGCGCTCGACTTGTAGCGCTCTCGAATCTGCCCGTGCGCCCGGGCCTTCCCATCTGAAGCTTGCCTTTGAATCCGTGCGTTGGAGTCTGCCTACGCGCTTGAATCTGCCCTTCCTTCATATCCCCTTCCGCCGAGAGTCGCTTCCCTTCCCCCCTCCCACGGCGCCGCGCAGGTCGGGCGTCGTGTTTTATAGAGGAGATGCTCCGGGCGCGGAACGGCCGCTTGATCGCATTCGGCCGGCGGGCGCGCAGCGCATCGTCGCCTCTCAATGCACGCGCGACGACCTGCCGAGCGAGAACCCTCTGCCCTTCCGCCCTTCGGACGGAGCCTTCCAATGAATTCGGATGGCCCTGCCTCGTTCCATTTCCTGCCACAGGACAGATTTCAGGCTTAGGAAGGGGGAAGACTTAGCGGCGGGAGCAAAAGGTGAAAAACAGCATGTCTCCAGAGACTTGGTGAGAAGAGCTTTGAAGACAAGATGATCACGAATTCATATCAATTCAGAATTTAGTCACGTTGAAAAATCATAATCCTAGTAACATAATTTATATAATTTAGCTTTTACCTGCTGCCACGTTTCAACATGTAAAATACAAATAGATGAATATGAGTAATGCAGGCAGGTACAACGTCTCTCGCACCGGAAAACGGGAACTGCTTTACATCCCGCGAAAGGCTTGGTCACACTAGTCGCCTCGAAGGAGTATTTACAAGCTTGATTCCTGATATTCACCACCCTCTTTTCCCGGCTCATCGTTGGGTTCCTCTCGGAAGACGTTTGTTGAATGGGCGTAACACATCATAGTCGCGAGGATGGAGGCCAGGATTGTTTACGAGATGTGAGGAAGCAGCGATTTCGAGAGAAGCCTTCCAGTCTGTGGTGGTGATCTGTATGTGCTGCAGCGCACTACCCATTCTCTTTAATAAATAAAATATTTGTTTAAAAATATCATATTTTCGTGTAGCATAACGCATAACAATTTCGGA
The DNA here is from genome assembly GCA_017312745.1 of Gryllus bimaculatus. Taxonomy (NCBI): domain Eukaryota; kingdom Metazoa; phylum Arthropoda; class Insecta; order Orthoptera; family Gryllidae; genus Gryllus; species Gryllus bimaculatus. Next base: position 393,580 of record BOPP01000260.1, on the reverse strand, counting down.
GATTTGACTTGACACGCGCCCCTACATCTGAAGCGGTCTTTGGTCTGAAGTGTGGTGTTTTGAACGAGAAAGCCTGATGATTTCATGCAGAGCACGGTGATTCTTGTTGTGCGTATATGCTAAAATGCTGGCCATTAAGCTCTTTAAGGCTGTAAAATTGCCTCTTTTTTTGAAGAAAAGTAAATAAATATATTTAGAAAAGAGGCTGTTGACGCTCGCTATTCGGGGTGTGCCACGTCTTGAGTCGTTGTGGTTGACGTTTCGGCCAAATGTTGCGGCGTTGCCAGCTACGCTGCAGATGCTATTTTCACTAGTAAACATTTCTTAAAATTAGTTCTGAAGGAAGCCTCTGTATATACTGAAGCACTTTCTTTTTGAATGTGAAATAAAGCTCAGATAGATGAAACCTCTCCGTCTCGATCAGGTTTTTCGTCCAGTTACCCTGATCCATTGATGATTAAGTGGTGGTACATATCCTTGTTTGCTTTTGGATATAAATGTAGCTTCACAACACACACATTCTGTTGAGCCGTGAGGTAAAAGGAGAGACAGGGATATATGTTTCAATTTGGTTAGCAATATCATTAAGTAAAATGTGTATTTCATTTACGGATGCAAATTCATTTTCTATAAATCGGGAACGAAAACTTCTACTTTCAGATGTTGTTAATCTCGCTTTGTGTGTACTTTTATTCATGTGGGGAAGATATTTTGGAGGTCAAGCAAACATGTGCAGATTTTACTTGCTCCCCACAAGTGACGTGCTGTTTTTGACTGGTGATGGTTGGGGTGTCAGGTGGTGGAGTCGCTGCTGGAGCACGGCGCGGCGGTGGACTGCGCGGACTCGGACCAGCGCACGGCGCTGCGCGCGGCGGCGTGGGGCGGCCACGAGGACATCGTGCTGGCGCTGCTGCGCCACGGCGCCGACGTGAACCGCACCGACGACGAGGGCCGCACGGCGCTCATCGCCGCCGCCTACATGGGCCACTCGGAGATCGTGGAGCACCTGCTGGACTTCGGCGCGCGCGTCAACCACGAGGACGGCGACGGGCGCACAGCGCTGAGCGTGGCCGCGCTCTGCGTGCCAGCCAACGAGGGCTACGCCAAGGTGGTCAACATCCTGCTGGAGCGCGGCGCCGCCGTCGACCACCAGGACAAGGACGGCATGACGCCGCTGCTCGTCGCCGCCTTCGAGGGCCACAGGTGGGCTGCTCTGCGCTGCGCTCTCCTCTCTCCTCTCTCCTCTCTCCTCTCTCCTCTCTCCTCTCTCCCTCCCTCCACTCTCCTCTCTCTCACTCACTCCCCTCCCCCTTCACTCACTTCCCTCCTCACTCACTCCCCTCTCTGACTCACACTCTCCCTCACGTACTCACTCACTGTCTCCTCTCTTCTATCACCTTCTCCATGTTTATCCTCTCAATATTACTTCCTTTCCCCTCCTCTCTTTCTCTCATCTACATTCATACTCGCAAGCACATACACATAAGCATTCTTTCAATGTATTTCAATAATTACAATGTTCTTGAATGGAAACCTTCCAGAGATGTGTGCGAGTTGCTCCTGGAGTATGAAGCAGACGTGGACCATGCTGACCGAGGTGGTCGCACACCCCTGTGGGCTGCCTCATCTATGGGCCACTCATCTGTTGTGGAGCTGCTGCTTTTTTGGGGATGCTACGTGGACAGCATTGACCCAGAGGGCCGCACAGTGCTCAGTGTGGCTGCTGCCCAAGGCTGTGTGGATGTTGTTCGGCAACTCCTTGACAGAGGTTCAGTTGCATTCTCTCCTTTTATCCCCTTTAGAAATGTAGTAGACTCATGATTATTCAAGATAATGGGAACCAAATCGACCTCAAATATAAAAACAATAAACTGGATAATTTGGAGTTCATTTGGTGAATCATAAAAATATTAAAATACAAATTCTAGAACTCAATATAAATAAATGAACACATTTACTGCAGTCACGAGAGACAACTAAAACTGAGGGTAGCAATGAAAAATACATGCTTCATGAGTTAATCTGATGATTATCTAATTCACAGACTGTCCCAATGTTTCTAGAATTGGTTACAGCAACATGCAGTGCACATTGTCTCACTACTTCCACAGAAATTAATGTATATATTGAAGTTGCCTACTTTTTAAAAGTGCTCAATGTACTTATTTTGTAAAATTCCTTGTAACAAAATAAAGTTTATGTAGCATGTCCTTTCACATTTAAATTATCAAAAGGCATTCTTAACTGCGTCTGAAATAGTATGTAAAAATGAATGAAATAAAATACTAAGTTTTTCAGTTTCCTTTCTGTTTGAAATCTCATCTAAGTATGCATTTCACTGTGAAATAACTAAGTAATGTTTACAAAACATGATTTTCTCTTCCAAGCACAATTAACTAGAGGCATAATGTGAAAAAAGTGTCTTTCAAAGGGCCATTTTTGTTTTGAATTCTTCCACACTCCTCTCAATTCCTGTTTTTTTTATTATAATTGCAGGCTTGGATGAACAACATAGAGACAACTCAGGATGGACGCCCTTGCATTACGCTGCCTTTGAGGGCCATCGTGAGGTGTGCGAGGCTCTGCTTGAAGCAGGTGCTCGAGTGGATGAGGCTGATAATGACGGCAAAGGCCCACTAATGTTGGCTGCACAGGAGGGGCACACCCAACTAGTTGAGACTTTATTGAGAGAACACGGAGCACCTCCTGATCAGAGAGCTCATGATGGAAAGACTGCACTCAGGTACACTGCATTTTGGATTCATGTACTTTTCAAAGAGAATATTTGTGGCTTTCGTGTATGAATGTATGAGATCTTAATGGAAAGACAATAAATATCCAATGTGTTTAGTACAGTAGAACATAATCTGTGGGGCCTGGACCCCTTTTGCTTTATCAAATTGTTTGTGATTTTTTAAATGAAGTAATAAAAGACCTGACAGATGTTCACAACATCAAAAAATCTTTCTGAATCATTCATATATCACTTTGTTGCTTTTAGAAGTGGATTGAATGAATAAAACCATTAGTGTGGTAAAATCTTTATACTTTTAATGACAGAATATATACTGTACTGTATGCAGAGTAATATATGTCTTACGTATTAAACAAGCTGAACTCCTGTGATTGCAATGCACAAAAGAACTGTAGTAAAGTGTAACACATGCACTATAAGGAAAATCAAAAACGTTAAAATGTTGTTTCATATCATTAGTACTCATTTTCCAAGACCAATGAAATAATAATGAAAAGGGTTTACAAATTTTGGAACAATACAATCACTATTCTCTACGAATATAAAGTTAAACAAATTTCTGACAACATAATTGATACAATTTATATTTACCAATATATGATGCTGTGTACTGCAGCAAGAAATTCTGTTATCTGACATTTCTTAAAACGTAATGCATCAACTAATTATGAACACTGAAAATGTTTTGAAAAGAGTGACATGTGCCAAAGAGTAGCTGGACATTAACTTTGCATACTTTTGTTGGCTTTTAACTTAGTTGTCGTTAACGTTTGTTTTTAAAAAAGCACAAACTTCAAAATCAGAAAGCACTCCATATTTTCCTCACTAACTGTAGCCTCACAAAAAAAACAATTGCTTTTGATTGCACCTTGCAGAACAAAACTGCCAAAATCAACTAATCCAACTATACAATGTAATTGGTCAGTGAATACAAGTAATGACAAATTGAGGCAAATTTGTGTTCATTCTAAAATCTTCAATATATTATTAAAATTTAGTTTTTAAACTATGAAACCTGTTAATAAGAATAAGAGAAGATACTTTTTTCATAAAATTGAGAGAAGGAACATTTTAAAATTTCTTCTATTTTATTTTTAAAAACTCATGTCTCATGTATACAGAAAATAAATAAAAAAACAATTAATATGATTAATCAGTACTAATTTTTATATAATGTAAGAATATTTTTCATACCATTGGCCCATTATTGGACAACTAGTAATCACACAAAGGTTTATTATGTTCATTATAGAGTCATTTCAGTTTGTAAAATAGTTTATTGGACTACAACTAGTTGGAAATGTGGTGATGAGAAATAAACATGTTTTCATTAATTCTTACCCCCCCCCCTCCAATAAATTGCATGCCTCTTATTTTGTGCTCCAAAACTCAGAAAACGCTAAGGCATTGTGTGTGTGCTGCAGCAATGTATCAGTGAAATTTAAATGAAGTACTAACAGGAGCACAAGCTGAAGAATTAAGTCTGTGATGGAGTAATTCTCTTGTATGTTATTTAATTTTAGAGTATTTCCATTTTATATTACACTTTTTATAAAAATTCCTGTATTTTTAAATTGTTTGTTTAGACTAGCAGCTATAGAAGGACATTGTGAAGTGGTTGCAAGTTTGCTGAATCATGGTGCTGATGTCAACATGAAGGATGCTGATGGCCGAAGTACACTGTATGTGTTGGCTCTGGAAAACAGGTTGCCAATGGCCAGGTTTCTTTTGGAAGAGGGAGGTGCAGATGTGGAGAGCAGAGACTCGGAGGTAAATCACTCAGGTTTTTGATGTGTATTCATTAAAGAGAATTATGTTTCAATGACAAAAATAAATAAATGAAATTTGAAAACAAAGTGTCTATCATATTATATGTAGAATAATTGCCGTTGTTTCTGCATCTTTAATATCTTGAGTAAGTAAAAATAAACATTTTCAGTATTAACTGCCTGTCTTAAGTATTAATTGTGTATAGCTTTAATATTCATGTAGAAGTATTTCTTGGATGGAATTTTGATTTGAAAGTTCTTATAGTGATTTTGTCCTAACAATAATGAATAAATTGCATTATCTTAAAGCAGTGTTGCCTTTTGAATACATGTTTCGGCTTTTGTGATGATGTACCTTCACTGATAAGTCAGTGCTGTGATGTGCAGGGAAGGACCCCACTGCATGTGAGCTCCTGGCAGGGACATGTGGATATGGTGGCCCTCTTGCTCACTGTTGGAGGGGCTGATGTGAATGCAACTGACAATGAAAACCGAACTGCTCTGCATTCTGCCTCATGGCAGGGTCATGCAGCTATTGTGAGGCTGCTCTTGGAGCATGGTGCTCGTCCAGATCACACATGTAATCAGGGAGCTACTGCATTAGGTGTGTTGAAGATTTTATTTAAAAAGACATATTTATTTTGAAATTTTTGCATTTAAAGGGATGTGACAGACCTCTTGCAAAATTGAAAATTTTACGTTATAGAAAGCATTTGTGGACAGATTCTTGTTATTGTCATTTCTTGAGTGACAGACAATTCTCAAGTTTCACTTTCTCTGATTTAATGGTAATAATCACTCTGAGAAAGTCTAATGAAGATCCTTGAAATATGATTATTGTCTTAATTTGTAAATTAATTGAAGTTAAATGTTAGTCTAAAGAGAAGTCAAGAATGATTGAAAGTTATAAGAATACAGTTTCACCCTTAAATGGATAATACAGCCTTAACTGAATATTTAATTCAAACTTTTGAGAGAACATTTTACAAAGTCATTGTACTGTTAAGAGGAAGAAAAACGAGAGAGGATACTGAAATTTTTTTTAAAAATTAATGGATGTAGACCTATAAAAAAATACTTGAGTGATGAAAGGCTTCTATGTTCTTATTGTTTACAAACATACTGAGCAAATTGTGCACTATATCCACTATATCTCCTTCAGGTATTGCAGCCCAGGAAGGCCATGAAGCTTGTGTGCGAGCTCTCCTGAATCATGGAGCAGATCCCAATCATTCAGACCGTTGTGGACGCAATGCATTGAGAGTTGCAGCGAAGAGTGGCCATGATGCTGTTGTTAGGCTTTTAGAAGAATATTCTGCTAATCAACGTTCTCAGCAGTCACGGCTGGGTCTGAATGGTAATAATTTTCACTACATTAAAATTGAAACTTCAATTGAACAACTTTTTTATGATAAGTAACTTTAACTAGTAAACAAATGTATTTCTGAAATTTTAAACTCAAATCCTATATTTTATATTATTATTTTGAGGTTTCAGAGATAAGTATATTGTATCTCTGAAGTAGCATTTTCTGTCTTGAAATCTTATTAATTAATACATTTTACTTGTTATTTACTTTGTATTGGTTGGTTAAGCAAAAGAGTATGTAATGAATGTGAAGAATGTAGTGATTAAATTAATACTTATATGTATATTTTTCTTATTAATTTGCAGGTGGAGGTAGTAGTAGTGCTACATCTGTAACATCTGGATCAACAGCAGAAACAAAGCCCTCATCTGCTATTTTGTATCCTCCAGGCCCTGGATTGCATACATACTCACCTGTGGAATCACCAGATTCTACAAAGCGACGCTCATTTGTATCACTAGGTAACAATTCAAGTAACAGCAAATCTAGTAGCAACTTCACTGGTTCAACAAAGAGTTCCCAACGATCTCAAGAACCTGGTAGTGGAGGAGGTGGTGGAGGAGGCGGAGGGGGTGGAGGGATATTGTCAATGCCACCTCTTCAGCAACAAGTTCATCAGGTGAATAATCCATCTAAACCTCAAAGTGGACCTTAACAGTCGCCTATCAATCAGGGGAAAATGTTAGACTACATAGTTTTTCATCTATCTTTATTTAAGAAGTTACTATTTCCTCATTTAGGACTTTTATTATTGGAACCTCTCCTAACCCTAAGCAATAATTTTGTCTTTCAATGCTTATTGGATGTTTATAAACAAATTTTAAACTGTTACCAAGCATAATCAGTTCATGAAAACTCAAGTGTTTTCTTACAGCCAGACCTTCTCATAAATGTACTGCAATCTTATTTTAGTATTTGTTGATGTAAATAAGAGTTGTAGAAACAGAACAACATTGTTAATGTTGAACTAATTCTTCAAAAAATAATTTTGCTATCTGTGACCCCACGGAAAGAACAGCAAGCACAGAAAATTATCAAAATATATATGATCTTCCCATATCTCAGAAACTGAATGTTTTAACATAGATTTGCAGAAAGCAAATGCAATATTTATGACTAAATATTTGTAGAGCTATTTCTTAAATAAATACAATTTTCTTTCACTTTTACTGCAATTTATTCTGAGGTCACTCGATTGGTGTTCTCTGGGTACCAGAATAGCATTGGTAAGCGACTGTTAAGCCCTTTCTCTTAACCTTTTCGCTGCTATATTCTCCGTCGGTACGCGCGGCGAGGAATACGGCCTGTTTTCCTTGTGGTTCTCCTACCTGCGCTGAGTCAGTGGAATGACCCACTTTTCCCTGTGCTGAATAAGTTTCGTGCACTCCAGACCGGTCTGCGCCTCGCAGCCACAGTGAAAGGAAAATACATTTCCCATTCTTCTCTGATAGGGCTTTGGACACAGGCCAAGTTCAATTAGAGTTTTAAGTTAATAGTTACATATTTTTTTTAATTTGTTTAACTTTTTCTTTTGTATTCTTATCTTTGGCTTTGGACCGAACCGGCATAAGTTCAAAAAATATCTCTTGTATTTTTTTTGTTTTTAAACTATTTGTTAAATCTTTTCTTCCTTTATCTAAGGACAAGAATTTTAAATCTCTTTATCAATAATTTTTCCGATATTTCCTATTGACTTTAATTATTCCTTGTTGCTTGTGCTATCAACTATCTCAAAAGCATCGGAGCAGCACATAGAGGAACACTGACATGCTTTGCATGTCGTAACTTAGATTCTACTCGGCGCTTAGTTTTGTTTAGCACAAACAACACATCTTCAGCTGGTGCCCTCCTCTTAGACGATCACTTAGGGTATCAGATTCTTGGAAACAGGGCCTTTCACCGTAAAGCGCCTCGATCTGCCAGTTTCTTTTCTTGCGTTTCTGTGGAACATTTTTCACTATCAAGTTCCTCGAATTAGGGATAGCTGAAATTTTCGCCACTTCGAATATTTTGTTCCTGTCTCCTAATTTGTGAAGTGCATTGCATGAATTTAATACGCACGAGTCCCAAAATGTGAAAAAAAAAGAATTTCTACTATACATTCCACTCTTACGTACTGATTGTATCAGAGCTCATAATCATCATCTTGTCGGTACACGAATGGAACGTACTCTGGTTGCGAAACTTAATACTGAGCACACTCGCAATGAAAGATTCAGAAAAATGCAATGTCTAAATGCAGTAACAATTCAAAAATTCATAACAATTAGCAACAAACGCACCACAACTCTAAGAACAACAACCAAAACAAACCCAAAACTTAATAACAGATGTCCAATACCAACACTACATGAAATAACTGTTCAAAATGAAAGACTCAGTGAGGTCTCATAGAAGGAACGGTTCTCGATTAAATAGAAAACAGACTATTGTGTTACCCAGACTGGAAACAATACTGGCACCAAAAGAAAATAAATTCAATGGAAGCGCTTCCGGACACCCCCTTCACATTAGATATATATTGGAAAACCCGAAATTATCCACCTTCCCTTTCTGTAGAAGAGAATTTCACTAGACACAAAGACGAAACGTACAGTGGCCACATAAGACGTCCGGAGGCCCCCAGAAACGGCCCGGCGCTGCGCCTATAGACGTCTAGAGGCTGCAGGTAACATTACGTCGCCGCGCCTTAAGGCGTCCAGAGGCTCCCAGAAACAGACCGGCGCCGCGCCATAAAGCGTCCAGAGCAGCGAAAAGGTTAAAAGTCTAATCCACTGGCATTGATGCCTGAATGACCCTTGGGAGCAGCATGCATGCTCCTGCAATACCATTTCACATTTTTTTATATTTATGTATTTGCTTTTTGTAGCAACCATCTGCAGGAAGTGGTGCAGTATTATCCTTCACCCAGCAACTTCAACAGTGCACCCGAGGGACAAAAAACCGACCTCTCAGTAAACTTCTAAGTCCTCTACATAGTGAGCCCCAAAGTCCAATTTATGCATCTCCTCCACACAGTCCATTGAGTGATGTAGCTATTCCAAGTAGTCCTCTCACGGCGACAGGCCTCATGGCAGGGCAAAAGGCTAATATTTTGGCGTAAGTTCAAACTCTTATGATTTTGAAAGAATTTGTATCTGATATTACATATTAACCTTTGTTGAATAAACTTGGCTTAAGATGTAATTATTGTATTACTCTCTTTTTCATTTAAGTTCAATTTCATTGCTGCCCAATATGTAGAAAGTACTCTGTAGTGAACTGAACATTACATAGAAAAATAATTTTGATTATGAAAGTGGTTTAAAAGAAAACGTACAGTAAAAACTCTTTATAAAAACATTCAAGGGGGATATACTCAGAATACTTTCTTTTTTGTTGAGATTTTATGTTATATGTAGACATGGTAGCAATGAAAATAGGTTATAGGATAAGAAAAGTAAGCTCAAATAATGTCTAACTTTGTAGAGCATTTTTCCTTTTAAAGAAATTTGTTATAGAGAATTTTACATAAGTGTGTTAATTTTAAAAATGTATTTTCAGTGAAAACAGATGTCCATAACTATAACATTTAACATATTAAACATATTTATCATGTGTCAGAATCTGCAGTTCACTATATAAAATTCACATGCAATACATATCCTGTATTTTACAGCACATTGCCAGATGACATTAAACAACTTAAATCAATACACAAGTTTTACAGTGTAAAATATTTTCTGCTGCATAACAGTATACAATTAGAGACTATACAAAACATCACAAAAGAAAGTAATATTGATTTTAACAATGATATTTAAGTTATTATGTACCATTGATACTGTACAATACTCAAACACTAAGTATGCCTTAACAAGTATTGTTGCTCAGCTGATTCCAATCTCAATCAGTTTTATTGCTCAGTTTCTCTCATCCTTTGAGCAAACGCTGAGTCTCCATGTTTCACTTCTGGGCATTAATGTAATTTTACTATCTGCGCATGTTTTCTGTAGGACAGTGGGAAATATAGTTATTCATATTATTGTTCTCAATGTCCTCAAGGCAGTAAGTTGATTCCTTCATGAAGGGCACGATGAAGGATAATGATCAAAATCTGCAGCTGATTTACCTTTGCAAATAGTTACAAGAGAGTGAATATTTTCTTCTCAACTCTTGACAGAAACACGTGTTTCCATCTGTCATAATTTAACTGGTTTTTGGTTTAAGGTTCAGATTCTAAAATTTAAGGAAACGTGCACAGAATACTTTTCTCCCTATAGAACATTGTACGCAGGTTTTGACTGTCTTTGATGTTACATAAATAAATATTATTTAAAATTTGTCCTTGTTCTTTCATTATATTTAAGTAACTAAAACTAATTGTAAACAACTCTCTTAAAATATTCAAATATTTTTTAAACATTTGACAGAAATCCTGCTGTAATGGCTGATCCTCACTTTGCTCGTGATACACATATGAGGATAATTCTGGGCAATAGTGGCAGTGCAGTTGGCCGTAGTCCCACGGGTATTTTGACAACTCAGACTACAGATTTTGGCAACTCTGGTTCCAGTGCAGGGTGAGTTTCATTACATTTTTCATTTATGAAGAGATTTTTGTTGAAATGTTTGAATCAAGATTTTTTTCCAGAAGTGGTTTGCTCAAACCCCGCCGGAATGGAATTGTTACAAACCCTGCCTTGAGAATAGTTGCTGGTGTTAAAAATGGTCTTGATGCAGCAGCAGGTAGAAAACATAATGCTAATTCAAGGTTGCAGTCCTCACAACAGCACAAGAGCAATGGTTTTCAATGGCGCAAAGAAACTCCCCTTTGAGTATATTTTCCAGGTGTGTCCATAGTTTAATGTGTTACTATCACCAATTCCAGAATAAATAAAATATGTATTTTAAATTTGTGTATTTAAATGGTTTGGAAATATTTTAATCTTATTAAAATAAAATACTTGTATTATAATAATGATATTAAAATTTATTGTGAAGAACTCTAAGACTAACATTTTTTAAATGACCTTCTAGGGCAACAGTGTCTTCTCATCTTGTTAGTCAAGAAGAGTGTTTGACACAAATCTAATGCCTCAGTAAAAAGTAATCCCAAAAAATTGTGATTGAGCACAATTTGTGAAAGAAAATAGCATGTGGAGTTCAGTGATGGACTGTATTACTGACCTCTAATTTTGTTTGGTTTGAAATGTTGGCCTAGTTGTTGACCCAGAGGCCTATTTGAACAGTTTTTCTTTTTCTTGTAAAATATACATATTCTATACCTCTCTAAGTAATGGAACTATATTTGTGAAGCCTTCTTCCATTCCATGAAGATCATATGATGTGTTTTTCTTGATATTCTTGGAACCTGAAGATTTTCTGCAACAGGAAGTGCATGATTATTTTCTGAAATAGGACGTATATTCTCAGGAATCAGATATCAGAAGAGGAAATGCAGATACTATTCCTGCAATTATTTTAATTCAACTTTTCGCTTTTCAATGATTTTTATCAAGAAGAAAAAGTTCTTATGTTTGCAAAGCAAAATGTTTCATCATCATTATTATTATTATTATTATTATTATTATTATTATTATTATTATTATTATTATTATTATTATTATTATTACTATTACTATTACTATTACTATTATAAACATACACATTGACCCTTCTAGTTATGAACCGACACTGTAAAGATTGAAATTTAAATTCCAGACCTTTCCTATTTAAGAAATTTAACACCCCAACTTCATTTTTATAATTTTTTATTTCTGGAAGCATCAACATTTTTATGCATAACATTGCCCAATTTAGATTGGCAAATATTCAATAAAAAGATGTGTCATTAATATGCAAACAAAATTGCTTTGCATTTCTGATATTCTTTCTAATAGTTTTTTGTGATAATAAATGCCAAAATTCATAAATATGTAATGTTTCTGAATATTATCTAATAGTTATTTTATGTGATATATTTGCATCAAATTAATTTAAACACAAGTATTTAAATTTAAGTATTTTCTGTGTTTGTCTAGTTTGTTTATTTATTATATTACCATAATAACTTTTGATATATTTATAAAATTTAAAGACATGACACATTCTTGAATTACAAATATAAAAGAGAAGTGACTTTCCTATCTGTGTCACAAATTGATGTTTTGATCCCTTTGATGTATGAAGAAATTTTAATTTATAAATGTACTTCGTGAAAAATTTTGTTATGGTCACCTTTTGAGTTATACATTAAGTTTATAATTGTATCAAAAAAATTTTTGTACCAGCCTTGTATCAGATTTTAAGAAAAGAAATCAGAAAAAATATTTAATATTGTTAATTCTAAAATGACTGACACTAAAAATAATCTAATACATAAATAAATTGGGGCAATATGCATAAAAAATCAGATTTGTACATGTTTAGCCATGTAGAAACAAAAAAGGACTGTAATTTAATCACAGATTGAGATGCAAATGAAGGATCTGAACGTTGATATTTTGTGTCTTGATTAGAGTCAAAATATGATCTCACTGCAGTAGCAACTGTGTACAATTATTTTTAAAATTTCAGTGTACTTTTATTTTGTCCTTTGAATGTGTGAAGTGTTTTCAAGATATCAAAAGAACAAGGAGGCTGCATTTGTTAGTTTCAAAATCATTCTCTGAAGATTGAAGATGATATTGATAATGATTTAGGGTGCTCACTGGAATCAAACAGTTATTTTCCTCGGAGTTGGTGTGCAATTTTGTTGCTGTGTCCCGTAAATATTTGTGAGTATACAATCCTTTCAGTTGTCTAAAAATTACTGTTGTGAAAAATAATGAGAAATTTTTTACTCTATTTAATTTTATTATATTTTAATTATCCTTCTTCTGAATTCCATAATTTATAACATTTGTTAGTGTTACATTGTCTTATTCTCATTCATAATTTATATCCTCTTATACACTCCCTTATTTTGTATTAGGCAAGAATTTTTATTTTAAAATATTATAATTAGTAGATTAGATTATTTTTAAGTAGAAAATTGTTTTGTTCAGTGAATCTAAATGTTTTATGTAAAGAATGATAGCCAATTCATAAAATTTCTAGAAGTACTTTTCAAATACTTTCCATTTTTGGATCTATCCGTGTACTAGTTCTATGAAGATAAGAGTTGTAGTAGATATTGCCTTGAAAGTAAAGTAAAGAAAAAAGTTTTAAAACAATTCCTTAATTATAGAAATACAGTGTAAGCAGTTATTACGAATTGTAATATTTCTCCAGTGTAAAAAGTCCCTTTTCTCAACTTAACACATTCTATAATTCAAACTGAAAGCAGATGTAATGTTTTAAACAAAATTTAATTTCTGTTTTGTGAACTGTTTTATTTGTACTACTATTTATGCAATAGTAACATGTGTTCCATTTTGCTTTGTAGAGATCATGGTGAACCAAGAGGTGAATTCGAGGAAGAATGAAATTGATCACAGTTGTCCTTGGGTTTTAATACATAAAATTAAGGCGATCTGATAATTTCACATTCAACTCATCTCCAAACAATTGCCATTAATATGCAAACCACAAATGGTTTGTCCAATCCAAGTAGCAGAAACATATAAGTTCATCCTTATGCTAATCGCCCTATGTCTGAATGTTCCCGCTTCATCTTTGCAATTGTGCCTCAGAGAGTTACTGATTTATTAAAATAATCTGGGACTGAACAGCTTTTTTAACCTTAAACAACAATAATCATTTTAAATAAATTCTTGTATTGAAATACTATGCTAATAGATCTAAACAAAGTAGTATGCTTCTGTATTATCTCTTAGCACGGTTCAGTGATTGTCTTTCTGTCTTTGTTGGTGTCCCTCTGGAGTAGCATTGATGACTGCACTGAACTTCATTGCCTTGATTACAAATATCTGTGGAAACTTCTGCCATTTCTTTAGCATAGAAATCACTTTAATGTTCAAACATTGATTAGGATACATGGATTCCTCAAAATATGTGATGACATTTTAAAATAATTGAAACATAAGTGCAATAAGTATCAGGAACCATAATGTTACGTGTTTGTTCCTAATATAAATGGTTGCTGTTGGTTGAGGTATAGGCAACGTGAATTCCCAGAATGTCTTATTAAAACTTTATAGAGAATTGACAACTAAAGAATTACAAGACTTTTTAATGTATAGAGTATTTTGAATGGATGTTGAATGTTGTAAGAAATATTGTAAGTAGGGTAGGGCCTACACATCTCTATTGCTATATATTATTAATATATGTGTAAACTGCCAAATGTATGTATTTAATTCAGATAATTTAATTTTAATAGTTAATTATTTTGATTAATTATTGTATCTTTATATTTTTTGTGATTATGATTATACTTGGAAATTTATGTCAATGTAATATGAGATTACTTAATATTACTTTGCGATAGATTTCTCCAAATGTGATTATTTATTTCTCCAAGTGGCATGTTATCAAAATCACACTGAACAAAACAATGTCTTTTCACATAGAAAGTAAATCTCTTAATAGAGGAGGATCACCTTAGTAATATTGACTGGGTATATAAAAGAATTTTCTGCCAACAAATGCTGCAAAATTTTATAATTTGAGCCACTAGAGTGTATAGTAGAAAATACAATGCATATACTGAAAGCAGTAAAGCTAAAATTCATTGCTTTTCTCATGATTGGAAACTGGCTTTACCAAACACTGATACACAACTAGTTTGCAGTATATTATGATTATAGTATTGATCATACCAAGAAAATAAATATGTACATGATGAGCCGGAAAAAGATGTTTCATTTTAATTTCTCTGATAACACCCTATTCCCAGGTATCTTCTTCTTGTCCTTATGCATGAAATAAAACATTAAATATAATTTGTTGATCCTTTTTAATCATTTTATAAATAATGTATAACAATGAAGGCAATAAGTCCTTAAATATGATTATATGAGATAATATAGAACAATTTACAAGTTACATGTTTAAAAATGCTAATTTTCACATATTCTAAAATCAAATTGTGAAAATTTTGCATTTGAAATTTGGATATTGCTGGGTTTGAAGTAACTGCTTTTTATTATTCATTTCTCAATTTTTATATTTGATTTCACAGAATATAAAATTTACTGACTTTGATGATGTGAAAAGTAAACTTTTTAATTTTTAATCTACAAGACAACTTTGGTTGTATTTTATTTCAGAATATTTCTATCATTTTCAGAAATGACATTGGTTTAGCAATATTTTTATTCGATAGCATAACTGCATCTTCATGCTGGGAAATGACCATTTTGTTCATATAGTTGGTATTTTAGAAAATTTGAATTAACCAATTTTTGAAGATCATAGACTTTAGACCTATTAGACCTAGTTTTAGACCTATTTTTACTACCCTAAAAAATAACAATAAAACAATTTATGCAAAGTTTTAAAAAACCTTGGGTATTATATAGGTAGATTCCAATGTTAAGATTGACCAAGTACCAGTAACTAAATTTCAGAAAAAAAATGGAGATTTGCTGGGTTTGAAACCAGTCCTCTCATATATGAAAATTTAATTATATTACCTGTTTTTCATAAAACATTATAATTTTTGAACTCTTTTGTTACTGTTTGGGATTGATGTTAAGATATTTTAAAAATTAATATAATTATAATATCTATTTTGCTCAGTTATTAGTTTTACATCATTAAAAATTTTAATTTTTTACCTGACTAACTATTTTGGGACAACTAAACTTGCTCTTTGACTATTATTAACTTGATTGAAGGCTGAGAGACCTGAAATCTTTTTTCCCTCCCTTTTTCTCTCCCTTTGAAACTCAAAAAAATATTATGTATAAGCAAATAAAAAATGACATTTTACAAAAACTTCTGAAACAAAATTTTCTTCAATACATCTTCAAATATTTTGTTAAAACCTTCATTTGAAAAGATGCAATTTTCCATGATGTTTCTATGTTCTCTGTTCTATGGTCCTGGAACATTTAAGGAAAGGTAACAAAAATATAGAAGCTTCATGATCAAAATTAATGTCTATAATATTATTATTACAATAAATATGAAACGATCTCTAAATATCATATACTACATCACTTTCTGTGAAGTTTAAGAATTTTGAGAAAAACAATTATGAATATGAGAGCTAAAGTAGAGTGCTATCAAGAGGTCAAATTTGTCATTTTTTCCAGAATCAGATAATGAGTGAGTGAAATGAAGATCATCTCATACAACACAGTCTGAAAGAATCCTTAAAAAGACTGAACAATGTTTTCTTCTCCAATTTTTTTTGTTTGGGGATTCCTTGACTTGCAAGTGTGGAAATCATGAACAAGGCACCTAATATGGATTGTGTGTCTGGCAAGATAAGCTAATACTTTTTCAGCAGGGAATGTCAATCTCTCCAGAGTGGGAGGATCCCTGGTATTCCCCCTCCCTCCTTTCAAGCATTCTTGCAATGGCAACAGATTCCTCTATATATCATTGAAAGGTATAGATTCAATTTTAAATAACAAATTATTGACATTCAAAGTTTCTCTTACATGTTCAGAAATAGACATTGTTGGATTTTAATTTATTTGATGAAATAATCATATTCATCAGGTGTCAGCATCAATAGCCCACTACAAAAACTTCACTTACAATTCACACACATTATTTTACAACACATTTCTAGCTGCCATTAAATAATTGAATTCAATAAACTAGTTTAAGTACCAAGTACAATATTTTCGGATGCATAACTATTGAATTAGAGACTATTCCAAGCATTAAAAAGAAAAGTAATATTAATTTTAACAATGATTTTGAATGTATTAATGAACATCTGGTCTGTATAATTCAAAACAATCTGTAACAATTTTTGTACCTCCACTTCTGTGTCAATGACCCTCATCTCGTTGAGGTTTTTTATCCAGTTATCTGGTCCTTTGAGTGATTTGCCTTTGCAAATAGTTCTTGTTACACTGGAGTAAATTTTTCTGATCAATTCTTGCCAAAAATATTTGTTTCATCTGTATTCAGAATTCAACTTGTATATGGGATAGGGTAAGGATCACAGAATTTCAGAAAACATGCATAGAATACATTTCTTTCTATTGCACATCACACACGGTTTTTAACAGTTTCTCTCCCTAAATAGATAAATAAAAATTGTAGTTGTAAGAAATGGTTGATATATTAATTGAATATAAGTTCCGACAGAAATATTATAATATTTTCTAATTTACAAGTACTATGAATACAAGAAATTCTGTACAGAACCACTATTTTCAATAACTACATCTTAAATTTTATGTGTTCACTATTCCTATTTAAACAAGAAATTTGTTCACAATTCCAGATAAGCAAGACATTTGCGGGAGTAGTGCATAATACAACTATGAGTAACTTCTGTAATTTTCAGAAAAGTTCTCTGTCAATACATGCTGATCCTGTTGTCCTTAGATCTTTTGAAATTAAAACAATTTCTTACTCTAACATGAAATTTCTATCAGTATTATGAGTCTTAAATAGATTAGTTGTTTCAAGATATTTCATAGTACCCATTATTACTTCTACTTCAGTTACCCCACCATCAGAAACATACTGTTTTGGGGAATCTGTGGGTAGTCCCTGCATTTTGTTGCCTTTGAATAATTATGGCATTTATGTAAAAACTGAAAAGAGAAGGTGGTATTAGATACCATTGCCTTACTCTCTTATTACTCAATATTCTTTGCTGATTTTGTTAATGCTTCATGTTTTCATATGATTATTAAGGTACGGAATTTGCTCTGTACTGCTCTAATTAAAGCTAAAAATACTTATACAAACTTTTTATTTAGTACTAATCAACTGCATAGTATCTGATCTATTTCCAGACCTTACATTAATTATTACCTTCACACATGGGTAATAAAACCATAGGGCACTGTTGAGTTTTAGTAAAAACACAATTTTTAATATAATTTTACTACACACATATATGTAATTGATACAAAATTTATTGATTTTTAGTGGTGGCACAAGACCATCTGGAATACATACCGGACTAGTAGGCCTAAATTTGAGCAAAGGGCCCCTTTGGTAAATAGAACTCGTCTTGGTAGGGTGGACTCCCTAAATAGACAAGTTCCATTAGCGACAGTGCATTGGGCTAGAGATCTCCTCTTATACCTCCCCTAATCATAATACCTATTTTAAGAAACTTTGTCTAAGAACACACTGAAAGCTGACAAAAATTTCATTTGAAATATTCAAGGCTTACATGCCTGAGAAAGATTATGTTCCATACTGAGTCTTATCTCCCATACTCCAGATTCCAGTTCCCATATTCCAGACATAGCAGTTAAACTTGGAGCTTTATACTTTGTACTTCTTAACATGATTATTTTAGACAATGTCAAGAAATAAACCAAAATGCACAACAAAAGGGGCTGATCAAAGATGATACTCATACTAGGTTCTTGTTCAGACAGTTGACGATGTTAAAAATGGAAACTACTTGAGGCTACTGCTTTCCACTACAGTTTTCCTAGAAGCACTCTCTACCACTCTATGAATGAGACAGGATATATAGGAATTGTCTCTCAGAATGGAATTCATATTATATCATTTATATTGAAAAACTAAATTACACTCATTTTTTAAGATCAGTTAATCTTGGCAAATAAAACTTTCAAGTTTTCGTGTTGGTAAAAAATTGAACAAAAATCAATTTTAAGAGTAAACTATGTTGTAAAAGTATGGCTCAGTTTTCCAAATTTACCTTACTGGATGAAATAGCCCAGATTTTAAACTTAGGATACGCTACTGATTGTAGTATCAATAAATATTTTTGTTATTTTACTCCTATTTTGCCATAAAGTAATATGATTGCTGCAATTATGATTTTTAATTTTTGTTTTTTGAAAATTAAAGGTGGTAATTCAGCAGTTTTGAATTTAATAACTCTTCCAAAATCTTTGTTACTTTCATTAGAAGTTTGCAGAGTTTGACAGAAATATTATTTTCTAATGTTCAAATTTTGCATCGTTGTCATGAGTTACACTTTTTGTTCTGAAATGCATTCTTTGTTTCTGACAATAACACATTCACAATATCTCTTCTCTGAAACATCATTTTCTCAAAAATTCAATTACAAAATACAAACGGAAGATAATTGGAGAAGAAATGAAAAATGTTTCATTTCTTAGTTTTGTAACAGGTATTTGCCTCTTAATAGTTTTGCAGTAAAGTTTTCTTGTTACTTAAATGTTTCACAGATAAGCTAGAGGCAGTTTGGATGTAACTTTTGGATTTAATATAAAAGGGTATTCAGTATTTCATTTTTATCTTTTCAAAAGATATATCTTCAGGGAAATGAAATGTTAGTAGCTAAGTAAGTATAATGGTGATAAATTTGTGCATTTTCAACATTATATATTTCACAAAGTGAATGAATGATCAGGATTAACAAATACTTGTGATCAGAATTACTTCCACTTTCCAAGTTTTAGTTAGTCATTCCTTTGTAAAATTACATTGAATGAATGTGAGAGAGCAATAATCTATTTCTAGCCCAAACATCACTCTACAATACACATAATACTCAATCTACAATAGAAAACATGGTGTGAATATGGAAAATAATTTGCCATGGAACGTAAGTTTTGTGAAATTGATGAAGAAAGGTCTTTCATTGTAAGAAAATACATTATCTTGCTGGACTGTTAGATATTTAGTTACTACTCCAATACAAACAATGGTATTAACGAAATTGCATTTCCTTTTCTATATCAAATGTGAAGATTCCATATTATAAATCAATCCAAACACTAGCATTATTTGGATGATACTAGTTACTGAACTTACAGTGCTTTGACTTTACTTAAACATTAAATGTATGAGAGAACAACAGGCTTATATAGACCCCTGGAATAGGGATCTTGGTTAGTGACTAGCAGGAGTAGTCAGAGGGGGGGCTGCTGGAGCAACTTGCCCCAGGTCCTGAATTATTGGGAAGCCTACATTTCTTCATTAAAAAAATATTTACTTCTAATTCCAATGAATTGCTATAACTTATTTCTGTTGCTTGAAGAAATGTATTCTGTTTATGTATTGGGCGGGGGGGGGGCAACATGAGAATTTAAATTGGGGGTCATGGAGGACTATATCTCTGTATTCCTCTATGTAAGAGTCTACTATCTCACGCCAACCCTTGGTGAACAACGGAACTCATTGAAGCTAAGATCATGGTGAATATGTTGTGTTTTATTTTATGTGGAAATTCCCAAAATGTAAATTAAAACGTTTATCATCTTCAGATATAAGTAAAAATTTATAACTATTGTATTCGTTATTCCAATCACAACCGACATTCTTTTCCACATCGCCGTTCCGATACTTCTTTC
Organism: Gryllus bimaculatus; assembly: GCA_017312745.1. Classification (NCBI taxonomy): domain Eukaryota; kingdom Metazoa; phylum Arthropoda; class Insecta; order Orthoptera; family Gryllidae; genus Gryllus; species Gryllus bimaculatus. Next base: position 373,321 of record BOPP01000260.1, on the reverse strand, counting down.
GTAACGTGTTCGGGACAAAAAAGAAAGAAAAAAACAAACGTTGTGTTATCTCATGCTTTTAATCCCATTACATGACCCCTCCCCCAAATAAACAACAACAGTGTTTCCTGAATAGCAGTATTTGGGATGCACACTATACGCGCAAGTTTTCTTGATATTCCACAGCGGTGGGTGCGGGGAGAGGAGGAATCTGGCTTCGTCACGGCTTAAAAGGACGTACTAACTTAAAGCCCCAAAGCGTGCCACGAGAAATGCTACGATTGTTTTGAAAGCACGAGGTGGTTGTTGCCAGCATTGTAAATTGGTACGTGCCGTTCTCAGTCGAACCTAAGAATCTCAACGTGCCGTGCTATTCAGCGTTGGTTGAAGACTACGGTGCAAGAAAACTTGCGCGAATACTAGGCACATCCGCCTTACTTTCTAATGAAAACTCGCGAAACACCAACTCCTCCCGCCCTCCCAAGTTACATCAAGAGAAAACCTACAAGTACAACTGTTAATTGCAACTACAATTTAATAAGTTGTTTTATTCATTTGATTGTATTGCTTGAGAAAATGTATGATTCGAAAATTTATATACTGATGGTTTCTTTTTCGTTGCCACTTTCTTTATACATAGTTATGAATAGTTCACATTAATGATCGTATCTCGTGCTTGCTGTTTGTTTCAACATACGGGCAAGTAACGGAGATTTAATTTTAAAAAAAATTGAAAATGGACTTTATGTTTTTTAACTTATTAGCACCATGGAGCTACGATGATCACCGGAATAATGTGTTTAGTTCACAATATGAGTGTGTTATACTACGTCGTAGTATACAATAGATGCTTTGAATTGGTGCCAAGAATTAGAGTATACCAACATTACAAAATTGTTTGAACATCAGAAGATCGATTGGTTCAAAGATAAGAGGACGTAAGATTTCATGCGGGTATCTATCTGAAAGACGATTAAGTGAATGTTGATTTATTTGACGGAACAGTGCTGGCAGAAAATGCAATTTAACTACTTGTTTAAAGTGACTACCAACGCCATTGATAACATTAGATACCTATATTTTCTTTCCCCCATATATTCGTGCAAATAGCGCTAGAGCAGTAGTACGTGATGTTTTATCTGACGAAGTGGAAAATCCTGTGACAGTTCATGTCAGCATCAGTTTGGAAAGACCTAAGAATAATTGTTATGTAGTCTGTTTTGATGTAGTGTGTATTACTAGTCATTAGAACATTTGAATGAAAAAATCACAATCTGTTAACATTATGATAAGTCAAGATCAAGGGGAGAGTGGTAAGGAAGATTCTGAAAATGGGGAAGGTAAAACCTTTATTTTATAAGGACACAATTTAATCTGTAGAACAGCAAATAATAATAGATTTCTTTGCAGACTTGTCTTCCCACACCATTCCAGGGACATCGGAATGTTCTGAAAGAAGCCCATCTGTAACTGATGAGGCATCTGTAGATTGTTCAGAGAAAAGCATATCAGTTCAAAAATATGAGTGAGTATCATTTTAGTTACCTATTAATAATGTATTTGTATTGAGTGTGTATGGGAGAAATTTACATTGATTAATGGTTTTCTCTTTAGTAAATGTGTTGATTTGTTTTGATCTTAGGGAAGAATGGGAACAAATATATTTTCACGAAGATCCTGACTTGGGAGAATTGCGGAGGAGGGCTGTTACTGGCAATCTGCGTGCTTCCCGTTTCAGGAGTGTATGTTGGAGAGCTCTTCTGAGTGTTTTTTCTAATGATAAAAGCAGTTGGTTGAAAGAACTTAGACGATTTCGACAGCATTATGAACAAATGTCTCAGGAATTTTGTGTAGATCCTTGGTTAAATAGCAACCCAGAAGATAATCCTTTGAATCAAAATGCTGGTGTAAGTTGATTTGTTGATTACTTCTTAGAATAAACTTAACTATTCATTTATAGTTGGGGTCTCCTCTTCTTGAAAACCTCCCTCCTCTTTTGAATTACCAAGAAACCCTCACAATTTGAATTTTTTTTAAAATTACTTGCCTGATCAGTAACTAGGTGTGTATAACTTTCTAAATCTCTTTAATAAAAAATAATCTCTTGGAAGTGGATGTACCCTGTTGCTAAAATTTGCAAGCATGCGGTAGTTTGCCATGTGTGGCAACTGACCACATCTTCAGTGTCATTTCAGATGGTTGTAATGTTACATGTGTGTACTATTTCATTGAGCATTGACTTACGAATTTACATCAAACACCTCTTTTTCAGCAACACTCATTTATCCTTTGGACCTTATTTACATGCTTCCTTTTAATGAACGATTTCAAGAGTTTTGGCAAACGTGCAAATGCACACAATGGGTCTGCTGCCTCAGATGCTGCTGTTGTGTGTGTGTGTGTACGTGCATGTGCACGTACGCACACTTGTGGTGGTGGTGGTGGTGGGGGTGTTCTGAAACTCTTGAAATCATTTATCAAAAGCAGCTTATAATTTAGTCTTACATTATTCACGATAAAAATGCTCGGTTAAAGTTTAGTATACAGTACACCCTTAGAAAAGCGTGGCGGCGGGGCTTAAGCCCTAATTCCTGTACATACTCTAATAGAAATGAGTAAAACTTACGAGTAGGAAATTTTCATGGTTCGCCCTTTATGTGCTTTGTCCCCGCCGCATTGTAACGCCAATTTACATTCAAAGGCAAGTTTTCTCGTTTCGCTCGCCCGGATCCAAGTCACGGCAAGGCTTGGGCCTTTGGCCCTCGTGTTCACTATAAACATCCTTGACTCTATCCAACGCATAATTACCAATTCACTTTTATAAGAAAGTACTTTTCAAGAAAGACTCTAGAATTCTAATTGCCTAGTTAACGCCGGAATGGCGTTAGTGCCGGTTTAAAGATCTTCCTTAAGTTGTACCGTATACTACATTTCAGCCAAATGCTCATTCACAAGCCAATTTGTTAACTAATCACACTAAAATATCTGAAGTAAGCTAACAAAATTGCCAAAGGGCATCTGACTTCTATGCTCTCAGGGAAGATGCATGTGAAAATTACCTGTGCATATGTTAGTCTACAGAATCAGCCAAGATAGTGAATCAGAAAACCTTCAAATTTATGTGAATTTGTTTATTTATGAATTTACTAAATAAAGTCCCTCTTTGCTGGTGGTGGCTGCTCCAGCTAGGTTGCGCCCGTACCTTGTTGACTTTGTGAGTGTGTTTGTGTGTTTCAGAGCCCGATTGCAGATATGTATCTCCTCAACCCAATCCTTATTCCCTGCTAGCTCCTTTTAAGGTTGGCAGTGGTGTAAATCATCACTTTGAAAGGTAGAAGTGTATAGAAAGGGTAGTAATCTTCAATAGATGATTCCTCAATGGTAGCAATGTTCTATAATTATTCTTGAATGTTCTTTATTTATAGAGTTCCTGGCATCAGCACTTCTGTGACAATGAACTGAAAGCTGTTATACGTCAAGATGTTGTCAGAACATTCCCAGGGGTCGACTACTTCCGCAAAGAAACTGTTCAGAAGGCCATGTTAAATGTTTTATTTGTGTATGCTCGTGAAAATCCAGATATGTGTTACAGACAAGTGAGTGTCATATAGATTACCTGTCAAGTCGGTAACAAAGGGGATTTTTTGTTGATGTATATTGATGTCTTTTAAAGAAAACAAAACAAAAAATATTATCAGCAGTTATTCATTAATTAGAATGTGTTTATTGATAATTGTTAGTTGAAAATATGATTAAAAAAGGACGTTATCTGAAGGCATTTGCCATGTAGTTCTGTGTTGGTTACATTCTCTTTGATGGAAATTAATCAAATTTAATTTGTATTTAGAAGGGTTAATGAATGTGAAGAACAAGAGCATGAGGCTCTTTATTAATAAAAAATAAGGTTAATAAGTAATAATAATAGAAATTATTAACATCAGTGTTTTTATGAGTTAATGGCACCAAACCAACATGTTTGTTGATAACACTACCTCGACAAAATGTGACCAAATATAAACAATTCTTGTTGTACCTCTCTTAAATTAGATCCCCTCTCCTCCAGCATTATTAGGAATTTTATTGATTTTGGACATTAAATAAATTAATGAGTAGACCCAATATTGTGCGTAGGTAAACCTTCTAATATTGCTAAATGATTTCTAACAAACAAGGTTTTACACTAGTGCTTTTAAATTGCGCAGAATATCAAATTGTCAGTTTTATTTTTCTTACATTGTAGATTCTGTTTTTCTGACATCTCATACTCTGAAGTATATTGTAGAAGAACTAAAATTCCAAAAATATCATAGAAAATATATCTTTTTATAGACTTTGGCCTAAGAGGAGGGGGACTGGAGAGTGATTTTGAGGAGTGAAGGATGCCCTGTTTCAGAATTATACTCAGTGGTAACAAGTGCTAAAGATTGTATTTGGAGCTCTTGATTTGTTCACCGGATAATCTACAAAATTCAAATTTTTATCTTAAATGTGTCCTCTGGGTGGCAATTCCTAATTTATCAGAACATTTACAGGATTTTGTGTCAATGGTGCTTCATAAATCATACAAAGCTATTATCTTTCTGTAGCCATACTTTGTATAGAAGAGACTGCTGCGATGGCTACATTTCCGTTTTCAAAACAAGTTGTTGGATTTAAATATGATTTTATTCTTTCCTGTAGTTATTCCTCATAATCTAATATGTGTTAAAAGTGTGGTGATCAGCATGTAGTTTACTTTAAATAAGAAATAATCTGATCACAGGGTTGATATGGTGCTGATTAATTGATTATGGATGAGTGTAATTAACCAAAACCTGAAATAATTGGAAATGTAACATGCACAACTATTTATTCTAAATAATTGGCAGAGTTCAATTACCTATTTTTAAAGCACTTGATTCTTTAATCTCTTAAAACGAGAGGAAAAATCTAATTATTTATCCAAATTTGGTTAAAATTGTATAAATTGAACAAAAACTGCTGTTTAATGCACTTTCAGCCTGCCAGGTAACTAAAACAACTTTATAACAAGAGACCAGATGTTTGGCAAAATGCTTATAATCCTTTATTAGAGGGGTCATAAAAACTACAATGTGCAAGTCATGGTATTAGTGTTATATGATAATTTTGCATGTTTCTGCTTATTTTTTTTAGCAATGCCTATTTATCTCATTTTCTGTATTAATTTCGTAATTCACCTACTCTTTTAACAGATTCAGTTACATAGATCCTCGAATAAGTTTTGCAAAGATTTTAATTTTTTTCTAAATTAACTCCAGATAAAAGGTATTTATTATTTTAGAAAATGATAATTTGGAGATTCTAAATGGAAAGAAATTAGCACAGTAAACTCTGATATTCTGATTGTACACACTGATTGTATATTAAGACAATGTCATAAAGTCAACAAATTCCAGAAATCTTTTCACATTTCTTCAAGTTACAAAGTTTAAGGAAACTAGTGAAAATTACTCTGAAGTAAGATAACATAGAATGGTAATAAGGCACTTGAATTCCCAATGAACATTTTCCAATAAAATCTCAGCTTCTTTTAGAAATATTGCTCAGAATTCACAACATTAAAAAGAAAATTGAAGACACTCCCAAGCATTGAAATAAGCAAGGAAAAATAAGAGAGGTTATTTCCAATATTCCTAACTTTTAGTAGTTAAAAAAGGGGGGATGATTCCCCCCTAACCTAAGGGGGGAAAATATATTTCATCTGAAATTGATACTAACATTGTAGCTCTATATGTGTCACAATAATGTCAGTTCACATGGAGAGATGGAAAATTTTTAAGAAGTGCATTGGTATGTCCAATTAATTACAATATCTTAATGACGGCAGAGATTTATTGTGTGCTGAGAGTATGTAGTGGGGTATGTTAATTAGCTGATCAATGTACTAATCATATTTTTTATTGCCTTATGCCTGTATATTTTGGACTTTTTTGGTTCTATATTTTATAAAATAATATAATATAAAAAACTTTTTATTCTATTTCTAATTTTGGAATATAATTGTTAATTCAATTCTTAAGTTTGTATTTTCAAACAAGGTAAATGAAATATGATCTTAAAAACCTTTTAAATCATAGTAATGGTACATATCGTTTTGTCCTAGGGTATGCATGAGATTTTGGCTCCATTGTTGTTTGTTTTGCACTGCGATCATCAAGCACTACTTCATACAAAGGAACAGGTGCCAGTAAGGTAATGGATCGCCAATTTTAATATATCTTCACTTAAATAAATTGATGCACTGTTAATAAATGCTTCTTTTATTACAGTGATTCAGTAAGTGAAATGCTTGATCCAGCATATCTTGAAGCTGATTCCTAGTAAGTATCTATTTAATTATGATAAATGAAGAATTTTGTTCATGTACTTTTTAAAAAAATGACTTATTTTTAATTTTTTTATGTTTGCAATGATTGCTAGATAATTAGGTAGGTTTTACTCTTCTTTAATATTCTTGAAGTAATATTTGGGTTGTACTATTAGGAAAATGAAAAATTGAGAAAATAGTAAAATTTACTTTAGGTGGCAATTGATGGCAGCGAGTAAGAGTATGTGGCAAGTCCGAATAGGTAGGTCCAGAGCAAAGAACATAAACTAATACAAAAACGTCTGTGCCGTTATGTGGCACCTGGTTTGTATTGATTATGGAGTAGATTGCATATCTATGTTCATTTAATAATTTTAATTATGACTTGGTGCACATGTACTGTTATAGTTAATCCAATTTATGTATGTTTTTAAAGATACAGAAACCAATTATTTATTTTAGATCAGAAATTAAAACTTGCAAAAACATATTTTGTTTTTATAAACACTTTTTCTGAATATGTTAAGTGTTACCTGCTGCTCAAACCCGTTTTCTTGATACAGAAGCAATTGATGTAAGAATCCAATCTTTAACAATGACCAGTTATGTAAATAAATAAGAAATTGTTTGGATTTTCTGTGTGTGTGAAAATGAGAATGACTTTTTGGTTTTATAAATTAGCTAACAAACTGCCCTCAAATAATAAATTGTGGAGTCCGGCAAGGATCCATCCTTGGGCCAATACTATTCCTTATATACATAAATGACATGCCTTTGGCTTTAAGGAACAACAAAATAATTTTGTTTGCAGATGACACAAACATAATCATTAAAGTAAAAACAACAACATAGTAAAATGGTTTCAAGACAACAAACTCATCATAAACACTAGCAAGACAGTCTCTAAATTTCATGAATCCCCGATCTATAGAACAACTCTCACAGAATTTGCTCACAAACAATAACCCTGTAACAATATCTCATGAAACTACCTTCCTCGGACTAACAAGTCAAGAAAACCTAAAATGGAATGCTCACATCTCAAATCTCAACAAGAAGCTTAGCAAATCTTGCTGTGCCCTATACACCCTCAGGTCAAGCTCCAACATTGAGACACTTTGAACAATGTATTTTGCAAATGTGCACTCACACCTAAAATATGGAATAATATTCTGGGGAAATGCCCCTGAAAGCACTCGCACATTTATTATCCAAAAAAGAATATTGCAAACAATGACCAGCACTCATAAGCTGGAGTCTTGGAAACCCTTGGTTAATAAACTAAGGATACTTCCTCTACCATGCATGTATATATTTGAAATAGTGGTCTTCACAAAGAAAATTCTCATGGAAAACAAAGACACTTTTACTTTAAATTCTGATGTACACAGCTACAACACGTCAAAAGGATAACCTACATGTTCCTCACTCTGAAACTACACTTTATCAAAAAAGTACCCTAATAGAGTGTATTACACTTTACAACAAACTAGGCAATGGTATTAATGACATAAACACAATTCATACATTTAAAAGTAAATTGAAAGCTTTCCTGCTTAACAACATGATCTACAGTGTAAAGGAATATTCAATGCATCCTGTGTATTGTTCAGATAAGTATAATTATGTAATATTAATGTATTATAATGTACTAATATTGTTAAATTTAATGTAGTTGCTAACAATGATATGTATTGTTCTGATATTATTATTATTATTATTATTATTATTATTATTATTATTATTATTATTAATGTAATGTACATTTCTGTTGCAGTTCTTTATTTTGTCTTATTATGGAAGGAATTTCATGTTATTATAAAATAAATGATAGTGCACCATCAGCTACTGGCTATTTCCCTCCAAATCTGCAGTCTCCTGTTCCACCTGTGAGTATGCATTGGCCACTCATCCATAGAGATCCTTACATCATATCTAACACAAGTGTGTTCTAGCCGGGTGGAAAAGGAAAAGAAAATGAAATACTTGTGCAACTGGAGTCTATAAAAGAGAATCTTCTGGTACCCAATGATAAGGAATTGGCTGAATACCTCAATCGTCTGGAAATAACTTTACCAGTATTTGGAATGTGAGTACCATTATGTAGGATGTTGGGTAACACTTAATTTTAATCTCATAATTTTTAAAACTTATGTGATTGATTTTTCCCACTTGTGTTCGATTTTTTTTGGCAGCATGTGTGTATCTTACTGCATATTACTAAATATTAATTTAGAAGAAATTAATTATTAATATTTATATGCACATACATAGAGAAGGAAAAGGTTTGTTTATTTGTAGTAAAGAGAAAATCATGACATCATGAAATTCAATCAAACATCATCACATGGCAAAACAGTACAATAGTGTTTTTGCCTCTGGATAAAAATAAGTGTTTATGGTTTATTTTTGTATGCTCTCTCCAAGTATGATTGTAGTTTTCCTTCTACACATACCATTTGCTTAGGTTTCAAATTTTACTATTCTGTACAAATATTCCTGATTAATAATTCACACATTCACCATTCACTGCTGAACTTTATTTGAATTTCTAATCCAATAAAGCTGTATCATTTGTGGGTGCTGCCATCCACCTTTACAAATAAAACAATTTTACTGTTTCTGTCTTGAACTAGTAATAAATAGAAGCTTGAGCTAAAGTAATAGAAGTTCACTTGGTATGCAGCAAGTTTTCACCAACTACTGCTGTTTTATGTGTGAGTGGGGTAGCCTAGTGGCCCTAGAGAAAAATCTACAGTCCAGACAAATGAGTGTGGCCAATAAACCAATTAGTTAACCCACAAGATGTGTTTCTCCCAACTATCCATAACCCACTTGGTTTCATGAGAAATTTGTGAAGGCACTGGGCTGGGAGGGTCAGTGAGGGAAATGTAAAATAATATTTTTATTGGCACAGAAATCCGTAAAAGCAAGCTCTGGATTTTCCCAACTCATTGAGTGATAGATTTCCCGACTCATAGAGCTTTTTAAATCATAAACTTTTGTTATTATATTGTATATTTTTGTAGTGTCAGTATGCCATATATTTTTTTAAAAATAATTACGTAATTCTAATATAAATAAATATTAAAATTCATTTTAACAAATAATACAACAACGTTTTTGTCTAAGCCTGCGGGGAAGGTGCATGGCGTAGATCTGCCACTAGTGCTATCTAACCTGTGTGGTAGATAACATGGCCTATGTAATCTCTTGCTGTGTTGAAGGATGCACTTGATTGCAACATTGTTGCCGTTGCCTGATATATGGCATCTTCTGAACAACTATAAACTTATAGTTTTATATGAACTGGTTTTCTCTTCTCCAGCCGATGGCTTCGCCTCCTCTTTGGAAGAGAGTTTCCACTTCAGGATCTTTTGGTGCTGTGGGATGCAATTTTTGCAGAGGGAAAAGATTTTGGTCTTGTTCATTATGTGGTTGTGGCAATGTTAGTTGCCATTCGAAATCAATGTGAGTACTTTGTATAATCCAGCTTCTTCTTTCTAATTTTCTTTGGTGATCTAATTGTAAGGCTTACAAATGTGAGTGTAATTTTTCTTTATAGTGTTGGATTCAGATTACACCACTTGCTTGATGCATCTCATGAGGTATCCAGGGGCTGTTGATATAACATTCATAATAGAACATGCATTATACTTGAAAGATCATCAGGTAAACAACTCATTTTTTAATTAAATTGGGATTTCTTCAATAAAAATTTGGTCAGGATAGTTACTTAATCTTGGCTAATAACAAGAGTAATTATGAAGCAGCTTCATTAGGATACTACTTACTAGGATATAGTAGATTTGTGAAAATGCAAGGTCCAGTTAACTGAGGCAGGCATCGAGCAGTAAGTAATCTGTTGATTACTTGCAGAGGTGTGTGAAAAGGGGAACGCAGATGCAATAGTAACTAGCCATTTGTTCTTTGGGTGATGTTGACTCTGATTCTAGCAGTTTTGGAACTTTCCCAAATTTGATATTTATTTGATTCATTTGTCAAACACTGCATTTGTTGTTGCCATTCTCAGTTTGAGTTAGTTTTTTGTGACTATGGTAAATGTTTTCTTAATTTGTATTTTGATTTTTGAAATTTATAAACCTACTTTCTTCATAACCAAAGTAGTCTTGGTCCTAGTTACCTTGGATAATCAAGTTTTCTAACTTCCATTACACACAGCTACATCTTGTGAAGTCTGCTCTTTCATTATTTTATTTGTTTTTCATGTATAAGATTTTGATCAGGATAGTTACTCAATGTTAGTAACTAAGAATTTTATGTTGGTTAACAGAAATACAATCGCCCGGTTTGTACAAGTTTTCCTCCACTACCCAAAAAAGCTTCTGGACAGCCAGAATCACATCGTTCTGGTCATTCAGGAAGACACTTGAGTACTCACAGTCTACCTCGAACAAAATCTGTGTCTTCCGTGAATCGCGATGAGAAAAGTCAACAGCGAAAACCACGTGCAGCATCAGGATCTTCACTCTCAGACAGGTGATGTCACCTTCTGGTCTAGATACATATTTAAAAAAAAAAAGATTTTGGCCTTCAGAAGATTGCAAACAGTGGTGTGCAATTTAAACCCATGTATTTTCATTGTTTTTATGAATATTTGTATTAATAGAAGAATCGCTAGAAATCAGAGAAAGTTTGAAGAGGGATATAAAATAAGATGGGATATAAAATAAGACCTTAAAAATTTAGTCCATCTTTATTTTTTGCTGATTTTTTATTTGGTGAGAAAACCTTGTTAATTTGTTCTTTGTGATGGTAAAATCATATAGCTGAGCAATTAGTATCAGGGCTCCAGTATTTTCTTCTTGTGTGAGATTACAAATCTTATCAAGAAAATAATTTTAAAAATGCACTGGAAAAGTGGGAATAGTCGAAGAAATTTGTTGCAGGAAGGGTCGTTCTGTGCAATTATGCTTTCATAAATTCATTGTTTTAAATAATTCAAATTATTTATTTATTTTTCTAGATTTAAAAACTACACACGATCAACAAAATCAGGTCAGTGGAGTGCAGTCAAGAGTCATCGCAGCAGTTCTGTTAGAGGAGAAGGAGATAGCAATACATCTGGAACTGCAGCAGGCGCTGGAATTGTAGAAGGATTTGCTTTGAATGTATGCTACAAATTTTTGTATTAAACTGCGTATTAATCAAGTAAATCTATCTAGATAGATGGATAGATAGATAATAAAAATAACTTCACTGATACAAAATGTCTGAAATTTGCTGCTGTTGGATAGGGAATTACTCTTGGCTATGTTGGAAGTTAATCCATCCAAGTGACAGAGTGGTGACAATTCAGTGGCAATTTTCATTATAACGTGAAGATATTTGTTTATGATAACTTTTCCCATTCTTTCTTCTTTTTTTTTCTTTTCTTCTTTTTCTTTTCTTCTTTTTTAATCTTTTTTTCTTCTTTTTTCTTTTCTTCTCTTCTTCTTCTCTTCTTCCTCTCTTCTTTTCTTTTTCTTTTCTTCTTTTTTCTTCTTTTCTTCCTCTCCTTTTTTTCACCTTTTTTTTCTTTCCTTCTTTCCTTTCATGCTTTGAGAATTTTTAAGAGATGGGTTGAAGTATTGGGGGGGTTCTGGTGGTAGTGTTTTAATGTTACAAAACCATTACTGATAACATGAAAAAATGTGCTATTGGAGAATGACTGGTTAAATGTTAAGATATTGTAATTTTTTGATTGGTTGAAAGTGTAATGAACTTATTAGAAAGAATGTGGTTGACCTCACCAGAGTTGTTATGCTTTATTTCCTCATTAATCAAAAGTAAACATGCCAATGAATTAACGTTATCCATTTAATTAGTTAAAGTCAAACTTCACAAAACTCAAATCAGTGGTGTAATGAGAATTATTGCAAGAGGGGTAATAACTGAGGGCTCACTATTAATAATAATTGGCTTTGTAATGTAAGTAACAGTACAACTAATCCATGACTGCCTATTAAGTACTATCAACATCTTTACGTCACCTTTTGCAGGAGAGTTAGTTAGTTAGAGAGAGTTAGTTAAAATATTTTAAAACTTTGGAATTTTTAAAAAATGAATAAAACATTGTATGATATTTGTTATTAATAGGTCTTTTTTCACTGATTTCAACAAATAAGTAATTTTTTACCTTTTTACTACATTTTTCGCTGGTTTCGTCAATTTGAATATCATTTTAATGGTACTTGCTTCAAACTATATTTACGAGGTGCAACAAATGTTCACCACAGAATTCCTGATTAGCCTTTTTGATTTCCTCACTCAAATGTTGTAATGTTATGAGACCTATGTAAACTAAAGTTCCTGTGACGCTTATCGGCACCATTGTCAGTTCAGCCAATTTCACGATAAATAAAGGCAAAGATTTTCTTGTAAAGAACAGTCCAAACCCAAAGCCTGCAAGCTGAACAAAAGGAAGAAGTCTCGATTACGTCAGTAACATATCTAACTGATTGAGTTGGCCATCTGAAGTGGTTGTGATCAAATTTTTTACATCATTTTTGTTTGTGTTTAGTGCACTTTTATAGCATTTTATTGATCATTTTTGGCAATGTTTTAGCTCATCAAAATCCACCCCCTAGTGATAATGTTCATAGGTCCCAACAATGCTGTCCCCCTCCACACTGCTCTTTGAGACACCTAATTTTATTCAGACCTTGGTTCTTTTCCTCTAAATATTAACTTGCAGATTGTTTCTTGTTTGAACAATTAAATTAGGTCCTTTTCATCATGTTACAATTTTTTTTTTAATTCTATTTATTTTACTTCTTCCGTACATGTCACATAGAGTTGTTTACTGTGTTTTGGTAAAATAGATGAATTTAAAATTTTAACCAAATCTGCTTTATATCATTGGAGATGTTTTGATTGACATCAGCAAAGTACAGGATAATAACCTCCCTTCCACAAACACCCTCTGAGGGTGCTGTACTCCAAGGCCTTATGTAAGTAAAAGTTGAGCAACTCGTGTACAAAGCTATGTATTTTAAAATAAACATTACAAGAAATGATTCTTAATAATCTTGACATTCACAAACATAAAATGTTGGAAAAAATTAATGATTTAAACATTTTCAAGAAACTTTCATAAGTATTATCTACCTACCAAGTGACGTAACATAAATCATAACAAATAAGATAATCTTATTTTAACAACTAGGATCCTTCCTATCAATTATCTTTTTCAAGGGTATGCTATTTTATAACCAACACATTTTGATACCAAATGGTCCTAGATGCAGGAATGTGCGTCACTACCTGAAAGATCCAATGTGTTGCTTTGTGGAAGGCTGGCTTTCTCATGATTTGGTTTGGGCCACCGTTCTCACTTTTGTACACATGTTGTTTAATAAACCTCTCTCATTCATAAAATAATTTCATTTAAAGGGAGTAGTAATGTACTGACCTGCATTTCCATGACCACAACAAATGTACATTTCCACCACAAGTCACCATGAACAATTCAGAAAAAAAGTAACAGCTTCTTAGTAACACATTTCTTTATTTATATTTTGTCACAGACCTTGATGCACAGTTTTGGTAGATTCTTCGGAAGGTGGGTATTCTCCATTTCAACCAATAATTATTGGTGTTTACTGTTGCTTTGTTGCAGGATCCTACTGTGATAATCTCTGAACTCCAGCGTGCACGAGCAGTGATGTCTCTGTGTCGTTTGAAACTTGCTCAATACCGTGGTATTCTGTCTGAAGCCATTAATCCTGCAGAATATCCAGATGCCCAGCAAGCTCTAGATGGAATGAATGAGGTGAGAGGAAGGGCACAACTTGTTTGAAGTCCATCCAGGAGGGCTATGATGGTATTTGGCTGAGGCTGAAAGTAGCTTTTCAAGGGCTTATGAAGTTATAGCCTCAAAGTGTTATTAGATTTAGTAACTTAAGTGTGGAACATACAATTTTAAAGGAATATTGTCACATAGTGTAAATAAGATAAGATGTGATATTTTATATTGTATTAAGACAGTTCCACATGATGAATGTTCTTGATAAAGCACTTTATGAAGTTTGACAATCAAATTTGCAACTGAATTATAAAGTTACACATCGTTAAAATTTAATACTTCTGTTTTCATGAATCATCAACAATCATACTTTTATCCCAATAAGATTAAACTGTTGCCCTAGCAACAATATTCATGCATTAGTGCTTGGTGGCAAAAGAATTTACCATTACATAAACATTAATGTTGTCAATAATATATAAAGTTAAGAACAGAAATTTCTTCAACAAAGGAAATTATATTTTGCATCTTTATTAGAAACCATTGTTGACATCAATTGACCCTATTGATTGGAAGCTGTGGCATTTTTAATCTCTTGGTATTCAGCAGTGTGTTGTTGAGTGGAAGCAACCCATAAAAAATGTATGTATGTTGTATGTTTTTTTCATACATCAAACTTTATTATGTTTAATACTGAAGCAAAGAACCGATCATTATTACTATTTAAATGCACACTTAAGTGATAAAATCTACTGCTGTCCAGGCTGCTGTAAATTTTTGTGGTCAATTTTTTTGTAACTGAATAATAACATTGTATATTGACTGATGATGATCGTTTATAATTTTATTTACGCATTGGTGCAGACGATCACTAACTGTTCAAGAGTGCCTGGATCTGTTAGAAGAACCTTATTCCAATGGTTTAAGCCACCAGATTCTCATACAACCACCACTAGAACCAGAAGGTGCCGACATAGATGTAGATTCTGATCTCTTGGACGACAAAGTTTCAGGGAACTTTGTCCATTTCCAACTCGTATTGTGAGTTCTGGAGGAAGTTTATCTCATATTGAGTGGAATTCTGAGGAATTCTTTGAATGTACCACTGCTGGAAAGATAACCTCAATAATTTTATATAGAAAAATGGCTAGATAGGAATCCTTAATTTACTGTTGCAAATTTTAAAAAGCTTTTAAACCAGATTCAGAGAACGTATTGAAAGAGAGGGTTAAAGATCCAATTCATGCTTTTTCAACCTATTTCACCAAAAATTTAATTCAACATTTAGTTCTTCAGACCAATTTAATGTGCATTTCAGAAAGGGAGTCATTCCCTAAACATTACAACAGATGAAATGCTTAGTTTTGTAGGCATCTTGCTATTTTCTTCAAAGATGACTTGTATTTAGGTGTCTTGGGAATGATATGCCTCTCCTCCAGTTCCAACGCCTTGTCACAGTATCACTTCTGTGAACTTATGGGACACCAAAGCATAGACCAGGGCAAAGTGCTCCTCTGTCACTTGCATCTATTGCTGTCAGTGCACTCGATGGAAGAGATCATGTTGTAATCAAAGGAGACCAGGCTTTTAAAAGATGCACGGTATGTCAGGGCGGAATATGCTTTTTATAGCTATCTTGCAAAAAATGTAATATAGCTCTCCATCCTAAATGTTTTAAAATATTCCATTCCTAAATCTCTTACTTTGCAAAATCATAATTTTTACTTTCCTACGTTCACATAATAAATATACACTTTCTGAGTGAATAATAAAAACTTAAAAGGGTGAATTATTGTCTAAACTACAAGTATAATCAATTGGAAAATAATTGAAGTGTTTTAAAAAAAATGTAAGTGGCAATTGAATTTGTACATAAGTGCTTGGTGGCAAAAGTATGGCCATTCATTATCTAGAAATCTAAAAATAAACAAAGAAAAATTCACAATCAAGTGTTGATTTTTAACAATCTGTAGTACAATGCAGTTGTAAAACACCTATTTTGAAACAAAAACGTTCTGAACATTAATGGGTTAACTATGTTCTTTACGTCAATACAATACTTAATAAAATATTACAGTGACTAAAATATATTAAATATGGATTTAATATTGAAAACTGTAAGTAAAATATCCTCTGAAATACCTCTCACTTCCTTAACATTCCTTTTGTCTCCAGATGTTTTTATGTTTCTCTGGTAACATTTTTGCTACTGCAAATTTTCCATTTTAAAAATTTCTTGAGGATTAGAATTTACTTTGTTCATTTCATATGCCACTTTTGAAATCTAATGTTCCTTGCAATGAATTTTATATTAAACCACTGATTTGTACCATCAATATTTATTTTTCAATGGTATCATCTTTATAATTTAATATTTTAAAAAATTGGATGTGTTTTACTGCTTATTGCAGTATGTAAAGCAAATGCTGCACATGAAGAGATTAACTTATATTGTATTCCTGTTTGCTCAGTATTGCAATTTTCGCAACACGCCATTTCTATAAAAATAGACTGTTTTAATATTCAGAGAGTTCATCAAAATCGACCTGTGTAATTTTTATAAGCATACTTTTTTCTATCTAATAAAAAAATGTAATCCAAATATTTTGTACCATTTATAAAACATTTGAAAATCTCATTGAGGTTTCGTGTAAAGTACACCCCAAAATCAAAATATTCATTTCATATTCAAGTTAAATGTTATAATTTTTTGTGAAAATCCTACTTAAGGTTTAGCTGCTAGCTATTATTCTCAGATGGACAATCAGACATTTTGCCGTAAATCAATTTTTTGCTATCAAACCCTCCTTTAGGACTTTATAGGAGAAAGAATTATCCATTTTTCTGGTATTAGGGACCTATAGAACAAGTTTATCTGTCAAGAAAAGTGCTGTTTTTTACTGCAGCATTACAATACTTTCTCTTTCTACATAAGTAGTATGCAAGGGAGTAAAATCCATTTTTTCATTAAAAAAATAGATTTTTTTATCTGTCATTTTTAAAACTACATAAAAAAATAAACAAAAATCTTATGAAAATAATATATATATATATATATATATATGATATATATAAGAAAGCAATTATTCACAAAGAGAGAAGGGTTCATCTTAAATGTGTAAGCACAAGGACATATTCCCCGCTAGTGAATAACTCTGTTAAAACTAAACAATGCATTAGAAAGTTATTTTCATAAGATTTTGTTTTATTTTTTTAAGATAAGTTTTAAAAATGACAGATAAATATAATATCTATATTAATATATAATGTATAATATATATATATATATATATATATATATAATATATATATATATAACTTATATATATAAATAACTATATATATATTTATATATATAATATAACTATATATATAAATAATAAATATATATATATTATATATATTATATATATATATATTATATATATATATATATAATAATATATATAATTTATCTGTCATTTTTTAAACTTCATAATAAAAATAAACAGAATCTATGTAAATAACTCTATATATATATATATAGTGACTAATATATATTATATATATTATATTATATATATATATATATTATATATATATATATAATATATATATATATATATAATATTATATATATATAACTTTGAATTTTTGTTTTGCAGTTATGTAGCCTTTTGAACACTTGGAACCATGGGGATTTTCCCCCAGATGTGGAGCCTGCCTATGAGGCTGGAGAGGTTCGAATGGAGCCTTCTCAGGCTGTTCACACCACAGCACCTCAGGTTATACCTCCTCGACGCTCCGTTGCTCCTCCTAATCAGCTTGCCCTTCGTCCGGTTGCTGAAAAGGTTAGGAGGAGAGAGGCGGGAAGACCAGGGGGAGGAGCTGCTCTTCCTATTGCCTCCAGTCACAGTATTTTGAGTGTTCCCTTGGAAACTTTTAAAGAGACTTTTGAAGTTCATATGGGGAGCAGGAAAGGTTTTCCATTATCAGATCCCTTGAAATCCATGAGACATTTGAATAGGAACCATTCAGACTCTTCAGATGATCGTCCACTTCAGGCTGCCTCTTTTGTAGAATTTTAATGAAGTTACTTTATAGGGACAGTGTATATATTTATCTTTTTTATAAAGAAGCTATTGTGGGTCACTATTTTAGTGAGCTTTGTCAGTGAATTGTGAATGGTTGATTTCTGTGAATATAGTTGTCTGCTGAAAGATACTGGGAGTTTTATTTAGTATATTTTCATTAATCGTGCAAGATTAATAGTGTGACAGATACCTTTGTCTTTGTTTACGAAATGTTGATTCACATAACAGCGTACTTGCTGCTTTGGTCTGTGATATTGCCTTGTGGGTCTCAGGAAATTATTTGCTCATTTAAAATGTTTTACTCCTTGATTAGAAATGGGTATTCTGGGGATACTTACAGATTCATGGGAATTCTGTAAATGATAATTGATAAAACATACTGTTAAATACTTTTACTAAATTTGCCTACCTTTTAAGAGTTTCACAGTAACTTTGTGATTATCTCTATTTCATGTCTTTTATTTTCTTTTTCTTTATTGGTATATGTCAGCCCTTTGAAGTAAATATTGATGTAAAAATTATTGTATAAACTACAGTGCTTTATTCTTGGTAGTATTCAAACAAAGCATAATTTTCAAATAGAGTTGTGCACAATAGAGTTGTGATATTTTTATACATGTACTTCATGACAAAAGATGATGGAAATTAACTAATTTAGTTCATTTATATTCTTTTGCTATTTTTGATACATGAAAATTTCAAAATATATTCCTTTTTAACAGTTGTAGAAATGGTTTGAAGTACTGGATCAAAGACAAAAGACATAAAGTGTTGTGGGAGTTAAAAGGTAGAAAGTGTATCTAATAGTTTTTTTGTTGCTGTTATTCGATGTCTATTATAAAGGTTCTAATTAATGTGGTCTATCGATGAGCAAATATTTACTTCCTGGAACTTTCTTTTTAGTTCTTAATTGTGTTAATGTTTTGAAAGTTTATGCATGCTTTTTCTATTCAATTTGTAATTTTTGTTATTGTACAATACATAGAGTTCTATATCACTTGCAAATGAACATTGGGAAACATTTTCTTTTGACGTAATAAGTTTACCCAATATTGAAGGTGCTTTTTTATTTCTCTTATTACATTCCTATATATTGTATTTATCTGAATATAAGAAGTTTTTTTTCCCCAAGATATCTCATCCAAAAATTTGAAGCCTAACTATAATAATTATATTCTCGAAAGTATTCTCGATATCTCCTGCAGTTTGCCAGGAAATTCAAGCCAGTAAAAAGAGAATGGCATTGTTTGAAATGCAATATGAAAATAAAAATGGTTGCTGAGATTCTGTTCCACAGTATGCTAATGGAAGAGGCTATGAGGACTCTCAGTGTGATGCCTTCTGAGTGCAATTCTGCATTTTGCTAGATATGAAAGAAAAACAAGAAATAGTCAAACTTGTAGACTATCTCCTGCATTACCTCCGGAATGGAGGGACGGAGTTGTACGAGTTCTTAGTACTCTGCTGAGTCACAAGAATATTCAATGATGTGAATTTCAACTACAATCTGATAAAGAATTTGAGAGAACTATTTAAAAATCAGAAGCCACAAACAAGGTGTCACATGGAAGACTAAGAATGCAATTGGAAGGCATAAATCTTTTAGAGGGGCCTAAAACATCAGAGGACAACACAGAATGGGAGGAAGACCAAAAAGAGGATACATGTGAAGATGAAAAGGGAAGTGACAAAAGTCATGATTATGATGGTTTTTAAGGATCAAGAAAATAGTGATAGCTCAAGCAATAAGTTTTATAATTGTCTAGTTAGTCAATGTTCAGTTTAATTTGACTAAATAGAAAGAATTAATTAAAAAAGAAGAAAAAATATCAGGAGGTCTTTTCAAAATTAGGGGAGACATATTATATTCAGGTAAATAGGGTATATTTTTTTTTGTACTGCTGTCATTACTGCAAGGCAATTGTACTGCAAATTTTAAATTTCCTAGTAGATTCGTAATATAATCTGAAGTATTTGCAATTTTTTGCTCAGTATTCTTTGAACAGAACTTAAATACTAATCAATTAGTTGGAATAATTTATATTAATAATGAAGGGATGTAAAAAATTAGTGTGTGTAACCTGATGTGTAATACTTCACAACTGTTTTAATGTTTTGAAATGTTTACATCAGATCAGCATTCAGAACATATTACATTTAGTCATTTGTTGTTTGGTTACTTCAATTGGATGTTAATTACACCTATTCCTAACTCAGTTCAGTATTGGGCTACCACATTCTATTGTGAAATTAGTAAAGTAAGAGAAAAGTAAAGTAATGTCAAAATTGGATTTAACCTCAAAAATCGCATTATTTTGTGTATTGATAAACAAATGCTTAATTGTGGAATCTCACAACTTGAACTTCAGTAATTCAAATGGTTCAATTACCTACATTTTTTAAATTCCCTTTTACCATCCCTTTCACTTTATAGACTTCTTACCCCAAAATTAAATTCTATGGCTTTCAAATTACTGCCATTCTTTAATCTATCAGTTCATGTGAGGGGACAATATAGTTTTATATTTCTAGTAAGTAATAGATTCATTGCTAGTTTGTGAAGAATCAGTGAAAATTTTTAATTAAAGCATGTTTTTGAATAAATACTTTTTAATGCTTACATCTTTGAATATTCTGGTCTCAGAAATGTTCTTGGTGTGTTTAACATTGGTTTAAGTGTGGCATCTGCTGGAATGAAATGTGTGGGGCAAGTCATTTCTGTGGTTCCCCTGACCACTTCCAGGTGAATGCCAGAGCAACACTAGAAAACTGATTATGGATTGCATGTGATCCTTCCTTTCTTGCCCCTTCCTCATTCCTAATGTTAGGGCTGAGCTGTGGACCGATAATCCATCCTCACATGAATCATCCCTCTAATTCACAAAATCTCCAAGTGTCAGAGATGTAGATGGTGAAGCTGTTTGTTCTTGTATACAGAAAATGTCTGATATAGTGGGGAAAAATGGAATATAAATAATATTTTTTCTTCTGTGTTGTAAGTTTTCTGTTTTATAAGTACTTAATTGTCCTGAGTGACTTAGCTTCATTGTGGCTCTGCCTAAAAAGTACCTAAGTATGCCAAAGAGTGCAAAATATTAGAGCAGACAAAAGGTCATTAATGAAGTGTAACAAGAGAGTTGTGGTGCACTATTATGATTCAAAGTACTTTGTACTTGAATCATTACAAATAGTCACTTCATCCATTATGAAATGAATATTACATGCAGTATCACCTTAATCTAAAAATTCTGGTATTTATGACATCTTAACTGTCAATAGAATGTTTAATTATCAGTATCATGATAACTTGAGAATTTTTTGTGTAAATTTTTCAAATTTACTGTCAAGGGAGAAAAAGAAGAAAATACAATTCAGAATTTGTTCATACCATTGTGCCAATTTCTGGTTCCTCTGATTTCTTGAAATCTGTGTGTTGACACCTTGGCACCTTGGAATTTTGCTGCCAAACCTCTTTAACTTGGTTAGGCCTGCTTGTAAGTATAAACTTCTTTATAATTACTGCTAATGAAAGATACCTACACATTTGCCTTCTGTTTTATTAACTGCTCTTGGGGTCCAGGTGTTATTTAAAGTAGACTAGGTTGTTTTACATATTCATATTTTTTGGTCACAGTATTTCAGAGAGTTTTCTTTGTTGCTGTAAATTAGTCTTGTTGAAATATTTTTGTTCAATTTATTAGTTTTCCATTCACTTAGAATCTGAGTACTTTCTTTAAGTACAAACACGCTAAATTGCATTCTTATTAATACTTTCATATCATATCATAATGCAATATTGGAAGGTTTGAATGTGAAGTAAAACACTTGAGCTTTTAGTTCTTAAGTCTGATTGTTGGTAAAACAAATGTCCATGTATGTGTATGGTTTCAAGATGATACAAGTATTTTTGTTATGATCTCAAAAATTCAAATTTACATCTTACAGTTCACCTAATATTTTAAATTTCTATCACCCAAGGAAGTAGATCATACTTTATTTGGTATGTAGCAGTTTCAAAATACATTCCTTTTAGTTGTTATTCTTTTTAAAATTTCAGCATGTAGTAGTAGAACTGGCTTAAATTTATAATTTTAAGTTTGATAGTACATGAACGTAAAATGTAATCATGTAAAGGAACATTTTATGAAATACTCAGCTGCCATTTTGTTAATAAATCTTTGAATTTTCATGTGGTTTTTTGGTAACAATTTATTACATATTTCCATCCATAAATTATGTAACATCAATTTAGAATATTTTGAATACCCCTGCTTCCCTCTGAAACGCATGTTTGAACGTGCTCCCTAAATAATTACTCAATTATTTGCAGCAATTAAAATAATTAAAAATAAATTATATAACATATCTTTTTAATTTTTTGTGTTGTGTATTAAAATTTATGATAATTAAAGTCAGAATAAGTTAGTGATGCTCATTGCAGCTAACAATAACATTAGGGACACTTTTTGAATGAAGGAAGACAATAAAACTTTTGACAAGCCGTGCACATGCCGTCATGGATGATGCACAGCCAAGAATCTACAAATTTAATTGGATTTTTGAATTAACTGTAGATCAGTTTGGAATATTTTCTTTGCAATCTAACACATTTAATCAATATAGACCGTTGATAAAAAAAATATTGTAACAATTTGTACTTAATATCTTTTTAAATTTAATTTGCTAATATTTTAATGTTTTACTCTAAGTCTGAATAAACAAAATTATTGCAGAGAACATTGAAAATTTAAAAAAAAGGAAATATCAACATTATTATTATTATTATTATTATTATTATTATTATTATTATTATTATTATTATTCACATATGGGCCACTACTGGACCACCAAACATATTTCTTCTCTCTGAGACCCAGTTGTATTCCTATCCTGAAAGAAATCAAACTTGTGGAAATTATGAGGATCAGTCTTTCGGCTACATCCCTTGGTTTAAGACAAGGTGTTTAGCCTTGAATATATCAAGTTTGGGGGATAGGATGATATTTATTACTATTCCTACTACTACTACTGAACTACTACTACTATACTATTTATTATTATTATTATTATTATTAATTATTATTATTAATACCTTTCAAGTTTCGCTTAGGCGATGGTTCCTACAGAGACACTGGGACCTTTTGTAGACCAAGGTGTCTGCTTTGGCTTTGCAAACTCGGGCGGTCAGGATTCAAAGTAAAGTTTTAAACAATAAAAACTTCCTCAACAATGCGTGGCAAGTACTCCAGGAGAACAGCCTTTTGGCTTGATTGAAATGTGCCAGTTCTTAAGCCAAGCCTTGCAGAACGAAATTAGTTCAGATAATCAGCGCCATTTGCAGAGATGACCACAGGGAACTAACTTTCACCAGATACTAACCGCCACATATCGCTCAGTTCAATTAACCAAGGCCCTGATATTTTCGATTTCTCGGCCACAGAGGCAACTATATTTCGGTCTAAAAGGGATAGTTTATGTGGACTATAACCCTTCCGGTGAAACCTTATCAATTTCCCATATTATGTCAGGTCTGTTGGCTCCGACCCTGCGATCAGTGGTGAACTGCTTCATTCCAAAGGAGCTTCCACCGTTTCGGAACTCCAAAACTGAATCCCGGCTGAACTTGTTAGTATGGACCTCTTTCTGTACCGATCTCCGACTTTGCAGCCAGGTCCTGATGAACAACGCCGGCAACGTCGTTATGGCCGCGGACTTCACGTATTCTTTCTGTGCCCAAAGCAAGCAAGCAACCGCCCATTGATGTGTTGGAGGGTGTTCGCCGGTTAATTGTAAGACGGCGCAGTCCTCTACACTCATATTCTCAATTACATGCCCTTTGGTATAACTTGTGGAGGTTTCTACTTCCTGTCCTGAAAGAGAATGACTAAATATTCCACCAAACGTTTTGAATCCCACAGTTACCCCTGGCGCTTTTCCCTAAATCTGCATCTTTCTGAATGAATTGAAGTTTTATCCTCTTCTGTGTAATATTAGGCCGAGCACATCTGAGGTATATCATAACACTTCCCTTCCTCTTCTGCTAACCAGTTACTCCATCATCATGGGTCTTTGGGGATTGCTTCATATTCCTCCATTTAAGGAGCTTTTACGAACTGTTTTCGGCAATTTCCATTGTCACTGGTTGGCCGTAGCGTGACTGTACTGTGTCTTTTTCTGTTTTCAATTCATTCTTTTAAGGTTACCAGCCTGGGTTCAAATATCAAGGGTGCACAAGAAACATAGCTTTATTACTTCCATCAAACGCTGTTCGATTGGTTCTACATCCACCTCTCATACAAGTTATTTGACAGCTTCCATCGCCGCGTTTGTTACCGTGGGCCCATTATCCACTCGGTGGATCCATGGGTCTGGAGGATAATGGAATACCATGAAAATAGTTGTCTTCATGGTCTCATAATGCGCAGCTCAAGAGAATTGCTCAGGCACTGTGGAGGCGAATTCCATCTCCACAGCCAATTCGCTTTATAGCTTGTGAGTTTCATTTTCTTCTTCATCAGTCTCATTCCTATTCTCAATACCAAGGAATGCTCTCCCTAATGTATTCATTTCTGCAGCCGAGAGAAGAAAGTTTCCTTACAATGATGGTGCGCTGCGGGTCGCACACTCTCTGCTCGGATACCGGTATGTTCAGATGCAGCTTTAACCATTCTTCGTGAAATCGGGCCCTGTATCCCTCCATGTCCACTTCAAGTCTGGTAGCCAAAAAGTACCCATGCATAATGGAGATATTTAACTCCTTAGTCCATTTCATGCGCTGGCGTTTGCTCTGAGGTCGGGCCGGGTGAGCTGTTGTCTCACGTAAGCTGCGACCCCAGTATTTGTCGGCTGTCAGGGCAATGGCAACTCGCCAAATCGGATGCCTGTCTGTTCTTCTGGAAGCTGGGAGGTGACCTGTGCCCCTGACTTCCGGGAAAGGGATCGGCGAACTAACTGGTGACAGGGAGATGGGGCAGCATCCGAAATATCCATCCCTATATTTTTGCGGGCTGTAGGTGCCTGAGCTACGACCTTAGAGTTTGAGTAAAGATGCGCAGAAGGGGTTCTGGCTCAGAGGCGCGAGGTGCTTCCATTCTCGACTCTTACCCGGTCGGAAGCAGTTATGAGAAGTCAAAGGATTCGTGACGCATGCGACCCGCACTTGCAAGGCGGCGCTACGAGTTCTGGCACTGGGCTCGCTGTGAGAAATGTGCTACCTGTGCCAGTGGAGAGCAGCGGAGCCTTTTCATACCATCCGGGAAGGTGTGGCGCTGCACCACTTATGGCGACTTCTATTTTTAGTCTTACTGTTATTATTCTTTCATTTACATAGCAATAACTTACTATTTTGGAGGTCCATTTTCTATCACAGTACTGCTACTCCACTACTTGCTCTTTGAATTTGGTCTACTGCAGAATAGATCATGATGTAATCGTCAAGATCTTTAGTTCACTTAAGCTTTTTCTTCGTTTCTGTTAAAATGGCTATATTAATGCTACATTCCTTTAATTCATCATTGAGTTATTTTTCTTTGGTACCTAAACCTCTTACATTCCATGTGGCAACTTTTAATCTATCCTTTATTCCGAATCTCTTGCCCTTTTCTCGCTTATGTTGTCGTACATGGGATTTATCCAGCTTATCTGTGTGAAGATTTTTAGTAGCTGAAATGTTCCCCGACCGCGTTACAGGCGCCGCGCAGGGTAATCCCAGAAGTGGGGCTGCCACTTCACTGCTTCTGGGCCATCAGGATTTGGTATCAGGGTTTTCTCCCTTAGGGAACTCGGTTTCACTCGGAGAGCCTCCCTTACCCTTTGAGGAGCCTTCTTCCGCCAGTTTCGTCTTCTTTTCTTCGACGAAGCCGCCGTTGAGGTCCTCTTCTGGAGTACTTCGTAGTCTGACCCCTCCCTTTGACCTGTCCGGCAAGGGAGACCCCCCTTTGACCTGTCCCCCCTTTTGTAAAGCTGCAATTGCAGCTTTACAAAATTTCGATTATTATAAACCTAATTTATAATTTACAATTCCGAGATTTTATAATCTGTATTTTGAAATCATCGAATTTGCTCTCCCCACGTAAAAAATCGGTCTCGCACCAACCGTTGTCTGTGTAATACTCGTATATGGACATTGACAATATGTTGGTTCTTTTTAGCCGAAGACGGTAGTGTCACCCCAGAGAATAAATCTGAGGCAGTAAATTTCTGTATTTTTGGCAATTATTTTTAAATTTTTACATTAGTTAAATGTTTAACATTTGTTATCTCATTTAACACTTAAATAATTTATGAGAGTCGACAACTACAGTCCATAATATTATTAAGAATATAATTTCACTATGTGATTAAAAATAGTGCATCCTCGATTAAATTTTACTCTCTAATTTCCCTGAACTCTTCCAAGATCACCGATTATAGGCGCAGTTAGATACAAGTCCTCATTATAAGCCACACAGTTTATGATTTATTTCTCTCGGTACTTTGATGATAAAGTCACCAAGACGTAAACTTGCGGGGTGTCCACCGTGACAACGAAGGTTCATTAATCTTGTGTGACAACTTCTTTTACCAGCCCTCCCCCCCCCCCCACGCTGCCATCACCAACGTGCCAAGCAAGGAAGCAGACATTGAGCTGACAGCTGACAACATATCGCCTATGAGATAGTGACATCATTGCCTGAAAGTGTAAAATCTGAATATAATATCTATATATTTCGGAAAAGCAATTATAATTAAATACTTGATTGCGTTTTCAGCAGTCATGACTAAGTATATCAATTTTGACGCGATTTACATTGCAGTGTTTATTGTAGTGTTCCATCGTATATCTATCAAGGAAATGGGAACACAATAAATTTGTGGCAATCTCCAGTAAACTTGAACTACTGAGCTGTTTCACAAATTATGATCGATTCTGAAGAAAAGAACGCATCTTATGAATTTGAGATATTCTTCCTTCGTGTACAACGATTCAAGTCAGGTCACCGATTGTATCTTTATATATGAATTTCTATTGCACGATTACTTGAATTATTTTTATAGAAAAACTCAGAGTATGTAAAGTCCTTTGTCGTGTACTCGGAGTACGTAAGGTTCTTTGTCATGTATCTACTTGTCACTGTCTGGGAGAGGTATTTTATTCAACATGTAAGCAGGCTCAGTAGTGAATAATGTATATAAGTCCAAGCAAGTGAATAGCTGTCTTAAAAACTCAAAACCCTACTGATTGGCAATGTGAATAAATCATCACGATTTGCTAACACCTCTTTATTCACAATAAGCAAGTTGTTTATATTGACGAATTGAATGCCAACAAACTGATTGTACTATGATTGTTGTAACACTGTTAAATTGTAATTGTGTAACAGTACTTATTATAGTCTTGCTTGTACTAGTGAGAAGTTGTATGAAATTGTGTATTTCATTCTACTGATACATATTACTTTGCGTATGTATTGGCTTGACGTTACTATTGATCATGTCAATATTATTCAAACCCTTTAAATGCTATAAGAATCATTCTACCGAATAGTGTAAAACAACAACAACAAAACACGAACATCACCAGCATGCGTTCTGTTCGAGGACTGAAACCCTTCGCTATAAGGGTTGAATTGAATTGAATTTGCCTTATTTTACGTGGTGAGACTCGGGCCATCAGGCCCGCTCTTCCGTCTGAGCACGCAAATTTCGCTACGCTCCTTTCACCAACTAGCAGAGAAAGGAGGTATTTTTTGGGCGAGAAATAAGATATTTGAATTTAGCTCAGAGGCGTCATTGAAGCTTGAGAATCTTTTACATGCCATTAAATCTACTTGCACTTGGGTACTTAGGTTTTACAACCTTTCACGAACTACTAAAAAGAAAAGGTCACTATAAACAAAATAGCTACCTTAGAAATTCGCAAAATGAAATGACACCACAATCTCGATATTATAAACATATTTTACTCACTAAACAGCCGAAAGACGTATGCAGATGTCATGCGGTCCAAGCAAATAAAGAAGACAATGCTCAACAATCCATTGAGTATCAAAAGATATTCTGTTGAAAAATTCGAAAGTATCTTGCTGCAACAAAGATAACAAATAAATTCTCTCCTTAAACCTTGTATCTTTATTGGTATCCACGCTTTCAAATGGGTACATTTACTCGCATTGTAACTTGGAAAGCCAACGGCGTGGTGCGACATAGTCAAGAAATATTTCTTTCGCGAAACAAAATAGACATTCTACTTGTCTCTGTATCGCATTTTACACACAAAAACTACTTCCAATTGGAAACAATTTTCTACACTAAACATCCCTATGAACATGCACAAGAAAGTACTGCTTCAAATTTAAAATGATCGAGTTACAGCAGCACGTACTTCCTCGCAGTTGGTAATGGTTGCGTAATATTATAATACCTCAATTTAGGTCAGTATTAACACATCTAAGCCGTCACTTGTAAAACTCATTACAAATCGTATAACATGAGGTGCTAAAACTAACTCTTTTAAAGTTAATATCTTCAACCCAAATTCTACAATTAATAGTGCGTTTCGTACAGCCATAAATATCTCCAACGATAAAAGGACTTCTTAGAATTTCAAACTGCCGAGACGCGGTGCCTTTGTATTGCAATCTTATAATTCTCGAATGAAGCGCGGAACCTTCGAACTTGCAATTTCCAAGATTTACAACAATTACGACACACAATTACGACAATATTTTTCCATAATTCGTTTTTGCTTGCAAATTTCGAAAATACAGAGACATTGCCAAAAGTGGGCGCACTTTCTTCACTGATATTTGCTACATAAAAGTAAAAATTGAAGCCGTTTTTGAGAAAATAATTGTTTAACATTCTATAAAAATGTTCTAAGTTTCACGCAAAAGTTCGCAAAAACGATTCGTATTTTCGAAAAAATTGTATATGACTTTATTTCAAGATACGTTTCAGTTGAGAGAAATATGATTTAATTGAGAAAAATGTGTATCTTCAGTATTAATGTTGTAGGAAGGCACCGAAAAAAACTGAACTTTTGCACTTCGCAAAGAAACGGGGATTTCAACTAAAATTAGAAAAGTGACCTTTTAAGCGTTCTCTACGTTATCCTAGGACAAAGTTAAATATTTTTGAGATTTTTTTAATTGATGAAACTTCAAGTAAACTATCTCCCAAAATCAAAATATCATACTCAAACTCAGAGAGCCTCGAGACCCTTCATGTCGATCGAGGAATATCTATTTTGGAGAACATGCGGCGGCGGTGGTGTAACGGTTAGCGTACCGGACTGTTGTACTTAAGTTTGCGGATTCAAACCCGATCGAAGGCGTGGATTTTTAAGGCCGAAAAAATCCTTCGCACGCCTTCCTTCGGAGGGGAAGTTTAGCGGCTGACCCATGTTAGTAGATTTACTTGCATTTAAAAGATCCTCAAGCCGAAATGACGCCTCTGAGCTAAATTCAAATAGCCTATTTCTCGCGCAAGAAATACGTCCTTTCTCTGCTAGTTGGTGAAAGGAGCGTAGCGAAATTTGCGTGGTCAGACGGAAGAGCAGGCCTGATGGCCCGAGTCTCGCCAGTAAAATAGGCAAATTCAGTTCAATTCAATTCAACATCGACTGAACGGTTAACCGCAAGCATTGGCCACAGATGGACAGACAAATATTTTGCCATCAAAGGATTTTCCTGTGTCAAGAACCCCGAAACATGAGCTCTGACTACATAACTTGTTATAGAAAGTAATTTACTACATATAGGGACACGATTCATAAATAAAACACGTTTTGAATCCTTCTTTGGCAATTTAGACTCAATATTTAAATCAGTGAGAGATGACAACGCTAAACACACTAGTGTTCAAAAGTTAATATCACAAGAAGACAGGAACTCCAAAACATTTCTTTTTTGTTATGTATTTGTGAAGAAAACCAAGGAAAGTACCAGAAGATAACTTTCATGATTGCATTTAATTTTATATTGTAAACTGTAAGTACGTTTTACAGTATTTACTTTCCAATATTTACACTCACAGTCATTACAGTATTTACTGTTTCTTTCTTTTATGAAATAAATAGTAAATAATTCCTTGAATAAAAAATGATAATTTCACTAAGAATGAAGGCTATCAAATTAATGGAAATTAAAAACGGACATAATTACGTCAAAGGCATGAGAAATAAATTCCGATCAATTAATATAGAAGTCTTCCTCTTTTATCTACCTTGGTTCTGGTATCCTTCTCTCTTTTCTTTCACTGTCGAGTATTTTCTGTTTCTCTTATTATTCGATCTGGGCCGGATTTTCTTACAAGCAGAATAAATTGTTGTTTGTGGTACAGTTTTCCATCTCTCCTTAATAAATTTCAGTGTTGAACATTTTCTGTTTAAGTCTTGTTAAAATGTCAATTTTATATTTTGAAAATGACACAGTTTTGGAGAGATGTTTATTTCAAATCGTTTCATGCAATTCTTACAAATGAATATTACTTCACCTTTCTGGACTATTTCATTTTTCTTTGGCACATAATTAAATTTCTTTGTGAACTTCCCAAAATGTATGCCAGGATTTGGTGTTAGAGACACGAGAGGTGAAACAGAAAATCGTAACCAACATATCTTAGGGTAACCAATAGATTGGACCTAAGGTCCATGAATAATGGATATAAGTTCTATTATTGATGTAAGTTAAAAATCAATTTAACTTAACATAAAATATTTCATAACAAAAATAGTTTATGAATATTGTTTAAGTTCGTTGAATTAATTAACTAAAAATATAAAATATAATATTTTTCAAAAATATATAAATGGAAATAAATATTTGTCAAATTTAAAGGCATTTTCGGAATGTTTTATACATAATTTTTGATTTTTTTACAAGGTTGAGGGTTTTTATTATTTAATTTGACTGTAAAAGTCTCAACGCCCCCAAAGGGCGTGTAGATGTTGCGTCTATGTAGACGCAACAAATTTAAAAAAAGTTTGTAACACAAAAGCATGTATGGCCCTTTTGAACATCCTCAAAAGATGAAGAGGGGGAAACGAAGTTGTAAAAACCCTCGCTAGTAAGACGCACACTATCGCCTTTTATAAAGGATTATTGCCTCCTGTACCTGATAAGTTAAGCTCAGAGGCAGCATTGTTGCTGTCTCTGCAGGTCCCAACCCGGGAGGCTCGAGTTCTTTAGATTCGAGTTAACAAGTAGCTAGGGTACCAGCGGTGGCGGATTTTTGAGTTTACAAGCAGGTAGGGCGAATTCAGCCGATGTCTGCAGGAGAATTCTAGAGGCTGGATGCCGTGGTTGGGATTTTTCTGTGGTTTCCCCGATTAATACCAGGGGTATACACTAGCAAACACACGTATACTAACAAACGGCCCCACGGACTACGAGCGATCTTTTTCCATTTCCCCTAACTTACACGTTCACTTACATGCGCTACACTACCACACATGTCGGGAGCCTGGAGCTTGCCCCGGTTGGATTGGTGTTCCGCTATGAGAGGGGGAAATACCCTCATGCCGATGTGTAGGTCGGCGCCGGATCGTACCATCCTTCGAGGAAGAAACGCAGCCTTCTGCCGCGATAATACATTCACTACACTAATGGAATTTATGGCCATAGTTGACATACCTGGGAACGTCATTCTTGTTTCCTATTTTTTTCAATATGTACTTATATTGACCCTGTGTTTGCTTTTTTGTTTATCGCTTTCACATGTTCTCTCTTTATAAACGCATTCTTCTATTTCTTCCACTTCTTATTTTTTATTCCTTCTCCTCATTCTTCTTCAGTCTTGTTATTTTCCTTCTCGAAATGAGGTGCTAAGCAACGACGGTGAAGATGTGCGCAAAAAAGGAGAGGCAATATCTCGCTGTTTCTATTCGTTAGTTAGTCACCTATTACTTAGAAAGAAGAAATATTCATCAAATTATTTATCATCCTTTATTTCGTCTTTCCAAGTTTTTCCTTCAATTTGGCCGTTCTACTTCGGCCCTGTCATTTTCCTTGCGAGGCTCCCAAGCAAGGAGCAAAGAGTCGCAGGTGGAATTGCGGGGAGGGGGCGTTGACTGCGCGCGCGCGCACGCGCCGCTGGGCCCCGCCTCCTCCTCCCCCAGCTCCGCCCCCGCCATCGCTCTGCATTCCTGAGTGGCGGCGGCGACCCGCGAGCGTCGGACACGGGGACCGGAGGGCGCGTGGACGCGCAGCACGCGCGCTCGCTGGCTCACGCACGCACTCGCTCGCGCACGCACGCAGGCAGGCGCCGGCAGCGGACGGCGCGGACACGTAAGTGGCAGGCGCCGTGCGGCGGGTGCACGCACAATCCTCGCTCTACGCGCGACGCACGGCCAGTGGCGGAGAAGGCCTTAGAAAAGCGCGCAGAAACACATCCTTGGGACACACCGTACCCTTTTTACATTGTCGCCTGCTCTTGCCTCTCGGTGTTTCCCATTTAGTCTTTTTGATAGTTTTTTGTGTGTGTTTTTTTAAATTCAATCTCTTATCCTCTCTTAGTTAGGACTCAGCAATTGTTCCTTGAAAGCCTGCTAGTAATGAAGAGAGAATGATCTCCACACTGAAGTTCCAAAACTAATGTGTGAAGTAACTTTTTTAGTGAAGTGCTCACATCAACAGTCCACCTATTTCCGAGCCCATTAAATGGACATTGGGAATTCGTGTCATATAATCTTCGTTTTGTACAGACTTGGCCAGAAGGGTTTTATTATTATTATTATTATTATTATTATTATTATTATTATTATTATTTTTGATGTGTCTTCGTTAGGTGTCGAGTTTTCAAATGAATTCGTTTCTTGGATTTCTGTACTTTTAAGCGACTCTCGTGCAATGTTCGTGGCGCTGTCTGCAATCGCGCCCTTTACGCAGTATCTTCTGCATTTCCGTACTCGACGCTAATGACCGTTTCAAAATGTAAAATTAGTACCCATCTCTGGTAGAAGCGTCATCTATTTCTCTGCGTGCATAATCTCGAGAATCGAATTGTTGTTCGTGATATTTCCAGCAGCTCTAGCTTATCGACCAACCAACCAATAATTTGAGATGTTATTTCGGAGCGACAATTGTCTAGAATATGAGGGAGAGAGAGGGGGTCAGAGGGAGAGGGTCACAGAGAGGAGTGGGAGGCAGGAAGGTGGTCAGAAAAGTAGAAAAAGAAGTCAAGAAATAATGCTTCATTCTTCATCGTCTCATTTTACAATAATTATTACATTTTCGAATGAGGTATCAATGATTTTTGCAGTTTTTATCATGTCACCTAGCAATCTGATGCAGCTCGGTCCCATCCTGATAAGCGGCAACGAATGAGGTGCTGTGTTTACCTACAGAGTAACAGCTCTCGTGACTGAGAGCGCTCGTTCGTTATTGCGTGAAAGAACGGAATAAAAGTTTTAGACGAACGAACTAGCGGGCGCAGCAATGAGTCATCCCACGATGAAGAGATTCGGAAAAGATTTCGCATGGCCAATGAAATATGAGCTTGTTCTAATGTATTAAACGCAATGAAAAGTAAATTTTTGGCAGGTCTAGTAATTTGTCAATACTAGGTAATCATGTGGCTGAAGTTTTGATTTGCCCACTTGAAAGTAACATTGGGAATGCTCAAAACATTTGTGAGAATCTGTTATTATTGTACCAAGTAGTGACATTAAAAACAACTTACTAAAAGACTTGTTATAATTTGCTTAACCCACGCTGTTAATGATGTTATTGAGTTTTACGATTACGATTTGCAACAAGTCTGCAGGGAAACTACCTGAGGCAAAGGCCTATTTTCAGTTCCACCGAGCGCGAGGAGCTACGGCGCAATTTAAGCTGCAGGTGGCTGGTCGTTCGCGGAGATAAGGAAGTGAACGAACCCAGTACATATAGGTCGGGTGCGGTCACGCCATTCGAGGCTGTCCGGCCTGCTGGCCAGGCAGACCCGACCCCACCTCCACCCCCGCCCCTGCCCTCGTCTTCGCCCTCGCTCCCACCCCCACCAGGTCGAAATTTCCATGAGCCTCAGTGCAACGCTCCGGCCTCCCGATATGCCAAGTCTAGTTATTTGTGCTCTCCCTACGTACCGCGGGGCTGTATACTATGATAGTTCGATCGGCTAGCGAAAAGCCATTCTCGCCTGCGCGAAAATCAATGTCGCCGTCTTGCGATGAAATGGGGCGGTCTG
The DNA here is from genome assembly GCA_017312745.1 of Gryllus bimaculatus. Lineage (NCBI taxonomy): Eukaryota > Metazoa > Arthropoda > Insecta > Orthoptera > Gryllidae > Gryllus > Gryllus bimaculatus. Next base: position 339,030 of record BOPP01000260.1, on the reverse strand, counting down.
ACAAGCTAAATTATTCACGGAAAGAAAATGAGTCAATTTCGACGGGATCTGAAAAATTAAAATGGAAAAGTATTTGAAATTAGAAATGGACAGATTTTCTAACCACTTTAAATATCTAATTACCACAGCAGTAATCTTTTAGCTATAAAACAAGTTTTTTATAACTTATTTTCCCTTCACGTTCTCTGAAAAATGTGAGATGATCAGAATACTATTCTTTCAGAAACAAAATAGAAAACTAATTCACTTCTAAAAACATTGCACATTCTTTTGTCTTTTGGAGATTTTGATTTTAAATTATTTGCGTAATATTTGGATAAAATTCTACTGTCATATCAACGAACTCGTATATTTATGTTTAATGTTTTACTTGAATCAAATACAATCGAATTTTAAAAGTTTTATGAGCTATTTTTTATTGTAAAATTTAGATCGAAAGATATGGGCTGCAAATGGCAACATAGAGGCAAAACATCTGTCAGGAGTCGTTCACCCAACTCAGAACGCAGACAGAAACATGCGATATTTCGTTTAGTTCTAAGAGGGAAAACACAATTCTAGTCGTATGTGAGTTACTACTCGCGTAATTAGTCGTGAATGTATTTGGACATTTATTTACAATATATTACGTTTACTCTGCCTAGAATTCAACAATTTGTTGGAAGATTTTCCTTCAAATACACGAGTATTCAAAGGAACATTCGAAACAATTAACCATATTTTGTGGCTTTCTTCTTAATGAATTTGATTTATATCTTTATAACACGAGGTTTGCTGTTTCACTGCAAGATGATAACATTCCCGCTTACTGATAGGGTTGGTGGAAATGGCTCGAAGTCAAAATATAAGTCATTCTGCACATAATACCCCAACACTATAGTAGAATGAATGAACAGTATGTTTTCACTTCAACTAAAACTGGTGTCCGTAATTAACCGTGAGAAAGTAGCATCATACGCGCCATGTGACGACTAACAACAAACTGTTATATTAAGATGATGTTGGCCCACAAAAGTAAAAGAAAAATATTTTATGCACTCGTGTTCACCCTCCTTTCATAAGACTGCCATTCTCGCGCGCACACTAGCGCGCCCTAGCCGATCACCGCCCGAAAGTCCACCGCCACAATGCATTAGTCTGTTGCTCGGTCTTGTCAAGACGTGTGTCGTGAATTAGAGTGACATTTAAACATCTACTACTTCGGGACACTATTTAATTATAAAACTGACCCACATTTAATGTACCTTTCTACTAACAGAAAAACAAGATAGACAAACAGAAAGTTTTCCAAACCGCATCGAATTTAGACATGAAATGATTTCACTAAGGCTTCGGGAGAGTAACGTACTGCCATGCCTAGAAAATAAAAACGAAGGCCATAATGCACATTCAACCACGCGACGCGAAAAGGATATTGGAGGTCATTACACTTTGATGATCCACGGAGCAACATGTAGCGTGTTTTGTAAAAAGATCCCTTACAAAATGCATTCCTTAAAGTAGAAAATGCGCCGTATCAACCCACAGTATTAAGCCCAAAAAATAATACTTTTCTACGTGGTTGTATGGAGCCCGTTGAAAACCCACTATTTCCTTAAATACTTTTATTTGGAGACGGGAGAACATGAAGGAACAAATATTATCAATTACCACATGTGAGTGTAAGAAAATCTAAATGTCATTTCGTGTACACTCATTTATTATCATTTATTATATCATATATTATCATTTATTATCAAAAATTAATTTTAAGTAGATTTAGTAGATTGATTGAATAGCACGCACGAAACACGTGAAGTCCTCTAGTGTGCGGAAAGCGAAAACGGAAACGGACGCTCTAAGTTTCACCAAAAACGTGGAGAAGTGATGTCCAATTCCATTGGGAGACGTCGCGCCGGTGTGTGCTGTGATGCGGTGGCCGCTTTGAACTTCGCTACTGGAAATAATATTTAAACTTAATTTGTTTCGGAACAACTAGATCTGTCATTCTTCATGAAATTCAACATGAAATGTTTTTGTTGCTTTTTGTTTTGCTTTCTTCATTTTGTAACCTGGGGCTTCCGGACACTTCAGATCTTAAAGTACTAAATTGTAGTACGAAAATCATAGTTTGTTTAAAAAGTTTCAGAGCAATCTAAAAATTCGAAAGTAACGGCCATGCAAAAATTAAACAATATTATTGTATTTTTCGTCTCGAGCCGGTACGTAAAATCAGGAGAACAGCCTAACTAAATTAGGAAAGACTACTCGGTGATACTGTATCCCACATGAGGTTTGTTAGTGTTTCACAAGTAATTTGTAAAAAGAAAACAGTAAATTATATTTAATTTAGAGACTCCTTTTTTTGTTGCACTTCAATATTTGAGGTCCCCCGGACGAAACACAAAAGAGAAGCGGTAGTGCTAGGAGGTTAGGCAACCCACCTTACAAGCCTTACTTCGAAAGCATGTGTCAATTACAATACTACTCGTACGTCATAAAACGCCGGGAAATACTGCTCGTTACGCTCCAAAGCGTTGGGAAAGGTTCCTCAAAGCATGACATGTTAGATTCTATATTTTGAGACGAACACTAAATGTGTCTCATTTAAGCAGACTGGATCATTTCGTTGTTTGACAACGCATTCCGTTGTGATTTCGGGAGGGTCAACTTCTAAGGTCATTAGTCGTGTCAGTGTAATGCATGTATTTGCTGTGGCGGTGATCTCTCACCAGCGGGGCACCACCCCAGCCGGGACAAGCTCTAAGCTCCCGACTCGTGTCCCGGGACGTGTGGTAGTATACTGCATGGAAGTATAAGTAAGAAAGGGGTAAGGGTAGGACAAGAAAGTGGAAGTAAAGAGCGCGGGCAGGTCTGTGGCTAGTTTATCAGGATAATGCTTGCTAATAGATCTTATATGCTGGTATTGACGTCTGAAACAACAGGAAACTACCGATCTGAGTAGCCGGCCGCTAGAATTTTCTTCCAGAGAGCGGCTGGATTCGACCCAGCTGTCTAATTAGCGTCGAAAAGTCGCCTCCGCCGGTACTCGTACTCAAGGTCCCCCGGCTCAAAGTCGGAACAGAGACTACGGTAATGCTGTCTCTGAAGTACTTCAGCCATTGATTCGACTCCCGGGCGGTTTGCCCTTGCCCTCCTCGTGCGCGCGTGTTGATTTGTGGATAGCCATTCTTTCTGCTGGCATCGGATACGACGAGGCTCAGGGAAAGTTTATCTGTTCGCTCTTAGAAGAAAAAACAGATGTAAACAAACCAAAGAAATTCTTTCGCCGAGCTACGCTTTCCGATTGGATAACTTCTGCACGGCCTTCTCTGTAATGCGAACAGTAGACCTGCCACTTCAAATGGAAGAACAGCTGCAAAGGTCATGCTCATTACTTTACTAATGGTCAGTCTGCTCCAGGCAGTCGTTTTATCGCCTCCATTTTCGAATCAGAGGAAGAAGAAACGCTGGTAATTACTAGCTCTTTCACAATGATTTCGCTTAGAGGATTAATCTGCGACGTTATTGATTCTTCTTCACAACATGCGTCACTGTACTTTGCCAACTTTCATGCGTTATCTATATCAATGCTCTTGGTGTAACTATCAAAGTTCCTTAAGTTTGTCGTATGTATTAAGAGCGACGAGCGTATTTACTTGGCAATGATCAGTGAAATTGGTTTCAGTGCACAGTATAATAGTGTATTTGCAATGATGTTAAGGTCGTCTATTAGCGGCACTCCCTCGCTCGTGCCACTGAGGGATGCCACGACGCTATCAGCACAACTAGCAGCAAGAAAGGAATCCATCGGTACTCTCTGTTCTCCTACAGTGATGGTGCGGTAGGAAACATACATAAGCGAATTCGTCGAACGGTATTAAGTCCTGCAAAAACTAGGATTTGTTCAAAATTATAAAGGAAAAACAGTTTTATTGTTCTATGTAATCGTAGTGGGAAATGTGAGGTAAAATTATAAGACTAATTGGTTTAAATTATTCTATATAAGTGAAGAATATTTTTTCGGTAAAGTGAATACAATTACGCACCTGCAAAGGTAAATGTATGTTTCCATTTATGAAGTGTCAATCCCTCTTCTAAAACTGTGACGAAGTCCGCCGTAGACAACCGTATTTAAAGATCTTGATCTCCTGAAAATGTCACTTCTCTCAAGTGGTCTTAATTAGACACATATTACCTTTGTAAAGTAGATTTTAACAACCTGCTGGCCTGCAATTAAAAGTGTTAATACATGATATTAAATGCGAGATAAGTACGTAATCGTGAGATAGGAATGAGTAATACGCACGTATTACTAATATATGCGTACGTAATTATTTAAACAGTAATAATAAAATAATATTAATACTAAATTATGGCTTCTTATATAATTATTTTAAAATCTGGATTGCACTAAACATCTCGAAATCAGACTTTCTCAATGTGTAGTTCACTCCACTTCTATGATGTCAAAACTATATTTTTTGTGTGAAGCATGAAATCTAAGAACACACCTACGTTATCGTACATTTGCAATTAATGTTCTTCTCTATCGAGAAATTACTGGAACGTGTCACTCATGTTTGGTATTCTAAGACGTCACGTCAAAATATAAAGAAGCTTAACAAGACACATTGATTTTTCTAACCGCCACCGAATTGTATCTCATGTGTAACTTTCAGTCAGTTTCACTATTTCTCCCTTCTGATGAGATAGTCAACTGCGGGGTCGTTGATGACAACGCCCTTTACTTACTTCTCTCGTAAGATTCTTAATGTATCCTACAGAGGAATAAAAGGTAACTAGCTCAGGCCAAATGAGGAAGACTGGAAACTACTCCAACGAAATATGCATTGGAGCCCCTCTTATGGATCTTATGGAGAGTTATGGATTCCGCCCTGGTCCTGAAGACTACTATCAAGTTCATAGAAATCGATTTGTGTTTCCAGGAGTGTCAACTGCTACGTGTAGTGCATGTCTTAATCACGGGAGGTGCTGGTGATTTTTCTAGCTGGATGGCAACATTCGGCGCCGACCTAAACGTCGGCTAGCGGGGTTTTCCTCTTTCACGTAATTGCCACAAGCAGGGTACCTCCCATACATGCTCTAAGATCCCTACATGTGTGATAGTGTAGTGCTTGTAAGTGTAAGTGTGTGTACCGGTGAATGGTGAAGATAGGTTAAAGAAGACGAAGGAAAGATCACGCGCCGGCCGTAGCACGTTTGTTAGGGTACTGCTCCTGCATTCGCCAGGTGTTGATCGGAGAAACCACTTTTCAGAGCAGCCGATCAATTATAGTTCTTCTCCAGCTGTGACTGCCACCTTCAGAACTTCAGAAGAGACCGTGCGCCAGCCCAAGATGAATTCTGTTTTGCTTTATTTACATCATTCTTAGACCAAACAAAGATTAAGTAGATTCCTGCAAAACAATATGATTCTCTGCCTGCTGATATGAGAGGTCGTGGTAGCTTAAGTGGACGCGTTGAAAGCCACCTCACGCGATGAAAGCATGCACTAAAATTTCGGGAATAGCTGTTGACGCGTTCAGAATCTCTAATCAATAAATCAGCCACTCGAGTTTCATTTTAGGCATGGATGTTTTATGTGGCATGGTGGGCACGCAATATCATCATGTACCTAAACTCTTATCTTGAGTTACTCCCTCTTCGGGACAACGACACCTTCCGATTAAAAACATTCACTATACTAACGGAACTAATGATCATAACAGTTGGCGTGTCCAGAAACAACAATAAGTTAATCAATCATGGCATACGTCACATTATTTTTCCTGTTTCTTTTCTTTTTCTTATTTTTTGACGCTGATGCCAGTGTGCACCATGCTCGTTGGTATGTGCGCAGGGCGGAGGTCGGAGGGCGGCATGGGGTGTGCGAGCAGTGCGCCCATACTGGCGCCGCAGAACGGCGACGCGGTATCTGCGCCCGCGGAGCTCAAGGAGGCGGCCGAGAAGCTGGATATGGGCGCGGACGCGGGCCTCGCGCGCCTGCACGGTACGCAACCCGCAATGCACATCGTCCCCATGGTGTACAGTGTGTTTATTCAATCTTGGTTTTTGGTATCGCTGCTTGCAATGAAAATTATCTCTGGCACGCACAGGAGAATCAGTGAATTCACCAGGACGCAGAGTAATATAGCGTTTTACACTTTCTTTAGACCGAAAAAGGCAATTAACAGACACAGTTGAAGTTTGTAAACAGAGTTTTGTAAAATTTGATATTTCAGTTAGCGGCCTTGTGTAATTCAATACCTTTCTTAATGCCACTTCTTTCGAGAAAAAATCAACACAAAATATCCTTTCTTGGAGTACATGTACTCGTACGTCTCTTAGTTACAAATAATTTGTTTCGATTGTTCTTAACGGACGGCGAACTGTTAAATCCTTAACTGCTGGTTTTTCATTCGTACTTAGTTGCGTTAAGTCCATACTAACAGTACAGAATTACACAAATTATTTTTCATTATTCTTGTCACTGCTTACAATCACCATAATTAACTTCATTATAGAAATTGTACATCTTCCAGGATGCAGATTAATCTCAACATACTCTTTGTTTGTTAACTTTTTGAATCAATTACTTACAAACAATTTATTCTTAAATTTTATTGCTACTTGCTAGATTTTTTCTGAAAATAATTAGTTCAAAAAGATCATTATTGAACATTGACAAATACCCATTTGGATTTATCATAATTTATGTGAACTAATAAATGAAGGCAACTCATACTGTTTAGGAACAACATAGAACCATAAGTTTCGTAATATGGCAATTTAGAAAAGCATAAAAGTAAGGTTGTTTTTATGATATACATGAACATAATTTGTCTGTAAATAATAATATACTCAAAACGTTAATTATTAAACACAGACTTAAACTAATTTGGGATACTTGTTATCTATTAAGGAATCCATTTTGAGTAATGAGTTCATGCAATCGAATATATCAAATATTTAAATTTTCCTTGTCTAAAAAAGGAAATAAGAGCCTTTTACTTTAACTCCTCTAGAAATTAAACACTTTTTTCAGTCGGACTTACATTCGACGTCAGTGTTTCATGATGGGCTAGTGCTTTTTAACTGAAGGATACAATATAAATTATATTTTGTGACATTTCGAGATCTGTTTCTTGAGAAACTGTTTTAGTTTCGTTTTGTTTTTTGCGACAATTAAATCTTCGCAGCAAACATTATTTGTTGGTAATGCCTTTTACTTAACTGCAGAGAACCTCAAGAGGTTAGAAAATTCTTCTTACATTAATCCTGTTGAGAATCCTCCTGATAACAATAAAGATGTGCTTTATACAGTGGACAACAAATCAAAACAAGGCATAATTTTCTATACTTCACATATGTGGTATATGCGTATCAAGGTGATGTTATATGTAAAAAAAGAAATACGTGCTGATATGCGTGAAAGTCTTAAAATTCGTTGTGGTTATTTTTCATTTTAAGTTTTTGAGAATTCGTGTAAAATTTGCTTTTGAATAAATGTGTGGATGTTTCAAGTGTTCGGATTATTTTGCACCCAACTGTAAATTAGGAGGTGGTGTGAGCAAATAATGTTACGTTAACTTCTGTCTCATTCTTAAGTGGTACGAAGAGCAATTCTTTGAGGTATTTTATTATATCAAAATTTGTGAATACACTTTTTATTTCAAAGTAATGTTAAAGATTGAGAAATAAAAAAAATCGAAAAATAAACATGTTTGTTTTAACATCAATTTCACCTTTTATTAAATAAAAGATTAATTAAACTTAAATTATCTTTGGTGTTTAAAACAAATGATGTCGACCTTAATTTTCTTCATTATCATATATCCCGTCGAAACATTCTACATTTCTCATTCTTTAACTCTGCATGCTTCTATTTTCATCTCTTATTGTGTTCCTAATAACTTCTTTTTCTCCTTCTTTCTTAATTTAAACTCGTCTATATAGATTATTTTTGTCTTCTTTCTTCTCTGTTCATCTTCCTGATTTACGTTTCTCTCTTCTTTCTCCTCATTACTATTAGCTGACCTTTAAATAAGAGAACGTTTTTTTAAATTTTATGTGCAGACGCGGAAGAGCAAGCCAAAAGTGAAGCGAGAAAATTAGCGGAAGAAGCTGAAGATAAATTGAATGAATTGAAAGAAGCCGGTAAAGAAAAAGTGGTAGAAACCGTAGAAAGTGTTCAGGATACAGTTGACACAGCCACATCTGAAGCACAAAGTAAAATAGAGGAAACAAAGGATAAAATTACTGACATGATAAATCCATCTTCTGAGGGCGATACTACCGCGGAAGATAGGGAAGAAGCTGCTGAGCCTCAAGAAGTTGAGGCGCAAGATGAAGAAGAAGCAGACAATGGCGAAGACGCTGCTAATGCCGACCCACCCAAAGAGGAACCACCAGAGAAAGGTGATAAATCTGGTGGAGAAGACGCTGTTGCGAATGAAGAGGGCGGTGAAACACAAGAAGCATCGGAGGAACCTACCAGTGATGTAAAAGACGATGTTTCTGAGGAACCTGTAAATGGTAATACAATCTTCTCTCTCACACACACGCTCTCTCTCTCTCTCTCTCTCTCTCTCTCTCTCTCTCTCTCTCTCTCTATCTATCTATCTATCTATCTATCTATCTATCTCTATCTATCTCTCTCAAGTAACCAAGGTGAGCTTGGGTAAAATTATCCCCAATATTTTCAAGAATAATCCTCTTTATTTCATTCGAATGTTCCTGTTTAATTCTAATTTCATTTTATACTTTTTAATTATTTAATATTTGATTTATGAAGAATACTCGATTTTATTTTTCAGATGCTGAAGATGGAAGTGGCTTATCTACTGAAGCTCAATCACCTGATGAAAATCTTGAAGATATTGAAGCATCGACAGAAGACGATCAGGTACGCCTATCTAAAAAACATTAATGAATCATCTTGTATTAATAATTAAATGTGATTCAGTACTATAAGTATGTTTTGGGTGTATGGAAGGAGCCGTTCACCAGATAACATACAATTAGATATGACAATTATCATTTTTCTATTATATTGAATAGTACTCCTACCTATTTACCATAATAGAATTCCAATGATTTATAGAAAATGTATTAAGGATTGAAGATGACACTAAGTAATAAGTAGCATCGACTGTGTCAGTCTACATTTCTATTCTATTCTTTTTACACAGTTTTCTTAATCATGTGCCTGCAGCACGGTAGTCACAATAATGCTCGACGTGTTGATGCTTCTGGACATATTACGCAGATGAATGGTAAACATGGGATGTAGTGTAGCTTGTCACTGTGCCTTCCTCAGGCAGAAAAGATGTGGGGCATCTTCAGCGAGAATGAACACCAGCGTACAACGATCAATTGTTACGATTTTAGGTAAAAGATGAATAGACAAAGTAAATATTTTTTCGATTCGGGCTATGACTTTTCAATGTTCCCTATATGTTGAAGAAAACTTTTTATGTATATAACATAATTTCTTAAGAATAACGTGGGAACGAGACGAAGCTCTTATGCTTTTTAGCTGGGAATGTGGACGTTACTTTATATAGAGAACTGGAAGATTCGAATATAAGCATCACAAAACACCACGGAGTTTCGATGAAGTCATTTGATAAACTGACCGACTGTCCGAAAACCATATAAATTGTCTAGTGTCAACAGTTTTCAACAACACCATGCCGCCGAAATCTAACAGATCCGTGGGGAATCGTTCAGACCAGAATGATTCATTGTCTTCAGCGCCACCGCAAAGCTGTTTTGTGGATCCGGTAATATTTTTCTATCATTCCATTCGATTACTGGAGGCAGGATGTGGTTAAACTTGTACAGAAACTGAATCTCTTGCAACTGTTATTAAATAAATATGATATGAATGAAAAACATTTTTGGGTACGCCGAAATAGGAAATCCATTTTTTTAAGTAGTCAAAATACTTTCTGCGGAATTATCCCTAAGAGGAATCGAATCAGATATATCATGGTTAAAAATGAAGGGCTTAGGGAAGTATCAAAGTAAGCCTCGCAAAGCCAGCATTGGCAAATATCTCGTAATTCTTAAATGTTAATATTTCGATTTTGGTGAAAGTGAGAGCTGTATTGTCGTCTTGTTGGCTTAAGGAAGTAACAAGAAAAAAAATGCGTTTCGACCAAATTCGATGTATCAACACTGACAAAAGGAGAACGGCTTATTGTAACTGATGATGCTTATCGTGTTACTGCCCCAAGCCCTTTAATTGAACCTGTAGCAGCGTGATGATGGACGAGGACTGACGATGTCAATATGAACAAAGAGTAACATTTTTATACAGATGGGAAAGAACCTAGAGGGAATTGGCCAAGCTTTGAAAGTTTGTTCTTTTGACACAATTTATGAACGTGTCCAAATAGGGCAGTCTTTGCACATTGGCACCATATGAATTTTGATACGATGAGTTTGACGGCATTCTTTACTTCTGGATGTACCAGCGATATTAAATAATTTAAGACCTAGAAATGCAGAGCTGAAAGCCGTAAAGTCTTCACTTAAATGACTGTGTGTCCCACCATGAATCAGGAACAGTACATTTCTTTAACTGTAGAGACGAGTTATTACTGCCGAAAAGACATCACTAAAGCTCGGTTTCTTGAAACAAGTTAATCCATTTAATTAAATTTCAATGAGCGAATTTTGATACTGGGCATGAAATAGGCACGAAAGAGTATTTGTAGTAACCTTATCAAATGCACTAATGTACCTTATAACGTAGCAAACGGCAATAAAAAGCTTCTACAAGAACTGGTGGAATCATATCCCGTTTCTGTTGAAATTAAAACATAAGGGATTTGGGATTGATATAAATCTCAAAGCGAAGTCCCTCCAAAAATTTTGACCTGCTAAATATATTGGCAGAAGTTCGCCGGCCAATGTCCTTTTTTTAGCAGGTAACCTATTAGATAACGAGTTTAATTATAATGGCTGTGAACCTGTGGCTAGGAACCGCCTGGGAGCAATTTAAGATAGTCCGCTACAGCAGTAGATGCAGCGATAGTGAACAAATATATTCGTATTAGAAATTGAAAACATTAATGTTGCGTTAGCAAAGGATTTCTGAAAATCACAAAAGTGTTATGTCCAACACAAAAACGTACTTTTCATAAAAAAGATATATTCCAGTTTTACACAAGTACAGCGTAACCATTCACTAGCGAGTTTTACGATGTTCCAGGGGATGTACCAAAATCGCCGCTAACCAGGAAGATGTCCGATGTTCGCTGCAGTAGTCCAGATTTTACGTCCAGGAGAGAGTCCTTCAACTTCGCCGCTTCGTGGCCACTAATCACTATATCGCATGCATTCACTATACTGCCGGTAGGCGATGACTGACTTTCTGCTCACTGGGGCGCCCCGCTTATACCCCTTATACCCCGCTGAGGCTAAGGGTCCGCTGACTAGCCCCGGGGTAAGGGTGGTGGCGCGCTTTGCGGTGCTTCGCCGCGCGAGACGGCGCCGCGGCGGCTGCTGCTCTCGCCCTCTCTTGAGTGGCGTTAGAACTCTGTTTCGGCGGCTCTTTCAAGGGTGCGCGGGCGACTACTGCAAAAAGGGCTAGTGTGTGGTCATTCCACTGAATGGAGGCTTTGGGGTTTGCCCCTAATCACGACAAAGAGGAGGACGTGAAGCCGAGCAACGTGATAGAGATGGCTCCGGAAGGTTGTCTCCTACTAAACCAACTAATAGGTGTTCTGGCATAATGACAGAGTACTCCTGATGTTGAGTGTTCTGTCTCAAGGTCACCTCCATGATCTGCATCACTAAAGCATGTCAGTATGTTGTTACTCAGTGGCAATATCAGGTCTAGTTCAACATATCAAAGTACATTAAAGCAAGCTTCCCTATTTGAAACTTAAGTAGCAAGTGGACTCTCCTCTGTACTATTATAATTTATTATTAGAGTCGCAACCAATCGGCAGGTATTCATACCAAACCATTCCAAAATATTTTTCGTGAAATGAGCTTGAGTTACATTTATAGATCCATCATCATTCCTTTTAATTTCAAAACCTAAGTTTGTAATTTTATGTGATTTATAAATCACTTTTGAAGTGCTCTAACGATATCACTATTGGAAGCAATCAACCCATCATCTACGTAAAGAACAAAGAAAATCTTGCAAGTGCCTCTCTGTTTCACGAAGAGACATGGTTCTGCTTCACTTCTCTGGAATCCCAAACCAATAATATAATTACTAAATGCTTCATTCCAACAACGGGGTGCCTGTTTCAAGCCGTATAAACTTTTCTTCAATCGACACACTCTTCTAGAACCATCATTGTATCCATCTGGTTGCTTCATATAAATCGTTTTTTTAAGCCCCCATTTAGAAAAGCATTCGATACATCTATTTAAGCAAGCTTCTTCTCACATGCAGCGACACTGACAACAATGCACCATCATTGCATACCTCTTTTTATTATCTATCTATTGTTAATGAGAAAAATATATTGTGTCTATTTAAAAAATCAAAGATGATTAAATTTGTCAAAAACTAAAAATATTGCCATACAACATCTCTACACCATATTACTTCCTGATTCCGCTAGTGCGCAAAAGTAACCGATATCGGGAACCGTTAGAATTATGAGTTGCCATCTTCGGATAGATACTTATGCAAGCAGATATAGTATTTCAAATTCGTTTTTATTCCTTCATATACACTCCAATGTATCAACTTATTTTAATTATCGAATATTTTGAACATAAACTTCAAACATCCCAAATGCACATAAATATTTATGTAACTAATTGTCTTTACACGAAATGCTTTGTTTGCCATGCGAATCGTTTCTTGAATTTATAGCAGGCACATCGAATTCCCAGGGCACCGGGCCGTTTCTTTTTTTTCTGTCGGTTTTTCTTATCCCTGATTTTTTTGTCAAATGAACGTTTCCCAGTACTCTCCCTATGTCCTAATTAAGTATTCATTTGATATTAAAACAACATAACCTCTGAAAAGGACTCTTATCTTTCTAATGAATATTGTTTTTAATTCTCCAAATACAATTTGTCAACATTTTATTCTATTTTCTTACAGTAATGTTTATTTATAAATATCTTATTCTAGAAGCAAAATGTAAGGAATACTTATAATGGATCCAAACCCAATTCTACGGGACCATCTCATCCTACTTGGGGAGAGAACCCTAGTCTCGCGCACAGTTTTCACTGTTGAAGACCTCTCCAGTTCATGGTATTTGCCCAGGAGCATCCCGCCATTGATAGGATCCGGTCAGCTAGTTTTCCCCGTCCACTTCGTACGTGTCTCTGCCCAAACATTTTCTAACTCTCAACTTCTATGTGACACCATATAGGTCCCATACCAATCAACCAACCAACGTCATTCACTACTTCTACTCAAAATTAACGATGAACCCAAAAGTATCCACTTATGTCTCTCCTGTGCGAATCGAATTATCCCCACAGTGATGCAATTCCTTATGCTCGATCTCTATCCAGTATGAGTACTTATACTGATGGCATTTAAGTGGTTTGGATTCTAGATCATTCCATCCACGAATGACATCGCCCCAAACTGTACCTGAAACGATTCCGACCTGGGGACTTGCTATCTACCAGCATCATAGCGTTCCTATGGGTCTGAAAACGCGAACGGGTCCATCATTTACGGTGAGAATATACTCTCATCAGAAAATAATCAGCAGTTCGATAGTAATTTCCTCCCAAATGTAGCAATGAGCTGTGTTCTTCTGTCAGGCCTCGTTCCGAGCCTGCATTTCGATGCAGACCAAGCCTCCCGACAGTCTGTGGTATTGTTCCTGAGCATCCAGAACATACCAGAAAATCTTGGTGTTCTTGCATTGTAGTAGAAGGGTTTGAAAAGGGTTCCACCGCTAGATTGGGTATCAAAACTTCATCTTGTCAGCTCTGAAATGCGACAAAGCCCCTTCCTAGTCTTCCTCCCGGATCTCTCCGCTCTCAAATGTTTAACATATTTGCGCTGATTCTCCAACCAACATACGACTCCCGGCTCTGAAACAGAAATGTTCCTCTTCCTACTATGCGATTAACCGCCTCTCGTTGGCTGGCTTCATGGGAGCCATGTCGAATAAGAATGCGGAGTCAGTCATTTGCTTAGCCGCGATTTCTTTTACTTACCAAGCTAGCAACGCGGCAGATGCCCTTATTCCCTTCTGACCTCGCAGTCAAACACGAATCTGCGAAGTCCATCGCAGTAGTACCGTGGGTACGGAGAGAAATCGATTATTCTCTCAACAAAAATGATCATGCAGTTCGTATGAACGAGATTGTAGGCACACATACATCCTAATATGGCTAATTGCAGTCCAGCAAACTAGGGTTATTTATAGAAATGTGGTGTAGAGATGTAGAAATCACTATTGTCTGCCATATATTTTATTACCAATCTGTATTACATTTTTCTGTGCATAAATAACGTTTCTAACTCACATCTGAACAAAATGTTTTATTGATATGTAATGACACTTCAATAAGCTGCAAAGTCTAGGAATTTTCCCCTTCCAAAAAAATTCTTTTCCCGCCCAATTGATTTGAATTTTTTTATCACAGCTACGAAATCTTCAAAAATACCACATTAACTAGCCTACCATATGAAACCCGCAAGATCTACAGAAATAATCAATCATCCAGAATCAATGAGGCCACATTTATCATCACAAACCAGTTTATTACTTCAGTAGAAATGGAATTCAAAGCACTTGTACACTAAGATTTTGTAGTTACAGCAACATTCAACATTATCCAATCATCTTTATCACTACTTATATAGTACAATACATAGGTTCTATCAAGAATTTTTTTATATTGCTTAATACAACTAAGTAGATATAGAAATAAAGTATTCAACAATAAGAGAGTCAACGGATTTATAATATTTACATCATACACACAGGTTCTCATTTTCTTCCATCATATCACTTAATTGTATAGTTAAACAATTGTCTTTTCCGACTCTTTAGAGTCCATTGCCCATTGGTTTTTATCTCGCTCAAAAAATGAAAATAATATGCAATATTTTAACTCTTTTTTATTCGCATTTAAGATTATTATCCCCTTATTAAAAGATTTTAGAAGCTTATTTTTATTGGATCCTAGTAATTTCATCTTTTTGAGCTTTTGGAGTTTTGCTTCCCCTATTTTCAATCGAGATTTTGTCTTAAATTATACATAAACATTACACGACATATATTAGCCATGTTGTAATTTACAGTGACTTTTAAGGCTATTGTAGAAGAATAAGAAATCTTCTTAGACTGGGAACCGCAACCCGCTTCTCACGGAGCTTCTTAGAACTCCACTCGACACTGAGCCATTCTCTCGCCCTTCTAATATACCTCTTATAACACACATTTTAATTATAACGAAAATTTTAAAGAAAAATCACGATTTACCAAAGTAATGTCAGTCTTTTTACTGGGCAGGAATCATGAAAGTATTTTTCCTCTGTACTGTTACTATTTAGCTCTCAAGGTCATTAAGTATTTTATACGCTCTCCCAATAAAATAAATTTAATTATAGTTTATACAGAACGTTATTTCGAAATAAACGTAGAATGCGCTGTCGGCAAGCAGGGATTTCCAGCACATCAACCTCTCGGCCAAGGATTTTCGACGCGAAATTTTATGATTCCAAGAGTGTACAATAATTTTCCCAGTCGTTACGCAGTATCGTTAGTAGAATTTTAGTTTTTCTTAGCGGCAGTTGCCTGTTGCAACAGCCGTAACATCGCCTCTTCTCGTGGCCAACGGAGAGAGACACGTAGGTCACGAGCCTAAAAAAAAAATTTAATTATAGTTCTATATAACAGAACGTAGTTCGAAAAATAAACGTTAGATAGCGCTGTCGCAAGCAGGGATGTCCAGCGCCATCAACCTCTCGGGCCAAGGCATTTTCGACGCAAAATTTTATGATTCCAGAGTGTACAATAAATTTCCCAGTCGTTACGCAGTATTCTTAGTAAGAATTTTAGTTTTTCTTAGCGGCAGTAGCAACTGTGCAAACAGCTGTAACGTCGCCTCTTTCTCGTGGCCAACGGGAGAGAGACACGTAGGTCACGAGCCTTCCTTCCCCATCCGCGTCGTTAGACTTTACGCTTTAGAAGTCGTTTGGTAAACGTGTTCGTGCGTGGTGGTTGTGTTGTGTAGCTGTGTGATGATATAATAGTGTGGCAATGGCCGACCACGTGGAGAAAAGAGGAAGTGTAGAACTTACGTGAAATTTGGAACGACGTAATAGTTACACGCAAATATTAAATTGCGAGTAATTAATCTCGCAGAACAAACGAACAATAATGGAGATGATCAACGTTACGCAATTAGTGAAGCAAATGTACGGCGTTGGAGAGGTATGAAGAGACGTCTGATACCTTATAATTCCACAAGGAAATGTTTCTGTGGACTACAAGTGGAGCACCATCCCGAAATCGACGATGAAGTAGTCGCTTTCATTATAGGAACTCGTATCAAGAGTTTTGTAGTTTCTATAAATAGCATTTGTGTGAAAGCATTAGAAGTAGCGAGGGGAATTTTCATTTCCAGTCTGTGTAGAAGAACTTCTCTATCGCAAAAGCTGCCTGCAGATTATGAAGAAAAACTATTGGAGTACCAAACGTACGTTATACAATTGCGCCATCAACACAACCATTTGTTGAGTCAAATGGGGAATGCCAATGAGACCTGATATGCCTTCTTACAATACAGTAGCTACAAAAGGGCGTAAATCAGTTATGATAAAAACATCAGTATGGTCATGCTGGGAGTGTTGGCAGATGGTACTAACTACTTCCCATTAACTCCTTCTGGCAATATCAAAAACCTTTAGTTGGACGGCTTGGTCTGTGTATTCTAACTGCATGGAATATTATTCCTACTGAATGCATAATAAAAGGTTTCAAAAAGTTCTGCGTAAGCAACAGTCTAGATGGCACAAAAGATTATGTGTTATGGAGTGAGAATGATGGACATAAGTTGAGTAACGATGAAACAAGTGAAGATGATGATTGAGAGTCATGATTAAAATGATTTTGGTAAATTGAAAGTTTAATTCATGTAGTGTATAAAATATTAGTATGCACAATAAAAATTATGCATAATGTTAATAAACATGTAAATAATATAGATGTGTTTTTTGTTTGTTTGTTTTTTCAATTCCATAGCCTAGTTGGGAACTGATTTCAAATTACAAAAACAAGGGTTGTCTTATATTTGATTCCCCCCCTCTCCAATGTGTAAAAACATGGCTCGTCTTATATTTGGTAAATATGGCGTGTGTGTGTGTGTGTGTGTGTGTGTGTGATATGCATACAAATCCCCCCCCCCAATTCGTTTCTGGATCCGCCCCTGCATATTCTTCCCAAAGTGTCGTTAAATTATTCTATTATATTTCAAAATTTTGTGTTGGAGGTTCTGGGGTACGGAGTACAATGTTATTGCCCAAATATTTGAATGTTAATTTACCTTATTATTTCCCCTTCAATGACTATCTTCACTTTTCTTAGATCCTTTTTTGAAATAAATTTTTTTGTAGAGATTTTCATTTCATAGGTCTTTCAGTCTGCTATTTTATTCAGTTCATGTGTTGCTGTTTGGAGTTCTTCTAATTCAGCCAAAATTATTTGGTCATCTGCAAACAGGACTGTATTTATAAAGTCGTAGGCTTCCGCGGTATAAACGGTAATCAAGGTATAAACTTAATAAAAACAAACTATAAATACAGTCATGTGCGTGATCTTGGCTGTCCGGGCGACGCCGTGTATGGTCCCATCGCCGCGCTGGTATGGTCTCATATCAGCCCTGAGGAAGACCACGACAAGATGGTCGAAACGTCGGCAACACAGCCTACGACGCAGCGTCACCCGGACAGCCAAGATCACGCACAGGACTGTATTTATAGTTTGTTTTTATTAAGTTTATACCTTGATTTACTGACTTCTTCCATTGTTTGATGAGACTCTTGGCATTGTTATTGTATGGCAGCATTGGTATTGTATTTAATTAATGCATTTAAATAATTAATAGCTTTCTCCCTAGGATGCTCCTGTTTCAAATGAAGACGAAAGCAATGATAAGAAAGAGGAAGACATTGATGAGAATGAGACAAATGAAAAAGAAGCTTCAGGAGAAGAGAAATAAATATTCTTACAGTTCTTCTTTTCTTTTTTTTCTTTTGTTGTTGTTATAATCGACATTTTGTTCTACATCAATCATGTACCTTTTCCAATTTTTATAAGACCTTATAAAAATCTAGAGCTTTTATCTAATGAAATTTAAGTAGATTGATAAATTTGTTTACATACTGACCAAAGAAAAATTTGAAGTGACTTAATATTTAATAAAGAAAGTGTAACACTATTATTTACCGAAAGAATTTTTGCAATTAAGTAAAGCAACAATATTAAATCTGATGACATTTTATTGACATAATCATTTATAACATGTAATATAAGCATACTACATCTAATAAATAATAGTATTATTAAAGAGAGAAGTTTTACAAATATTTTATGTATATGTGGGAAATAAGTTCCCAAAAAATATAAAAATATATCTAAGATGATAATAAATTTTCAAAAATTCTTTTTTTATAAAATATTTTTGGATCAATGTCAATAATTGAATTTAAAACATTTCCATTGTGAAAAATTTAAGTTAACTTCAAATAGGAAAACAAGATCTTTTAACTGTTCTATATTCTTAATACATGAAATGAGAAAAATAATATTTTGTTTTTGAATTATCCTGTTATGCAAATTATTCATCTACATATTTAACTAAAGAACACCATAATTATTTCTGTAATACTTATTTACAACAAATATATTACTTAAGTATATCTTATAAATGGTATTTTTAACTTTCAAACAAATATATTTCAAACACGGTAAGTCTGATGCTCTTGTAGACACAGGTGGTTTTGAAGGAGACAACACTTATTGGTCATTTATTCATGGTGAAAGAATATTATTAATACAAATATTACATACATCATTTTTAAAAGATTTTTTTTCTAAATATTCCATGTTTTAACAAGAAGAAAAAAAAATATTTAAGTTGTAGCCTTAGAATTACATAATGCACATCATCAGTGGTTGCTTTGTTTGGAACTATCTAACTACTGTTTTTTAGTAGATATTTTTATACAAATACAAAGGCAAATTTACTAAAAAAATTGAAATTTACATACAATTATGTTGTGTTTCATGAAACGATGAAATTCAATATCACAATATTGATTTTATACAAGCAATCATGTGAGAATAAAGTTGCAATGACACATTCATTTAATGGTTTATTCTTGTGTTACGGGAGACCTCTGTACCTTGAGTCACTTTTTTTATGGGCATGTTTTTCAACATTGGAATTTTGAAAATTGGTGTGTTTTTGGCTTTAACAGAAACGCCAACTATGTTTTTATTTTGGTAACTGTTGCACAATTTTCCATTTCATAATTAAATTTAAAAGTTTGATAAAAAAAATACAAGTATACTTGTTCCTTGAGCCACCTAACATTGTATCTTTGATGACCCATTTTATTATGGTTTTATTATATCATTTCTTCATGTAATAAAATATTACAAATGTAAAAGAAAATCAATCATTGATTTATATTATAATAATGATATTGTGCCGCTTACAAAAAATTGCTCAGATTGTATGAAGAGAATCGAAGGACTATTGAATGTTTGAAATAAAAAAAAAAAAAAGCCCTATTACTGATCAATTACTTGTTTTGTAATGATTTGGATTTATCATGTTTACTTCATGTCATTCTAATGCTCTCCTTCTCTTCTTTTATTGTTTTAACTGTATTCTCTACATCCAACCTAATGCCTCATAATGAATTTAAATCCT
Organism: Gryllus bimaculatus; assembly: GCA_017312745.1. Classification (NCBI taxonomy): domain Eukaryota; kingdom Metazoa; phylum Arthropoda; class Insecta; order Orthoptera; family Gryllidae; genus Gryllus; species Gryllus bimaculatus. Next base: position 319,149 of record BOPP01000260.1, on the reverse strand, counting down.
AAAAATTAGAAACCTGAAGAATTAACAATGCTCCTGCAAAATCTGCAAAATTTAGCAAGGTAATGATATAATAAGAAGTACATATTTACAAAGAAGTGCAAATTACGACATCTATGGATGAACAGACTACTTGCGAGAATGCAATTTTGAAAATTTTTTCTTCATTTGATACACAAACAATTTGAACATTAATTGATTGTGAGTTATGCATGAGAAAGTCAGCTCAGTTCTACTATTTGATGGTGCTAGATTCTAGTAGTCCTATTGCCCACATTCTATATTTTGGTGAAGTCAACAACTTCATGGTACACATATTCCAGAATTCACTCTAGGTCTGTTCAGCTCAGTTACTCATTATACTGCAGCAAGCAGCATGTGGATGGCAAGCCCTGAAATTTCACCTGCAAGCTGCCTTCAGTCGAGGTGGGCCACTTCTTGGAAAAGAAAGAGCATTGGTTGGGAAATGTGGGATTGGTTGAATGCCTACTATGGAGCACATGATATATACTCTCTGCACCCGACAAACAGGGGCAACGTATATTATCTTTTACTTTCCAGCCTATGTAGGTCTTGAAACAATAGTGTATACCATCACTCAAGATGGCACCTAATTAGGATTTGAAAGCAATGTAATTGCTTTGATAATTTTAAGACCGGGGATAGTGATATTGTTGCCTTCTGCAGTGGATTTTTTAAAGTCAAATCACAACACTGCAATGTAAAATTGTGTAGTTGAAGACATCTAAAAACAATGTGCAAAAACTGGATAATCCATTGAATTATTCTTCTGTCATTGTTAATCTTAATCAGATTTTAATCCCACATAAGGTAGTGAACGATTGCTATAACTACAAGAGATACATGGAAGCGTGGGAAATGTTGAAAATAATTTTAGAATTTTTTTTAAGTGTTCAAAGTACTTTATGGTGTAGCCTATGTTATGTGAAAGAGGATAAAATTTAGAGGGAAAAGATTTGTTGGACAATTGCCCTCCCTACCTCCCTTCCCCTTGGTTATAGTCATGATCCTGCATACTGAAAACAAAAATATTTTGAGCCATTTCTCCCAACCCAAAAAGATAAATTAAAGAGTACCACAAGGAACAATCCTAGAACCTTCACTATTCATTCATCCATTAATGTATCTACTTTTTTATTCAAAAATATTTATTTAATTTCAAAAATAGTTTAAAACTGTGTGTAATTTGATGAAGGATAAAATCAATGTGTTGTTTCTTAGCTCTAGATTCCCTAATTCTTACCCAAATTCTGATACTATATTAAGGTGAATTATGAATACATACTGCTATGAATATTCTTGCTAATATTTAATAATAATTGAAACAAAGAAATATTAGATAAGAGATTTTGAGTCCTATCCTTCTTGTGCCCCATGTAAAAGAATATACTTGCTACCTCAAGAACAAAGCAAACAATTATTTGATTAACTATGTTCCTGACAAATACCCTGCCAAGCTCAAAGAAAGTGAAGCTGTATTTATGTTCAGAAAAAAAGTAAGTTATTATCTCAGCATTTACTCAATGGATCAAGAAAAACTGAGTAAAACCTGACCAAGATGGGGTTTGTGGACCCAGAAGTTGAAGTGCATTATATGCTACACAAATATTTAGACTTTGAGAGTTAAACAGTAAAATTGGTTCCTAATGCATAAAATATCATTGTTAAAATAAAAATTAATTTCCTTTTTTGATGCTTAATATTGACTCTAACAGAAAATAAACAATTATTCAACAGAAAATATTTTACTTTGTACTTAAACTTTTAATTTTTTAATATCATCTAAATTTTTAACTAGACATATTCTATTTAATTAGAAGTATTTCAGAATATTCAATTTTCTTTAGAACTGTTAGAGGGCATTTACTGGTGTAAATCCTTAGAAGAAGCACTGTACAATCAACATAGAACATGTGCAAAATACACAATCAGCTCAAAATACATGCAAAACATATTAAAATTTGGAATATTCCAACTTCAGAACTTCACAAATTCAAATATTTTGTAAATTAAAGTAAATGTATTTAAGTAATTTTTTGATAAAGATTTGATGATAATGACTCATTATTAGATGAATTTGTATATGGCAAATACACAGCGAATGTTAGTCCTAATTTGAGGGAGAACATTTTAAAGTATTCTGTCCCTGAGATTGTGAATTATCGACCGGAATTATTATTTGAATCTCAGAAATCAATTTTTTCCAAGGTAGTGTCATAGGAAACGGATAAAGTTCAGGGAGAAACAATAGGATTCTTGACAACCATGATCTTAAACAAAACTTTTGTGAAAAAGTATTTTATCTAATAGAATTTCTGCACAATGTAGTATAAAAAGTGATTAACAATCACATGACCATTACTGTGTGATGTGCAATACACTGCAATAGCAAAACAGTGCCAGGTTCACTAGTGAAGAATAAAAAAGTATAGCTGTTCACAATATTTTTTTGGTCTCATATTATATTGACTGTCTTATTACACAATATACTGTTGGATAGTCTTAGAAACTTTTAACAGATGAATGAAATAGTTAAACTCATTACTTATAATTCATACACAATTTTTAAACAACCTTTAAGGGAATGGTGTTTCCCATCTTCAGGTCATATAAAAATAATAATAATAATAATAATAATAATAATAATAATAACAAAAATTGGCAATTTAAGGCTATTATCTATATTAATCAATTAAAGTACTGTAAACAATGTCCAAGAATATTCAACAGGGCAAAGTGTAATAAGATTGTCAATAAAGAATGTGAATAAAAATAAATGATGGTTGCGTAGTTAAAATAATAAGGAATAGATACATTGCATTTTTTATTTGGTTGAATTAATTGAAAACCAATCACTTAAATATTTGTTAACAAATAGGGTTAATAAAATACTGTATTAAGTATAATTAAAATATTAAGTGTTTTTATATCTAATAATACAAAGTAGATGTATATGATTCCTATATGTAGTAAATTATGTACTTCCTCTTACACATTTGGTAGTATGAATCCATGTTTTGTGGATCCTGATATTGAAAAATTGATTTTTTCTCAAAAACGGCACCAAATTTTAGGGTTACCTTTCGGAAAGCCTAAGAGCGCTTAAAAGAATTGTGCAGATCCCATTTTCTCTAAAATTCATTATTTTCCGAAAACTGCAAAAGTTTAAATCTTTTCCATGTCTTCCTACAATATTGATTACAAATATTTTTTTCCTTAAGAAAAAAACTGTTATTTAAAAACTTCTTGAAATATGACCATATACATTTTTTTCGAAAATATTTAGTTTTCGAGTAATTTTGCGTGAAAAGGTCAATTTTTAAAACATGTTTTTCCGTAAAAATTGGCTCCAAATATTTTCTTTAAATTTTCTTCTCGTATTTATTAAAGGACGGTATAAAAAGCGGTACTAGTCCCATTCTCGGCGAACTCTTGAAAATTGCAAACACTTGACACCGCAAAAATCGAGATTTAGTTTGGTATCCGTTGCCCGCAATTAGACTGCTGATTTGAAGGAGCTTGGAGCACGGTAGATCAGGATACCCACCCCTACTTTAGAGGGTTGTGGAATAAATACCACGGACCGCATGTTTCTTCTTACCAGAATCGCTGTCTGACCAGTTTCCTCGTTAGGATACCCGCTCGTATTATTACGACGAAGCTATAAACCACGGAGTTTGTTAATTTTGTGAGAGGTTGGAATTGCAGTTAAGACGCCGCTTAAATGAACAGTGATTTGACAGAGAGAAAATTTGACTAAAACAGCCTACTCTAAATCCATCAGTTAATACGGAGTGGATTGTTAAGGCTATACATCTGAAGCAACTTCGATGCAGTGAAAAAAATAGAACAATTCATTATTAAATAACTATTAAATAACTGTGAATAACTGAGTGCTGCACGGTACGCCGAAGGACTGTGTAAAACACAATTAATGAATTGGGTCGTGCGTGAGATTTCGCACGAAAGCGCACGCAACGGGAACGCGAAGAAGAGACAGACGAGAACGGGACGACGCCATTAAGAGAGGGCAACGGGGAGCGAGGCGCCTTGCAGAGGAATAGGACGGAAGGCGGAAGACATCGGCAGAAGGTGGAGGTAGCTGGGAAGACCATCGGCCGCGCTGCTGCGCGAGCAAGGTTGGGGTATCGCAGAGCCGCCGAGAATCACGCCATTCGTGCCAGGTAACGAGCGAGGTTCCGAAGGGCGTTGGTCAGTGTTTCCTTGCGGCAAGCAATTGAGACGCCGCCGCGTTCTATGTTTGCGGCAGAAACAGAGTAAATTGGTGGGAAGTAAGAGGAAACTTTCACGAGTTTGCAAAGCCGTTAGGTCATCTCAACCAACGGTCCACAGGATCAATACCTTAGGACAGAATTATTTGTTTCTTGTATAATTGTTCAAAGAGTCAAAGAGCACGTTTATGTGTAATCTACAAATTCAAATTATAAAGAACAGTGTTTGAGTTTATTTGTGTTATCTAAAGTAATGAATTCAAATTTTGCAAAATCGCTGTTCTAATTATTTCCTTGCTCAATTTCGAACGTGATAATTCGAATAAATAGCATCGGGAAATCACGAGGTACCAACCGTGCACAAATCTTAAACAGAGTATGAGCATTGCTTACGAAACCTAAATGTACGACAGTGAAGCATAAAGGGATTTTCGGTGTCGTTCGTACATCGAACAAATAAACTACATTATTGAACAGTCTCATTCGTATATTTGTAAGTCGATATTATTCTTGATTTTTAAATGCACGTGCTATGTTTATTTGATTTCTTTGTGTGTATTTGGATATACCTTTTTCACCCAAAATATCCCACTGCCCTGAGATAAATTCAAAATTCTCATATGAGCAATCGTCTGCCACTCCCCATAGGTGTGTAAGGCATAAGAATTTCGGGAAGAGTTAGAATATATATTGTGACGAAAGCGGGTTTCCTCGTCCGTCCCACACGCCCACACGACATACGAAACGAGGGCGGTAAAAGGGTGAGCAAGCGCGGCGCCAATAAAAAAGGAAAGAAAGAAAGATAGAATAGATAAAAGATTAAAGAAATCAGCGCAAAGATGAAACCCAAAGAGGGTGGGGCTGACTTTAAGATGGTGAGGAAAGCGAAGAAAGGCGAATACCTATTCGTCCTTCGAGGAAAAACAGAAGAATTCCACAACAGCTTCAAAGAAACCCTGGAAGGTAAAGCGGATGTAGCGGTCCTAACCAAGTATTCGACCATCGTCATTAGAGACGTAATGGAGTTTTCCTCCAAAGATGACGTGAGGAAAGCCACTCGAAAAGAAATAGGAGCACTATATCTGGAGATGGCCTGCTACGTAAGAAAAGGTTACGCCGGCCTACAGTCGGCAATAGTCAAATTGCCGCAGAACTTGGCCGCAGTTCTTCTCCAGAAACAGAAAATAGCAATAGATATGGCTGTAGTATGACTGTACGGAAGGCTCAGGAAACAAACTACTGGTCTAACAATTAATACCATCAAGGAGGCGTGCAACCGATCTATGCCAAAGAGGTCGAAAACCAACCCCATTCGGAAAACAATGTACTGGTGGGCGGACGAAATCTCAGAACTGAGAGAAAAATGTCAAAAAACAAGACGTCAATACACGCGCTCCAAAGGATCGCAGACATAAGAGAAGCTCTTCGAGAATGTAGAAAGGTCCTTAAACCCGCTATCAACAATAGTAAAAACCACTGGTGGACGGAGCTATTAAAGGAATTAGACAACGACCCGTGGGGCAAACCGTACGAAATTGTCACAACAAAACTAAATTGCAGGCGGAAAACACCCGGATTGGATGCCCTACATGGCCCCAGGACTCGACGGGATACACTCGAAATTCTTAATACAGTGTCAAAGGTCCACCCCAACCTCTTCTGAAAGCATATAATAGATGCTTGAGGGAAAACGTTTCTCCGAGTGTATGGAAAATTATGGTAAAGAAAAGCAAAAACTTGCTCTCTTCTTAAAAGGCAGCAAACCACAACACGAGCCCACATCTTACAGACCAATCTGCCCACTAGACACTATGGAAAAGGTATTCGAGGGTTTTATATTGCAATGACTACAGACATGGCTAGAGGAAACACACGGTCTGTCGGAAATGCAATATGGCTTTCGAAAAGGTAGATCGACAGTCGACGCCATAAAAGCAGTCGTAGAAAAGGCCAGAGAAGCCAAAGAGGTAGCAAAGAAAGAATTCTGTGCCCTCGTAACGCTCGATATCAGAAGCGCCTTTAACTCGGCCAAATGGGAGGAGATTATGAAGGCTCTGATAGAGAAGAACACCCCAGAGAACCTCTCCAGTATGATAAGGAGCTACCTAAGCAGCCGAAAGACAATTTACGAAGGCGAAGGAGAACCCATAGAAATCGAGATGACGTATGGTGTCCCACAATGTTCGAAACTTGGTCCTGTCTTACGAAATATTATGTACGACAGTCTACTGAGCATGAAATTCCCGCAAAATGTCTCAATAGTGGGCTTCGCAGACGATGTAATAATAGAGGCAACGGCGGAAACATCGGCCCTCCTAAAGGCCATCGTGAACGACACCCTGATATGGCTGAAGTCCAAAGAGCTGGAAGTGGCAGCCCATAAAACGGAAGCATTGCTTATCACGGACAGATAATCCTACTCCAACCCAACATACCTAATAGGCAAGGAAAAAAATACAATGCCACAAGAGGCTTCGCTACCTAGGAATGGAAATTGACAAGAAGCTAAGTTTTGGATCTCGCGTTACTGAGACGACGGAAAGGTCCTAGGAATAGCAGCCTCGCTTTTAAGATTGATGCCGAACACCAGGGGCTCCAGCGACAAGACGAGACGACTTCTTATGAGTGTGATGCATTCGAAAATGCTCTATGCAGCACCGACCTGGACAGAATCTCTTCAAAACAATAATTTGAGCAGGGAAATGCAGTCTGTTCAGAGGAAAGAAGCTTTACGCATAATATCAGCGAATAGAACTGTATCCGGAAGTGCTGTTCTTCTGCTGGCGAACGTCCCTCCTATTGACCTGCTAGCTCTAGAAAGGAAAGACGTTTACGACTACACCCATGAGCAAGAAGGCAACGGAAGGCGAACGCACCTAGGTACGGATAGCGCAATTAAAGAAGCTAAAGAAAACGTGATGCACCGCTGGCAGAAACGCTGGGACAGAGAGGAGACCGGCAGATGGACTCATAGATTTAGCCCGAATGTATCAAAATGGATAAACCGCAAACACATACGGGTCCGTGACATAACCTTAACACCACTTAACTCAGGCATTCACAGGGCATGGATGTTTTAAGGCAAACCTTAAAAGATTCAGAAAGACAGAAGACGCAGTATGCTTCTACAGCAGCCATGTAGTGGACGGCGCCGAACATACGCTGTTCCATTGCCCAAGATGGGACACGCGAAGGCATCGCATGATATGGGAGGTCGGGTGTAATGTATCAACAGAAAACATGGTTACACTAATGATCTGTGACAAGGAGAAGTGGACAACAATAGAGAAATATATCACCGCCATTCTCAAGAGAAACGAAGAAGACGAAAGAAACCAGTCATAGCTGAACCTAAATAGCACCTCGAAGTAATACAGCGCACCATCCTGAAGTAAGCATAATTGCGGTTCAGGGTGGATAACGAGCCAGGAACGTAAACCGGGTTTGCGCTTTTAGTGAGTAAAAATCTTCTCACTCTTGAGGAGTGCGGCCTCTTCTTCGTCTTTGAAGATTCCACATTTCCCCTCGTAAAAAAAAGAATAGATAGATAGATAGATAGAAAGAGACGAAGAGAAAGAAAGGAAAAGAAGAAAAGGAAAAGAAAGAAAGAAAGAAAGAAAGAAAGAAAGAATGAAAGAAAGAAAAGACGACCTAGAATCCGCTGCCTTCCATGCAGTTGCAAGCGATGTCCGCGACGCGGGACAGACGAAGTGACGTGTACATGGTCAAACTGGGGAGGAGATACGACGCACCTCAACCCTTATGCGGAGGGCTGCCGCATAAAAACGGATATCCGCAGACCATTTTTTCTTCTTATTCCGATCGCCGTCCACGCAGCAACATCTATTTAGATATACCCCGGCGATCTCCATTTAGTTGTCGTCGTGTGGCGATATAATAAGACGGCACGCACTGAAGCAGAGGACAGCTTTGTGCACAGCCGAGCAGCCGCTGGCGAGCACAGCTGTCGCGGCCACGGTCGGTTCCCGGCGTGAGCGAAAGGCTGCGAAGCGTAATGTAACGAGGAGCGGTTCAGAAAGCGCTGGAATAGAGATCAACGCCACGCAATCGGAAGTGAACTTGTGAATAAAGGGAACGTTTCGGGAAATGGGAAACACGTTTGTGAATAAAGGGAAATTAAAGCATTCGAAGATTTAGTAAAGCCAAAAGATTCTGCTCATTTTAAAACATGTTTTTGCTTGCAGAACAGTGAGAACAGAGATCCTTTTATGTGTGTGTTTATTGAATTCAACTGAGGGTTCCAGAATACATTAAACCCAGTTTAATTGATTTATGTGTACCCGTTGTAACGGTTCGACCTGCTGTGAATTAACATGGAGTGTTTATCGATGATATCGCGGTCATCTAGCACGGCCAGCGGACGTTGGGAAGGCGGTACCTGACCACGCGCCCCTCATCTCTGTTATTGAGAGACTTGGGTCGTTAATGGTCTGCGCCGTCAGTATGATGGGCCGCCGTCGCTTTGTCGGTACCGCGCGCCTTCGCTGAGTACTTAGGGCGGGCGGTCTCCCCGCGGCCGCACCGTGGCGATCTAGGTTACAACGACATTTTTGTCTGCTGCGTGGATCGTTGAGTCATTGGTCGAAGCTCCGCCCCGCCACGCTCCGCTAAAATTTGATTTGAGTCAATCAGGAGGAGGGTCACTGAAGAAGGGTAGACCAGAGCTCTCATGATGACAGGAGAGCTCCAAAATCACTAACCTTCGAGATTTCGCGAAGGGAGGTTCAGTTCCAAAAAAAAATTCACTTTCGAGCTTTCGCGAAGAAGGTAATAGTTTCTGGTCCTTGGAAATTATTTTCACTGGCCGTGAGCTGCACTCGCACGTTTAAGCCAGTCACTGGTGCGCAGTTGCACTCAGTTACGTGCCATCACTGAACAATAAAGGCGTGCCATAGACCGGCTTAGCCCGCGCTACGGTAGTGGGCCGTCCGCGATCGCTTGATTAGGGAACTAGATGAATTCCAATTAATCATCGCCGACGCGATTCGTGAGTGCCTGATGATCGGGGCTTCCATCCCTGGGTCCGGTCTGAGCAAGGGAGACGAGCGCGACGACGCCGAGGCGACCCGCCCCTACCCGTCCGTCAACAACACCACAAGCCGGCCGTGTTCTACTGCCACAACAACAACAACAGCGATGGTAATCACCAGCTTTACTCCCGCTAAAATGCGGTAGGACAATAATTGAGGGAAGCTGAGAGAAAGATGCCATCAACATCGGCATTTATGGCGGTCTAACCAGTTTATGTAGTTTGTGTCGAGTCAACCATCTAAATCAATCCTCTCATCACCTGTACACTGTGTTTGTATTTCCTCTCATCACACCAAAAGATTCCACAGCCTTGAGAGGTATTATAAAGCTCGTAAGAGCATGATGCGGATTCTCACCACACACACACACACACACACACACACACACACACATATATATATATATATATATATATATATATATATATATATATATATAGTATATGTACTACCTGATTTTTCACCAAGAAGGTTTATGTCTGTGGCGGATCCAGGAGGGTGGGGCATGGGGATCATGGCCTACAGTTTCCGTTTATTACCTTCCTTCATTTGGCAAAATGGATTTAAACATTTATGTTAGATTTATGTTATTATTATATAGTACCAAAATATTAATGTATAGTACTATATATACGCTACAAAAACAATATACAACATAATAAACTAATGTGACTAACCTGCTCGTCGGAATACGCCGGAGACTTGTGCGCACCGAACGTAGTGGGATCCCACATGAGGCGAGACACGAGTGTTCGACATAATGGAAGGTGTCAGGTCACTTGCGCTAAACGTTTTTAAACGTGGGCGCCAAGCGCATTACCAACCTGCCTTCTGAGCCAGCTCTAGAGATCGCAAGGTGTGAGTCGTTCCGGGTCGGGATGTTGCGCATACTCTTAACTTATTTACTAAGAAAACACTTCCAATTGATTGTTGTCCGTCAGAATGGCGGGCACACATTTATTCAAAATTACTCTATTTTATTAGATGGACATTTATTGACTTGGTAACTACGCAATACCCTTCTTTGTCTAATAGCGTTCCAGTCTTTTAATTCTGGACAGGCCCCTAAGGTGATAAAATTTGGGTTTCCTCGCTGTCGAGAATTGCTGCCGTCCGCAGGATTCGCGCTCAAATTGCGCACGCCAGGTGATACCACTAGAGGAAGGGCGGCGTCGCAAGTCGAAGCTCATCACTGCCCTGTTACCATCCCTTGTGTGTGAGTGCCATATTATCACGTGTGTGTCAGCCTGTGCCGCTATTTGTTCCTTAGCTACTTCCAGAATACTATAAGGGTTGTGAGTGCCTATTAATCAGTCCAGTTCCCAATTTGATGACCTACATAATCTTATCATTCGAATAGATTGCCATTGTTTATCTTATGTTGAAGATTGCTGGCCAGGGCAGGGGACATCTACTGAGAGCTGTCGTTCTGGGTGAAGAATTACAACTAGTGCAAGTAGGAGGGTTGGAAGAGAGACGCTGTCGCCCTTTGTCGTGTTATATGAGTCTTCGGGTTAGCCGACATCTGCGCGTAGCTACTGTGATCGGAGACGAGGGTGGGGAGGGCTTCGGGGCGCATGCGCTTATGACAATTAGCACACGTGAGATGTCCAAACACTTCAATATGTTTATTATTATTATTATTATTATTATTATTATTATTATTATTATTACTTTCTTTGCATAAATGTCATTTTATTACTCATCTTTAATATGCAAAGTAAACGTATTCATAAACGTCCGTAACAAAGTAAGCCCGATCACGCACTGACTCAACAAATCAATCCATTAGTTCAAAACGATTGGCGGAGGGAATATACAGCATCAGACTGTGAAGTGTCAGGTATGACCTTTTGGCATATCAATCCTTCTCTACCTTTTATTTTCTTGCCTGAATAAAGGACCACTCACAGATAGAGCTATGAGACTTGTATGTCTGAAATATTTGGGGGGGTCACTATCACTCAGGAATAAATGAAAGCGTTGAAATTAATAAATTAATACATACAATTGAATCGTAAAATAAATATTACAAGGAGTTAATGAGTAAATTATGGTATGAATTACTGAATCAGTTAAGCAAAAGGACATGAAGTTACCTCTTTGTGCATAATTATGAATCAATTAATAACCTTGGCAAGCATGCGAGAAATTGCAGATCATGGTATTAATTGATTGTTAGGAGTTACCTGTAGGAAAATTTCATAGAATATATATACAATACGGATAAATTGCTCCTTCTTCTGAGATCTCAGACACCGTGCAGTTGTAGCCTGACGATCGCGTAAATAGGGTGACGCACGCACATCCAGGATGCAACTCGCTCACACGCCCTCAGCAGTCACTCGTTAGGGCAAAGTATTTTTGACAGTGTTGTGTTTGGCAAGCTCACGCAAGGAGTTTATGTACATATAACTGAGCTCGATGAGAAACATAAATAATAGCACACAGTGCATTACGCAATCCCCAATTATGATCTGGATTAAATGCAGTTAATGTCCTCTGTGCATTGTTATCAAAGCCACCGTATTTCTCATTACATAGATGTACGTATGGAGATTGAGGAGTACGTTTTTTCTGGAACATCCGTGACGTCACCATGACGACTCGATGTCACGACCATGTCACCGTAATGTCAGGGCAAGGTGACACCCCCATGACGTCATGTTGTGGTGACACCACCACGACGTCACATATATCGCAACGATGTGACGTCACGTCACCGTGACGTCCCGATGAGGTAGCGTCTCGATCACGTCACTATTACGTCACGACGTGGGGGCGTCACGGCACGTCACGGTGACGTCACAGTGACATCGTTCCCACGGGTCGAGACCCGTTCCAGAATGGTGCTACTCACGTGTGTTTGGGGCATCACCGTGATGTAGTGGTGGCGGTACGGGAACAGCAAGTCACCTGGACGTGCGTCGGAGAAAAGGTGGCGTTCAAAAACGTCCGGGATGCGTTGGTGTCGCGACCTGGGAGGAAGGAAGGGTACGAGAATGGGACGACTGACAACCGTTTAAAAACGGTTTTGACATCAACTTAAAGAGCTTCATTCCAAACGCAGCTGCCACCGCCAACAAGATCCGAATCGTTTCATTTTGTGCAACAGGGTTTAATGTACCTTCATATTCACTTGCCTGTCTTTGTACCAGCGTAATGTGCGTCCATAAGTTGCTCGTTCACACAACCTTGGTAATCGACACACAGTCAAACTCCTCCACCACCTTTTGGAATGACAACCAGTGGAGATCCCCTGCCACTGGTTTCAGTTTTTGTATTATCCCTGTTTCTTCGAGTGAATCCAGCTCCTTCTTGACTCGACTGAACAGTGAATACGGAATTTTTCTTTCACGGTGAAAACTTGATTTGGCTTTCTCTAGAAGTTTTAATGCAACATTGAAATTTGGTCCAATCTTTTCTTCGAAAATGTCTGAAAATTGTGTCATAATTTCATTGGTTTCGCCGACATTGCTTACCGCGTTTGTTTCGGTTGATACTTGGCTTTGTTGTTCGAGTTCTTGTAAATCGATGTTTAATTTTCTGATCCAAACTCGGCCTAAAAGAGTGTCATATTCTTTCGGAACAAAGTAGATTTCATATTGAATGGTTTTCCCGTTGAATTCGACGTTTACATTAATTTTACCATCTGGAACGAAGACATTATGCGTGTACAATCGTAATCGCTGAGGCTTAAGTGCGACATTGAATTGGAAATCGTTGAACTTGTTTCGAGGCAACATCGTGTAACCGGCACCTGAATCAACTTCGAATTTGATTACCTTTTCTTCAACTCTAACCTGGGCGTCAGAAATCGTTTCAGCGAAATCTTTGCAGGAACGGCAAACTTCTAAAACGATGTAAAATACTGTATATTCAAAGGGACGTGATTTGTGACGCTATTGCCGCAGTATCACTTGTCGGCTTCTATAGTTATCCACAGAAGGACCCATAACATACGTCATAAACGCCACGCATGCATCAGACTGACTTTTGTTTCGAGCCGCCCTATCTGTCTTCTCCGGACACTCTATTGCCCGATGACCCAATTGCTACATTTCTGACATCGAAACATCTGTTTCACACGTTGAACATTCTTTGATTTTTTCCGGTGTCTCTTTTATGACAAGGCTTCGTGTTAGGGCCACCGCGTGCAACAAACGCAGCCGATTCGACATTCCCTTGATCACGCAATTCAATCACGAACAGTTTTTCAATCAACAAATTCACAGTTTGATTTCCCGACGAAATCGTGTCCCAAAACCCTTTTAAATAGTCATATTATTTTTGCGGTGTAGATAAGATACGGCCATTCCAAATTCTCTCGGACAAAGTATTTTCTTTATTCTTCGTAGGTTCATCTTCGTAAGAATATCTTTTGCAGTTTCGCGACATGCGTATTGATGTCTTGAGACGGACAGAAACCGAATGAGACAGAGAGAAGCAGAGAGAGACACAGACAGAGACTGATAAGGGCAGAGAAAAACAAAGAGAGAGAGACAGTCAGGGAGAGACAAGATACAGAGACATAGATGGACAAAGGGAGACAGAGACAAATTAGAGGGATACAGAAAGAGACAGAGAGAGACACCGAGTCAGACAGATACAGACTGAGGGAGCAGGGTAACGAAGTCAGTTTAGAAGGTTCTCCTAGAGGTTGGCCCGGACGTTTCGCACGGTTTGACGCTGTGTGTGCGATGGACATGCCCCCTTCGGCCCATATTGCACCGGAAAGGACCAGACGTAAGCGAGAGGGAGCTACAATTAGGAGCGTCATCACGAAGGAAGAGAGAGACGTGACAATGACCCAGTGGCAAAGGCGATGGTTCTGTAATCCACTGGCAGATGAACATTTCGTCTTATTCTTTATGTAACAAAGCGGACTCAAAGAAAACACGAAGATGTGGATGATAATTTGATCCAGTTTTTAACGGGACATGAATGTTACCATGGGCACCAACTCTGTTTCCGGTTGGTTGGACCTTGACTCCTCATGTACAACCTGTGACCCATTGGTTGAAGATGTGGAGTACGTATTATTTTGCTGTCCACGCTTCGTTGAGGAGAGGGAAGAACTCCACCTACTCCTCCTGCAGGTAGTGACTCCTGAAACCATCGTCACTCGAATGGAGGCGTCCCAAGAAAATTGGAGTGTAGTAGCCTCCTACGCCGCAAAAGTTTTTAAAGAAGCTTCGGGTGGAAGAACATCTGAAAAGGAGTATCCCGTGACATCAGTTGGCGTAGAGCGATACGCCGATCTGCCCTTCCCGTAATGCAATGCCTGACAGTCCCGCGGGAAGGGAATCGGAGGAATGGGGGAGATTTTTTATGGGTAGCGCACAGTGTAGCTGTGAATCACACGCGCTGCGGAGTGCGGCCTGCGCAGTGTCTTTGGAATATTTTCCTCTGCCCTCGTAAGAAAGATACAGCAAGAGATAGAGCCAGATTGGTACAGAGACAGAGGCAAAGACACACAGGGAAAAACAGAGACAGAAAGAGAGTCAGAGAAAGAGAGACCTAAAAAGAGAGACAGAGAAAGAGTGACAGAGAAAGAGGCAGACAGAGAAAGGGAGAGACAGAGAAAGAGAGACAGAGAAAGGGAGAGAGAAAACGAGAGACAGACATAAAAATAGAGATAGAGAGACAAACAGAGAGGGATAGATAGACAAAGATAGAAAGAGACAGAGATAGAGAGACACAGAGATGCTTTCTTTTTCACAAGGATTGAATATGAAAAACTGGGCAACACCAGGTATTTTGCTAGTCGTCTAAAAAACCAGTTCTTTTTTCATATTGTCCATATGAACCGCAAAATTTATTCAAATTTGGCCACGATTCGAACAGCTCAGTTTCGCTGCTCTTTGAAGGCGTTTTAAAAGAAAAGATCATATATTTCATACTTCCCGCCTTCGATATCCCGCCCTCGTTATTATGATTCATCTAACTTACTTGCACGCGGGATGTCAATTAATGGTGTCAATTTCTAGACAAAAAATTTGGATCTCTTCAATTCGAAGATGATAAATAGTGTTATTCCCTATTACTTGTCTTGCATTAGATGGAGAGCAAAGTCAGCCTCCTAAGTAATGAGAGGTCTTCCCGCTTCGAAAACTACACAGTCAAAACCATGGAAGTATACCTCAGTGGATTACTGCGGGCCACTTCTAACAAAACCAGTCATTGGTAGGTGCAGGGCACATTGAAAATCTTGGATCGGGGTATTCGTCTGCCTTGCCACAAAGGTGGTCCACTTAGACATAGTAGAGAAACTAGCCACAAACGAATTTATAGCGGCTCTGAAAAGATTCGAGTCCCGCAGGGGCTTCTCCAGAATTATTTATAGCGATAATGCTAAAAAATTTGAAATAGAAAAAAAAACAGTTGGCTGAGCTATTAAAGATTTTTAACACACAGCAGAAACTCTCATGTCTCAAAACTTTCTTCATATTAGTACATGGAGTAGAATAGAAGTTCTGCCCACCATGCTCTCCATTTCGTAATGGTCTGGCAAAGGCTGCTGTAGGCTCCTTAAAATATGACTTAAAATGCTCTCTTGGGCAAAATTGCAGTTTCTGAATTGCATACGTTGCTGATACAAATAGCATATTAAACTCATGACCCTTAATAGTTTACTCTGAGAAGGACACTGAAGCTTTCATAATAACTCCAAATCATTTAATATATAAACACTCGCTCAACTCACTGGCTTTCGATCAAGAATCAAATCCCCAATCAAAACACCCACACGTTATCACACGGTGAAAAGGAATTGAACATTATTTGGAAATTCTGGACTCGAAATTATCTTACCTCGCTACAAGCTCGCACAAAATGGAAATGTTTCTTCAGATCTGAAAAAAGGTGATCTCGTCATTTTAATTGAATATTTTCCACCTCCTTTGTGGACTTCATTCAGACTTTCCCTGACTGCAAGCAATGTAAGAACGGTACAGGTCAAAATAGCGTCGGGCAGGACCACAAGGCCGGTACAAAAATTATGTTTTACCAAAGAAACGTAAATGATGATTCAAATAAACCCTCATGGGGCATATCGATTCTCAGATATTGCCACGGGCCTTGGCGTTCCCGGGGACCTGAGGCTACTGGATCCACCCACCATTTTGTTTGCCATTTCCTTTGTTTGTTTTTTTATAAAATCAAAACAGAATTAGATAAAACACTTTTTACAGTGCTAATTTGACTCTCGCCACCCACCCCATAGGGGCGTCTATGACTCTTCTCTTCATTTGATTCAGATTTCCAGTCATTTTAATGAAAATTGGGATTACAGTTCTCTGCTGGTAGGATTTTTACATATTCAGCCAGGAAATCGTCAGAATTGGACAACTTTTCAAAATAACATGCTCTAGACGTTCAGTGATACGAGCTGTGGTAATTATATTATAACGCAGATTTTCTTATATTATCTCCTTTTTATTTTTGAATTCTCACCGTCGTATTGGGGGGATGGCAGGTCAGAAATGGGATTCGTGTCATGCGTTCGCACAACGATCGTGTTTGTTACTTAGTATGCTTTCTTTCAAGGCTACGCCCCGTTCATTAATTCCTTATTTTACATATGGGGCTTGGAAACGCGGTTCCCTCTATATCAAGGTTCCTATCAAATCTCGCCTTTCGAATGCAAGTAAATAAGCATTCGGTTTCAATTAAACGCATTCAAATCTCCCTCTAGTCATTTCTTTGACGTTCCAGTTCCGGCCTTGGGCCACTCGTACAATTGTTCATTAGAATCAGGGACTGTATTAACACTCTGCGCCTCGCGGTTTGGTCAAACATGTTCAAAGCCGATATATCGAAACAGGGTGGCACAATTTGCTGTCTACAGACAGTGACAATCGGTTCTACGGTGTCTGGGCCCTACGCTTCTTAGCCCGGTTCGATTCCTTTCGGGGGCGGAAATTATGTTAGCACATGGACAACCAAATTAATTCAAATTTGGCACCATGCTTAGAACAATTCAGTTTCGCTGCTCTTTGAAGGCGTTTCGAAGAACACATTGTACATTTCAAACTTCCCGCCTTCGAAGCTCAAAAACGGCGCGATTTCCTTCCCAATTGACCAAATACTTATTTTTTGTCAAACTTCTTTGACATCGATTGTAAACTGCTTTCAGATAGTTCTAAGAATCACCAAAAGGTCGCACCATCTCCTAAACCAAAGACATGTTAAATAAACTAGACTCACTGAGAGCGCTTCTGTGAATGATTTGAATAGGTTGCCCGCAGCTATTGTACTGAAAGAAACGTGCTTAGAGCATGGGAAGAGTATCCCCAGTACTCAGTACTGCTAGTACTTCCTGACGACTGATAACGAGTTAGTGTTTGTCTTTGGCTGTTATAGGTGTAGTAGTTATAGGTTAGTACGCTATTTTATGTGAAAACATTCATATTGCACTACCTTCTGTCTTAGGGTTTTAATTAAAATTGTTTTTTCCAGTGGTATTTTAGAGAGTCATATTTGTACTTATTGAAAACCAAAAGGTTGATCAAATAACATTATCAATATGGAATTTTATTGAAATGTAGTGTTAAACTTTCTAAATCATCACTATCTCTTGATGTTTCGAGGAGCACTTTTCCTTTTCTTCAGGAGTCTTTTTGATATAAGGAGATATTCTTGTAAGCTAAATTACAATTTTGTAACATTTAGGACATAAGTAAAACAAATTAACTAAAATAAATTACAATTTTTGTGTCTTATATGTTTTAAGTAAAATAAATGGATGTATATTATAATAGATATGTACCAGGTATAAATGAGCTCACTTAATAATTAATATTATTCCTATTTAGAATCTACCTCCAATTTTTGTAAAAATCTTACATTTTGCAAAGAAGCAAACCCTCAATACCACTTTCCATGGTGTCAGAGGCCATACTGAGCAGAAAAATGGGTAGGGACAAACTGATAGATATTTCAATTTGAATAAAGAAAAAAATTGTAAGGTGGAATTTTATATACCTTGTTACAAATTATTTGTTGTTTATTTTATGTAGCAGTACATAGTATTTATTTTATTAGCAATATACATTTAATAAGTCCTCTAAAACAAAATTGGACAAAGAAATCTAATGAAAATGTTCGTATCTACGTGTATTGTTATAAAATAGTGAGATGTATGAAAACAACGGCCGCAGTGTGGTCATTTGTTCGTGTGTTTTATCGTATCTTATTATTTCTGTTACACTCTCTCAAACCGCACCTGAAACAAATGGAAACGTAGCCTTAACTTTGAAACCCGCGCGCAATTCATCCACTACAATGGCGGCCATAGCTTCCTTCAATTTATCCGGTGTCCTGATCTCTCCGTCCACAGCATTGTGGGGGCTTGTCCTAAACGGCTGCGACGAAAAATTTACCCACTGTCAAATATATCGGAATCCATTTTTTTGCAATCAGACGCGACGAGCTCACATTGTTATGAAAATCAGAGGAGCCGCGATTAGTTTCGTAGCGATTGCGCACAGAAGCCAAGTGAAACATGAATAGGACGCATTGAAAGTTTGATTCGACACACTGCTAAGCAGTTCCTAGCCACCTAGACACCAAGCTTGAAATTCGTAAGGAAAACATTTTTCGTCCAGATGGAGGTAATCTTGACAATTTCTTCAATACTCATTGATTCTTTCGACAAAGTAATAATCTTTGCCGTTTCTATTCCAGAACTCTCTCGTCTGATGAAAACATAGAAGGCGATGTTCGTTATTTTTTTTTCTATGAATTTTTTAATACGCTGCTGCCTTGCGGCTTAAGCAGCTACAGGCGGGGCTTTTTCTTACAACTAACTTGACAATCTTAGACCTAAGTTATTCTTAGTTGCACTTTGCATTACTAACTTACACCTAAAATCATTTCTCTAGTTCTATTTTATATATTCTACGTAATTATTTTATATAGTTGTGTAAATTGTTGTTTTTTTTTCTACATTCACACATCATTCATACAGTTTCCATTATATACATAACCATTCATTCTTCCCATTCATTTCGCAATTCACACTTCACTACACTGTTCGCCACGCCACTGACTTGACTCAAAGTGTCCGTGGCGCTCGGGCCCATTGGGAGGCGTGACAGGTTGGGCGCGGCGTCGCGGTTCCCCGCGCGTCCCTCGGCCGATGGCGAGTCTTCCCCCTCGCGCTCGACTGCCTCCGCTCGTTCGCACAAGGCAGCAAAGCGTGTCGTGAGGCAGCGCGCGGAAAGAGAAGGCGACGCGCTTGGACCTTTCCGGAGGTGGGACCGATGCGCGGCACTGTTCGTCTCCCGGCCGGTGTCACGCAGGATGCGCGGCGCCTTCGGACCCAGAGCCCTTTGAGCGCCGTCACTGACCGCCTTTGGAGCTCCGGCAAGAATTGGTTTTTTACACACGAACTTCCGAACACGTCAGTGTTCTAGGGTATCTATTGGGAAGGGCGAGGAGGGAGGTGGGGGTACGCCGCGAGACGCGCAGCGCGGTTTCGCCGCCGATGCGAATCGGCGGAGGGTGAAGGAGGTGCCGCCGCGAATACCTCGCAGGCATATACGTCCAAATGGACCGCACGCAGGCGTGTGATAGGCGGCGTTTGAGGGCAGAATGAAGTTCGGGGGCTCGAAGAAGTGGGCGTTAGGAGGGTGGTTCGGGCAGTTATTTTTGGCTAACCGTACTTGGCGTGGCGTGCCAGCGGAGGCCGCTGTCAAGCTTCACACCAAGATACTTCGCCGCCTTTTGCCACGGTATATGCGTGCCTAACAAGCTCACGACTTCATCGGGGTCGATGTTCGTTACAGTTTCTGCTAATGCTCTCCCAATTCATCTAAGCAATATTTCGCAACCTCAATAAAAAATAAGCACAATTTTTCGAGAAAAAAGTAATTTTGGCAGAATTTCTGCTTGAAGTTAATGCAACTTATTAAAAAAATATTTTCTCAAAAACTCCTCCATTTTCCCCCTCAAAATTATTCCACTAATACAATAAGGGTCGCTTAAAAGAATTCATTTCAGGTCTCATTTTTCTTGAATTCTGATTTTTTGAAAATTGCAAATTTAGAAATAATGCGAAAAAATATGTTGTTTTAGCATCACATTTTAAACATTATAGGCATCTCATAAGTGAATTTGTCTTATCAGGACGTATTATTATAATTAATATGAGATTTATTATGTGACAATAGATTTGATGTGCACACTGGAGAGGAGGTAAAACTTTTGAGATGGGGCAGGAAGATTTAACATCGTTATTATCTATATTTAAGTAAATATTATGTCTATATTTAAGTAAATGCTTATATCTTTTATCTTAGTAATAAAAATAATAAACGTTGATAATATTGTCCCCACAAGAAAAATTTCAACTGGTCATTTCAATTGAAAATTTTCAACTTGACATACAACCAAGACTCGCTATTGGAGAAACGCGATGCCGTTTTATAGGGATCTAGAGTTGTCAATTCTTCTATTGGTTGTAAATATATGCTCTTTGGTTGTAAAAGAAAGATTACAAATGGCTGCCATGGGTTCATCCTGCTTACGTCAGGTGAATGATGCTTAATGCTATGCCATGTGGTATATATTTTCCTCTGTACTCGTGTGAGTGTTCTTTACTCAGTGTTTTCGGTGATATACCATTGCATTTTCTCTACGGTTCATATTTTTTAAGAATTTCTTCGGTAACTTAAATATGTGGAGTGAATTCAAAGTAATTTTGGCGTTACGCCCGGATCTTCGTTTCAATTTCAGTTTTCTTTCGATTTCTGAAACTGCAGTTTCCGAAAATGTTGAATTCAATTGACATGGATTAAAAGTCGACTACGTTGGTTCTATGAATACTGCTCCATATAAGTTTGATGACTGTTGGTACCAGAGTATTATATTGTTGGTGCACCTGCTAGGAGGACATGATTGCTTCAGTTTGGATTCATCGTGTTGGGGTTCCACGTCTATTCGTACGACATGAGTGAGGTTGGTCGTGAATATTTAAACGGCCTATGTTAGTGAGAAATCAAAGAGAGTTAACTGTGACTGTGTTTTCACTGAGTTTTACAACCATTTACCGTTTTGGGTTGTAGGCAGCTGTGGGTTGACCAAGTCCTCATCTTCAAAGTAGTATCTCATCTTCGTTTCCAGGCAACGTGATTCTTGTTGAAGCGTTTATATGGAAGTGATGTCCTTTGGAAATTTGTATTTTCTTTTCCTGTAGTAGGGATATTTGCATTTTCTTTGCCCATTAATCTTGAAGTTAAACGGGATATTGTAGCAAGTGTAATCTACCATGGCACCTCGAAAGAAGAGGAAATCGGTCGGGCAGAGTTCATCTGTTGAACGTGCGACTTCCGGTGTTCAGAAACAAAACAAAAAGAAAAATGATGAGAAACCTAAACGTTCCAAGAATGACAGTA
The DNA here is from genome assembly GCA_017312745.1 of Gryllus bimaculatus. NCBI lineage: Eukaryota > Metazoa > Arthropoda > Insecta > Orthoptera > Gryllidae > Gryllus > Gryllus bimaculatus. Next base: position 297,450 of record BOPP01000260.1, on the reverse strand, counting down.
TCATAGAAATTACTATGAATGAAACATTTGTTCCTTTATCAAGTGACGAGGAAAATATTTCTGAGAAAAATAAGGAAATGAAGCCACCCGAAGATGTGGACGTAATTGGTGATGGAAACATTTTGGGTGCAGATTTTATTCCTTTTTCTGCCAAACCCCTGCAGAATTATGTACCAAAAATTAATGATGAAGTTGTAGCCAATCAAACTATTGAAATCTGTGAAGTACCTGAAACTATCGTCGTTGATGATGATAATGATAAAGAAAGTATCTGTGTTGATGATAGTATTGCTAGTTCTGATGGTGAATGTGATTCTGTTAATGACAGTATTCAAATTGTGGCCGAAACACCAAAATCTTCTTGTGGAATACTTTTAGATGAAGTTGGTCAAAGTTCAATGAAAACAAAAGTTTCCCTTTCAATTCCCAAGAAAAGAAAAATTGATGACAGTATTGAAATTCTGGAAACAATAAATTCAGTTGGTGACCGTCCTGGAAAAAAGGTGAAGATTCACAAGAGTCAAGAAAATTCGTCTGCTTCATTATCTATTATTTCCAATAGTGATGATGAGGCACCTAGATGTCTTGACGAAGACGATGAGATTGTGATTGTGGAAACAATTGACAATAATAGTAGGGATAGTGTAAAAGTTATGAATGACTTCATACCATTTAAAATGTCATCAGCTCTAGATCGAGAGAAAACTAGAAGAAAAAAGAATTTTGTTAAGAGATCTCGTAATCGTTGGAATTTGGAACAGGATTATCGAAGTACTGGTGCTCCACATTCCGTAGTGATTCAAGACACTGTTGGTATTGTTCCTAGTAGTGCTCATTACAAATCCCCTCTTTCAAATAATGCAAATCAAGAAACAGATACAATTGATACTTATCATAATGTGTATGGTAATAATGTATATAACCCTAATAGTGTACAGAAAACTGGTTTACGACCTGTTATAATAGATGGCAGTAATGTGGCTTTTGGGTAAGTAAAATTTGGCATGTGTTTGACTAATAAGAACTATCAGCAGTGCTCGTCATCTGTGGGATGGCTATCATTTGTAAGTTGAAAAAGAGGAATAACTGGAAATTTTTACTTTAGTAAACAAATTTGTTTCAGTCATGGTGGAAAAAGTTTCTCAACTCGTGGCATAGAAATTTGTGTGAACTATTTTGTTAAACGTGGTCATTGGGTTGTGGCATTTGTGCCTCTCTTCCGGAGAAGTGAAGTCTCGGATGCTGACCGCAAAATATTAGACGAGTTGAAAAAAAACAATCAGCTTGCTTTTACCCCCAGTCGTTTTCTCCATGGTCGTCGTGTTGCATCATATGATGACAGGTAAAAGATCGATAAATGGAATGTTTTGTATGTTGAAAAATAATTTGACTTGGTTGTATTTTAAGATTGCTGTCGACAACATTATTTTGTCATTGAGCCTTCGCTTCGGGTAATTATAGTGAAAAATTGACATTTCCTTAAAATAACCCTAGTGATGAACAGTTTACTAAATGCCTTCTTACTTTCTCACTACTGTTTATGCAGTAGAAAGTTATGTAATGCTGGGCAAAAAAACGGCAATTTTTCGGCAGAAAAACTTCATTACAAGGCTCTGATAACAAATAAGGGGATTAATCCAGTTGCTAAATAATGGGGGGGGGGGTCCTCTAACCCACGGTATTGGCAGAATCTGTGTTTTGTAGGTCCTTGATACTGAAAGATTGAATCGCCACAAAACTGTTCGTCTTTCCCTCTGTGAACAATGCTAGTAGCTAAACCGTTGAGCCAATTTTGCCGAAAATTGGTATTCACCAATTGATATGGCTGATGTTGCGGGTCCTTGAATTTGAAACATATTATAATTTTGGGGGTACATTCCATTAAGCCTATGAGACATTTTCAAAAAGACTCCCATTTTGATTAAATTTTGTTGTTGGATAGTGTAAAGGATGATTAAGAGAATGGTGCAGGTGTCATGTTCATTGAAAACTGATTTTTCAAAAATTTAAAATTTTTTTGGCATATTCCTTCAACTGCGATTATAAAAATAGATTTTTTTCCCTTTATGATATTTTTCTTTAAGGATAGATTTTGAAATTAGGTCATGTACATTTTTTTGGGCTGAAGTGTAGTATACTGTACAACCTAACAAAGTCATTTAAACCAGCACTTCGTTCCACTCTGGTGAAGGGGAAATCCATGGTTGAGGGAATGAGGTGTGCTTAGGGGATTATGAGGATAATCTTTGAGTGGGGAGTGGTGAGCAATATGCATAACTTAGTACATCTATATAAATAGCAAATCATGGGCAATTAAAATACATTGTAAAAAAATATACTTCTGAAATGATTTTAATGGTTCATAATTGGTCACGAACGTGACATCAAAAGTTAGGAGTGGGGGAAATTTCACCCTATCATCGTGTTGATCCTTTATTACAAAATGGTGTGTGGTGGCACGTAAATCATGTTTTTGTCTTAAGTGATTTTCTGTCGGGGTACCTGTTGAGGTGGTTGGCTATGTTGCTGTCATACAGTTGTTTCTTGCATTCTTCAGATTCTTTGTGATTTGTGTTTTTGAGTGTCGAGTGTGTGCTACAATGGTGAGCATAAATGTGTTTTATTTTTGCACATTGCGCCAAAGTTGGTGTTTGGCTGTCATTAAATGGGTGCAAGAACGTAGTTTGATTGCTGCAGGATTTAAATGTGCTGTGTGTAAGTGTCCTATAATGTTGGCCAAATGAAAGAAGTTGTGTGATGGTTTTGAGTGGAAGTGTAGCTAGGAAGGGGCCATTGTTTGCAGGAAGCAAGTTGAGTATAATTCAGGTATTAATAATGACCTATTTTTGGGTTATAAAACAGTCAGACAAACTGCCATATAAATCGCCTATCGGTAAGTTTAATACGTTTTTGTCAGAGCGCTTAGCGTAATTTGAGGGAGGGCTAGAGGAGACTCCTCCTCCCCGTTCCCCTCCATCCCTTACCCTCATCCCCTTTCCCCCTCGCCACCATGCTTCTCTAAGAGTGTACCGGGTAACCTATTTAAACCTTTTTTTGAAAATTTGAGTACTTTTCGTGTAATTATGTATGAAAGTAGGGCGAGAAAGTATGTGCTGTTATATCACCTGGTTTTGCAATATAATGGGTGACTATCTCAGCACATTACAGATCTCTAGCCACACCTATTTGAGTTAACAATAATCCTCATGTAACAGATAAAGCATATCCTTGTGACCTGTAAGTTGTATTCCTTTCTCAAAAAGTTAAGCGCTAATGTTTACATTTCTTTTTTTGCATGCAGAGAAACCCTTAATTTCTGTGCATAACATTCTTAATGATTTTTCTTCAATAACATTTAAAAGGTTGAGCATAAAACTGAGAGAGAGAAAAATAATTTTTTTTTTATACAAGCTAAGAAAAACACAGATCCGACAGAATTGGAACCTTAAATTGTCTGCACACCTGCTTCATTTTAGGCTATGATACTCACCTTGGCCTGCTTGCTGGCCATCGGAATCATTTGCACTTAGTGGTCACATGTTAATGACCTCTCAAGTCTCTAACAGCATTTAGGGTCTTTAATATATTTTACGATTGTGTGAGACAATCAGTTTTATTATATTGTTGTTTGTCTCTTGATCTTTTTTAATACATCAAAATTTATTTTCTTCGGAAATTTTGTTGTGTGAAATCACACAACTTTTGTAAATTGTGTCTCGTTAATAATCCTTGGTTTACTTCTATTGAACCAATGGAAATAGAGACCAACAGTAACATGAAAATCAGAAGAGGTTTTCACACTAGATTTGTGATTTTCCTTGAATGATTTCATACAGTTTCAGGGCATTAACAGATCTGGCAATCCTGGAAAGTCAAGGAATTTGAAATACCTAGAAATTGTTCAAAATTATCAGTTTGAAATGTCTACTAATTCATTGGGACATGTTCTTCTCTACCATTTTGGATCTTGGCCTGAAAAAATTCTGAAATTCCTGGAGTGCAGATTTGTTGACACCTTGAGTTGAATAAATCTCTAAGTGCTTAATAATGAAGTAGATTTTTGTCTGCTTAGTATTTTCTGCTGTTCTCACCACACAGATCATCTGCAAATGAGAATTCTTCAATTGTTATTTGTGGGTGTTGTGTTCATATTGCCATGAAATTAATAGATAATATGTAGTCTGACTGTTTTTGATTTAACGACAATAAGTTCTTCAGTGCCATTTGTGATGTGAGGGGGAGGATTCTTTGACATTAAATCAAATTATGGTAAAACTACATCGTTTTAATTTCTTCACTACATTTGTTTCTAACATTCATACTTTACAACATCTTTTTTACAGTTCAGTGGAAGTCAAATGCCGGGAGTATATTTTTATTGTGCTAAATTATATTTTTTTTTAAATTAATAAATACTGTTTCCAATAATTTGTGCTTATTTAATTAATTTTAATTGTGTTATAAAGAGCTCAATTATTGCATGTATAGCTGGTGATGAAAAGCGAGATTGGCTGTCAAAAGGTAAGGTTTTCAAGATTATAGTCTGCTAAATTGTGTTCAACTGTAATATTGAAATGATTCCTTCAGGTTTATTGTTCAGTGTGCGGCAGAACTAGGTGGAATTGTAGTGTCCACTGACAATTATCGGGATCTTGTTTGTGAAAATGAGGCATGGAGGGAGACAATTGAGAAAAGGTAGGAATTTGAGTAACTTCATTAAAAGTTAAGAAGAGGAAATAAGACTAAGAATTCAGTTAGCACTTAACAAGGTGGAACTATGTAACAATGAAATATTCATATGATTCTATTAATCATAGGTGGGAGAATGGATTTTAATGACTGCATTTTTCACTCCTTTAGTTATGTTACAAAAGAGTTTTTGAAGATGATTAATTTGGATTAACTTTAATTCTTTAGAGTTATTCTAATTGATAATTTTGTAGCTCCAATGAAAAGCTGTCATAACTGCAAAATGTGCAATTTTCTAGTGATAGAATACAAATTATTTTTCAGTATGAAAGTGTTTTAGTTCAGGCCATAACTGAGGCCAGGTATTTGTACCCTATTGCTCTGTCACATTTGTTTTAGAACAAAGATGATAGATAGAGTGAGTATGAACTGTGAGCTTTAGGGGTAATAAATGAAGTGGTAAAGTGTCTTAAGTGAACATTTGAACAATAGGATAGGTGAAAAACCAATCAAGTGGCACATTGTCATTATTTATTTAGGTCTATATAAAATTGAAAAGTTCAGCATGCAAGGTTTGGCAGTTGATTCCTGTAATTTAAATTCTCAACTTTGTTGTGAGACCTGGAGGTATTTCCCTACAGCTGTGTAGCTTCACAACAGGTAGATCTCTGACAAATGTATTATCTTCACTTCATGATTGGATAAATGATTTAGATAATGGTAAACCAATAGACATCATATCTAATTGGACTTCCCTAATGCTTTCTTTATAAAGTCCTGCATGATAGGCTGGTTCGTGAATTTATGTATCTCATTACAAAAGTTATTGGTGCAATCCTTCATGGAGAATCGGCACTTCTGTGTGAGATTTGGCAATGGAGATCCTCAGGGCTCAGTATTGGTAGGAACTAATCCTATATATTTTGTATACTAGTAATTTATGAAATGAAGTGTAATCTCAAGTCAAGATGTATGCAAATAATACTAAATTCTATTGCCAACTCTTTTGTAAACCATCTCCAAGAGGACTTAAATCATGAATGCTCGAAAGACTGGAAGACCACCGCTGAACAAGTGAAAATGTTTGGTCATGCAGACTGGGAAATATAATCACAAACTAAACTATAGCATGTGTGAACAAATATAGCAGAATCCTTGATTATGAAAGATCAAGGAGTCATGATGCTGTTTTTCTTCTTTTTTTTTTCCCTTCTTTTTTCTCTTTCTTCCTTTTTTCCTCTCAAAAACTTGATGGATTTGTGTGAAGTGTGCTTGCATGAGCCGACCGTGATCCTTTGTGGGTGGGTGTGAATTTTTTCCGTCTACCAATTGTGACTGTTTCTGGCAAACAGTATTTGTATTACATAGTGTGTAATGATATCATCAGTTTTTCATTGCATGGTGGAGCACAAGTAACAAACTCTTTTTTGTTGAAGACATTAAACTATTAGAGATCATTCAAAGAATCGCAACAAGTGTACGAAAGGATCTCAAAAATATGACTTACGAACAATGACTGACCATCACTTGTTTCCAGGAGACACGATTTAAAGATGCATAATGTCACACGGGCATTACAACATGGACCCGAACATCTTTGTCGTTTACAAAATCCCCAGCTATAAGGTCTTGGTATAAATTTACAAAATCAAGATATAACCTTTTAACATTCCAGAATTTTCCGGATAACTGTGTTGATACCTTGATCAAGTTATCAGAGAATGGTCACAGCATGTAGCAATTATTCTTTCAAGCAAACATATGATCATCTCTCTGAGGAAGAGCAGAATGAAACCCACTAATCCACAGATTTAGCATTTTTATCACTCAAGGAAGTATTAATTACCTCAAAATGTGATTCCCTCTCTCATGGTAATATTTTCTTATCATAAAATTGTTATTCTCACTTTTGCTTATTTTGTATTTATAGATCTTCAGCAACCAAAAATTTATTGTCAGCTATTAATATGAAAATAATTATTGTGATTTTTCGTTACATGAAGAACTTATTAAAATGAATTAGTATATCAGTACTAAATTAGATTTATAATGTTACCTTTAAGTGCTTAAAAATAGATCTTCATGTTTTTGCAGCGGTAAGTCGATTCCTTCATGAAGGGCATGATGCAAGATAATGGCCAAAATCTAAAACTTTTTGCCTCTGCGAATAGTTTTTATTACTAGCTCTATTATTTTTTCTTATCAATTCTTACCAAAAATGCTTGTTTTCACTTATATTCATAATACAACTTGTAGGTGACTTATGGTAGAGAGGGGATTCCAAAACTCAATAAAACTCGAATTGAATACACTTCTTTCCATTGAATGTGACACAATTTTCAACTGTTTTTTGGCATTAAATAAATTTACCTCAATGTCAGGATGGCCACTTTCTGAAAAAGGCAGAGAAAAGTCAGGGTATTTGTAGCAATCAGGTTGGAAGTCGGGGAAAATTTTGAGACTGTATTATAACCAGATATTGTTCCTTAAAAAAATTGCCCAGCAAAAAATAATGACTTTTTATTTGTAGAGAATTTTTTAAAATTCGTTTTTCATATAGTTGAAATCGAAGAGTTTTATATATCAACAACATGCCCTTACAATGGAAGCGCAATTCTAGTTGCTGACGACATGTATGTTCTTTGGAAAAAAAAGAAACAATAAATATTATGAATCCAGAAGTTCAAATTTTTTTCTTAAATAAAGAAATTCAAGTAATAAAGGAAAAACTGTTGTAATACATTTTTGCGTTTCGAACCAGCATTTGCAGGCACCAGTGAAAACAAATATGCAATTGCTTGATGAAAAGGTTAACAAAATGTCTGTCTCTTGATTCAGTCAAACATGGAATGGAATATGCATATACCTGAATTAAACACATGCATTTAGAATTTATTCAATTCTGTCAGCCTTCATGTGATGTGTGTTTTTTTTTAAATGCGCAATCCGACCTAAGATGTGGCATGATATACAGGAGAACTTCATCCTATAGTACCCAGAGTTTCAATTTTGCAGAAAAATGATACAAATAATAAGCTAATGGCATCCATTTGATTCTTGCAAACCTCTTGTCATTGAGCTTGGATTATTACCATTGTCTTGCTTATTTAACAATGGGTGCATATTTTCATGCCATTCTGATATTTATTATTACAACGCATGTAGAAATAACCTCCATTAGGCGATGGTAACAACAGTTTACAAGAACACCACCTTGCCAGATATTAAACAATTAAAATCTATATAAAAGTTTATGTTCAAAGTGAAAAATATTTATTTTAACAATGACATATAAAGCATTACTTTACATTTATATTGTATAGTTTTAAAAATACTTAATATACCTATAAAAAGTATGCAATGTACTTCTGGGTTAATGACTCCCCTCTCCTCCTTTTTCCATCTCAGTCAGGTTTTTATTCACTTTCCCCAAGTCATTGAACAAATGCACAGATGACCTCTTGTTTTGCTTCTGGACATAAATGTATTTTCACAATATGCATGGTTTGATGAAATCTTCTTTTGCTAGTGTTTATAAGAGTAGAGCTGGTAGTACTATTTTCTTAGTGATATTAAATATTCAAATGTGTAGTTTATTTACTGATGCAAATATGTTTTCCATAATTTAGGAGTGGAAATGTCTAGTGTTCAAATGTTGCTAACCTTGTGTTGTTGGTTTAACATTCCAAAGTTTATGGTTCAGGTGGGGAAGAGTTTCCGAAGCTCAACCAAATGTGTGTAGATTGTACATCTTCCCCCTTCAGTTTTTTCTGTTCGTGTGACAAAATCAATGAAAAGTTAATCTGAGAGATTTCACAGATTTGCATGATGTTAAAGAACATCAAGCTTTGAAAACACGTTAGAGTTGAAGTCTAGATCCATTCGTAATATAGTTTCTATTGTTCTCTACCACATGGGCTGGTGTTTACAGGCCTGTCTTGTGAACATCAGTGCAAAAGGTATGCAGCCCAAATTATAGGTGAAAGTGATATTGGTTTGAAACATCTATCATTTAATGTGTGCAAATCAATTCCTGTTTCAAAGTAAATTCCATACTGGAAAAATTGATGATCATAATCATTAATTGAAGAGATGTTACATGTTGACTCATTTCTGATTTTCATTGTGCCCTTCTTGTTCCTAGAAGTGTTCAAAGACTGATGTGTATTGAGGGTGACAGTGCAATAGTGGCCTATCCCACATTTTTAGGAAATTACGTTCTGTGTTAATCACATCTTAATCACCCTAACTTCAATGTGTAACAGTTTCAGCATGTTCGCATTGATAGTTTTCAAGTTATAATTACAAAAAGAACTATTGCACTCAGCTTACAATTACATTTCTTTGTGCAATAGTGGCCTAAGCATAGGAGATGCATTTTTACACAAGATGTAATCCACCACAAATGTTTAGTCAGTGGTCATTCTTACATAATATCATAATATGAAAACACTTACAAATGAATGTTTAATTTTGCCAATAACTTCATCCGCCATTTTCTCCAAACACAGGATCTGGGGATAGGCCACTATTGCGCTGACACCCTCATATGTGAGAAATCATCTGGTCCCCTGTGACCATGTTCTTTAAAAGTTGGTCACATTCATTATGATAATGGTCCAACAAATATGCAAAAGAGCTCGAGCAATTTTTTTCATTTGGTATTCTTCAGTAAGCAGCCTCGTGACCCAACATGTGAACAATTTGTGGTATTCCAAATTTTCAGAGACCATTATGTGCACAGTTGTTCCAGTCACATTTGGAAATTCCATTGCTAAAATGAAATGTGAATCGCTATCTTCATGAATCTGTTCATCCACAGCATTGACCAAACTGTCTGTAATCACTGATGGTGGGATGGTGGGCCTGATTAATTGTAATCGCGAACATTATCTCATCTATCCTTGGAAGCTCTTGCCCACTTACGAATTTTGCTGTCACTCGTTATAGAAATTCCAAAAACTCCACTTATCTGTCTATGAATTTTTACTGCTGAAACATTCCTTGCTATCTAAAAACCAAATCTCTGAAGGTATTTTACAGTCTGTCAGATGATCAGTTCTTTTAAACATTTTGAACTGATACTGTAAACAGCACCTGCAAAAATTCCCAAGGTAATGGTGTTGTTTGACTCCCAAGTTATGCCGAGAGTTGGTGTGCATGCACATTCAATTAGCCTAGGCGATTCATATCTCGATTTCCGAATAACCCTTCTAGTATTTCCTCCATTGTTACAAATATATGTAGATAAAAAAAAACAAACACATGCATACTTTAAGTACAAACTGTTGATGGGCCAAAATCTTACAGAGCATTCTCATGACAATTTGGAGAAAAATTCAAAATTTTGCCAGCTGTGTAAACAGCTTAAAAAGGTAATTTTCACTTTCGAGTTAGTACATCAACTTCAAACCTACTGCATCATATTATCTAGTGGTTTTATTTAGTGGAACACTACCAAAAAAAATGTGTAACTTCTTGGCTTCTCTTCTCTTTTCTATTGTGTTGATTGTTAATATTTCTCTTTCTTGGAAGTTTTGTTACATTCTACGTAGAAATTTACAATATTTTTTTTTAATTCCAAATTGGTTATCCTTAATCTTGTATTCCACGGGAATCCCTATTTTTATTATTGTTATGCCAAGAGAAATCCTGCATTTTCTATCAATGCCTTGTACCACTAGTATACTGGTAAGGCTACAATCCCAAAGCGAAGTTCACATTAAAAAAATAAACATTGTATTCACCAAAAATAAAGTTGATCCAAGTACAATCCATGGGATTTCCTGTGTTAAAAGTTCCACCATGTGAAGTGCTATTAAATAACTTGAGGAAACAAATGTGTCCATAGTTTAAAAAAATGTTTATAAATATTTTTATCTATCCAACCGTAATTTTGTATTGTATATAAAGGGTACATTTTACCCTATCTGACTGTATTAACAATCAATTACTTTAAAAATGATAAATCAATTGTATATTCATAGGTACTCAAATTTATTATTTTTTAATTCATTTACAGACTTCTCATGTTTACTTGGGTTGGTGACCTTCTGATGTTCCCTGATGATCCAAATGGCAGGGGTGGACCTAGACTAGAGGAATTTCTCAGGTTTCCCCGATGATTCACTGGCTAAAATTCTAATGAGAGTGTCAAGTCCAAAGTATACTGAATTGTAAAATCTGTTTTCAAGAAAAATCTTTTTTATGAGTATAGCTTTTGTATATAAATGTATTTTTGTGAAGTGTTGATAAATACATAAGTATATTTACAAGAATGAAGGTTAGTTAACAAATGTACAAAATTGTTTTTATTTATTTTGTACTTCTTGTTCTGTTTTAAATTACACATTCTGTTGTTTCATTGTGGCTATGTTGATATTAAATAATGTTGCATATCAAGTGTTACAAGATACTGTTTGTAGAAGGGGATTCATTTTCCTTACAAATTTGGACAGTTATTATATGCAAGACATGTTATTTGTAAATAGTTTGTGTATTTTATGAAAAAGTATTTGAAAAATATTTCTTTTTCTGCATTTTGTTGTGACTGCATAAATTCTTGCAGTGTCAAAAGTACAAATAGTACTTGTTCATTTAACTCCAAAATTCCAGTAGTGTAGATAATAAAATTTATTTTTAGTCTTTGAGGTACTAGCTCAAAGCTTCTAATTTTTACACCAAACAACAAAATTGCTGTATTATATTTCAGTATATAATTTTGGTTTTATAATTGTAATTGAATTTTCCATTGTATCATGTGCATAAATGCATCAAGTTTTCTCATATTATGGTAAAATTGTTCAAAATGCATGTTCTTTTGTCTTTGATGACATTAAATGTTCATCATTTTTCTGGATTTGTGTATTGTAAATATCAAAACCTTGCACCCTTTGTTTTTTCTATTAATGTTGTGTTGATAAGAATTATCCAGTGAACTGAGACAAAACAAAACATTAGATATGCACACACTAACTATGGTAGAGGAGGTGGGGTCAAAAAAAATTTTAACTTTTGCAATTTTTGAAAATTCAGAAATTAAGGAAATTTGGGCCTACACCATTTTTATAGGTATATATTTCTTAAGGGAATAGAAATGTGACCAATTTTTGTGAAAATTATATCATGGAAAATATCCCTAAAAATTAAAATATCCATTTCAAATTCAAGGTTCTGCTACAGCCTTCTTTCTCAACTTTCACAACTTTCTCTGAAATATTTTGATGTATTTGATCCACTTATAGTTTAACATCTAGTGGTAGATATATAAGAAGTACTACAGTGTACGTAATATGAATATAATTACATGAAGCCACATCAACATAAGGGAAAAATACATTACAACACAAGGCATGCAACACAAATAAATAAAATATATACTTGCATAACTATATTTTGTTCTAAATGAATTTTCCCTTTCACAGGCAGGTAATTTGTTTCAGTCATTGTTTGATTTACAAAGAAGAATTTCTCCCTTTCAAATCACTGTTGACGTGTATGAATTTTGAAATTATGATCACCTCTGCTTAAATACATCAGTTACAGTAGCCATCTTCAAATTTCCTACATAAGCCTTATATAAACGAGTAATCCTAGCCACCTTTCTGCGATTCATTATTTCATTTTGAGTGAGTTGATTACCAGAGAATGCAGCGGCACTTTTCTGAATTTTTTTGTGCTTGAGAATTTGGCTTGGTCAGAAGAGATCCCAGCATGCAGCCACCATGTTGTAAAATAGGGTGCAAAGGGGAAGTCTATGCCAGTGTTTCAACATTACTATTGCCCTTCTTCAAATTTTTCATTACAAAATGTAGGGCTCTGCACAATTTTTTTACGGTGTGATGCATCTGATTTACCCAGCCCAAGTCACTGCGTAGAATGATACTTGTTGGTAGTGACAATAGGAATTGAACAACTATTTAATTTGTAAATTACAAATGTACTTCTCCAAGGCCTAGAAGAAAATAATTTTTTGATTTCTCTGGGTCCTTTTTCATATTATTTATCCATTCCCATATTTGTAAGCGTTCTAGATCCTTTTACAAGGTTTTGACATCTTTCATGACCTTAACATTCCTGTAGATTAAACCATTATCTTTAAAAAGATAAATAGTAGATTCAAAGCTCTCATGTATGTCATTTACATAAGCCAGAAACAAGAGGCCTTAGCTCACGTCCCTATGGGACACTTGACGTTACCACTGATATAGATTAGTTTTTGCCATTAATTTTCACTCTTGAGAGCACCCATTAAGGAACCCCTATATCCAAGAAAGAATTGTGATCCATGAATGTTGCAGCAAGTTATGTGAAAACTACGAAGTGGAACTAAATTGAAGGCTTTGGAGCAATCTAAAATTATAGAATGTATTTGTTCACCAGCATCTAAACTACCTGCAATGCCCTGACTCACAGTAGTGCCTTGAATACCCCAAGCAAAAAAATTCACAAAAATAACATGGACAAAACCCATGTTGTCCTTTAAAAAGCCATCCCAACTTATTCAAGAGATATCGTAAGTACCATTAAGTGTTCCATATGTTTATTTATAACAAAAACATACCCAAAAATGAACTTTGTTATATTAAATAATGCAAATAGCTCTATCCATTCGAAAAGTGTGAAGAAAATGTTTGGAGCATTTTTTGAGAAAATGGCATTTGAGCGTTTCTGAAAATTCAGAATTTTGTGCTAGTTTTCAAAGATAATTATCGAGTTGTTTTCGAGAAACATGAGACGTTATTTAAAGCACATGTATTCATCAACATTAACGACATGAGAGGTAAGAAAAAAATCCTTTTTTGTAATATTTGGGAGGTGAGGGGATTAGAGCTATATGGCGTTTATATAGTTCGTTTAGCACTATCCCTAACAAAAGAAAAAAATTGGAGCAGTTTTTGGGAAAATCTTGTTTTTATGTGTGCACGTGCATGCGCGTGTGTGTGTTTGTAGACACACACATACATACATACAAAAAAAAACTAAGTGTTTCATATCTGAGAGACTCGTGTGGGTATGTATACACACGTGCGCACACACACTAACGAACGAGCTTTTTATGGCTGGTGCCATCTCTCTCATCCCATCATCCAGATCTTGAAAGTGGTTGACCCAATTTGTGTCCTACAGATCTCTAGCCTTCATTGCTTCGTTTACTCCATCCTGCCATGATCTTGGTGGTCTTCTGTTTTCTGCATTCTGGCTCCATTAATTGTTTCATTTCAATTGTCTATGATATTATTTTCAACCTCCACTATCTTACCAATGATATAGTTTCAAAAGTGTTCCATCCTGGAAATGCAACAAATCTTTCCCCAAAAACCTATTTCAAGAGCTAACAGTCTCTTTGTCTCTTTTATTTAGCTCTCATGTTTCAGAGCAGTATGTACATATTCTCTCAACCAGGCTTCTATACATTGTTCTTTTGGTTTTCTTTGTAATTTTGTCTTTCCATAGCACACAAATAAATATAATGCTCTTTTCATCACTAATTTTATTTACAATGTCATCTGTGCTTTTACCAGTCTCAGATAGTGTCATTCCCAGATATTTAAATGTTTGCAAAGGTGCACTGTCAAAGGTTCCTAAATCTAAGTAATCTACATCTTGCCTGTTCCCGGATATTCTATTTTATTAGTATTAATTTCCATTCCCCCATTTTTCATTTCTTCTTGAAGATATCTAGCCATGCTTAACTGGAGTCCTCTTCATCAGCAGCTATAGCTTGGTCATCGGCAAATATATAGCTGGGTATACAAGGTTTCATTTTCAATTGGTATACCCTTTCTGCATTTATATTTCCATTGCTCTAGAACCTCTTCAAGATAGATCTTGAATAATAGTGGGGCTTTTGAGCACCCTTGTCTTAAGCCCTTTGTAACCCAGAATCTGTGTGATACCCATTTTTACCACACTCTTGCATCCCGTATACATTATTGTGGACAGCATTAATATAGTTACTTACATCTTGTTTATTCATGGCCAGCCACAACTTGCTTAATGGCATTGTGTCGTAAGCCTTCTGTAAGTCGATGAAAGTTAAATGAACTGTTCCTTAAGGTAAATATACCATAAATGCACGATCTTCCAGCTCTGAATCCATGTTGCTCTTCTAATACTTGCACTTGCCTTTCAATTCTTTCCTTTAGTACTCTACCATATTTGGCTACTGAGCAGATAACACTTATGTCCCTATAGTTCTGACAGTCCAGTCTATTTCCCTTTTTATAGACATTATGGTTGTCAATTTCCATCCTTCAGGAACTTTATCACCCCCCCATGCATTTGTTAAATAATTAAGTAATTCAATCAGTATCCATGGAACATTCTTTGATAATTTCTACATTGTTTCCCATACCTGGTGCTTTACCGTTTTTCATAAGTGCCTGTTGTACTTCTTTTCCCGCGATTTTTTTCAGTATTTTCATCATTTTTCTGGCTCAGCGAGTTGCCTGTTTGTTCAATAAATTCTGGTCTGTCTTCTGTTAATAAATTTTTATTATGTTTTCATTCATATCTATGAGACTAAGACACAGTGTCTTTATTAATCTTCATTTCTTGAAGCATTTTCCAAACTTTGTTAGCTCACATGTTTTCAATACAATTATTAATTTCTTGGCAGTTATTTTGCCACATATATATAGAGAGGCAGGAAAGAATATTTAAGGAGTGCTATATCAGTATGTGTAAGGAATGTCAACCCGAAGTATGGACCAGAGATGAAGCCAGTGCTTGACTCCAGGGGTGTCAATTTGCGAGGATTGAGACTACGTAAAATGGGTGCATGAAACAGGATAATAAGGATGGACATGGCTTACCCCGGTCTTAAGGAAGTAGGGCAACTCCATGAGCTCGCTACGGGCAGGGTCACTAATCCCTGAAGGCAGATCAGTTCCTCACTGGGATTGTGATGAGTGACTGCCCGCTACCCGCATTTTGTTTAAGTAATTTTTTTAAATTGCAAATATTGCGCAAAAATTACTAAAAGTTTTTAAAAAATGTAAATGATCTTAATGAAAGAACTAATTATGGACAACAAATTTTATATGAGGGAAATAAGCATTGACTGGTCAATATCCATTTTGGAAAAAATCGTATTTATGGATTAGGCACTAGTGGTGTTGACACACGGATGGACATTTTTGGGGGGAAGAAAAAAGAGAGAAAAGAGAAGAAAACATTTTCACACTATTAGGGGACCCTAAAACGTGTATTTCCATTGAAATCTCGAAATCTATCTTCCTGCAGCTTTACATAAATTTCCCTATACTACATATATTACTCTGTATATATGTATGTGTACGGGGGGAAAAAATAACACTTTTTAGGAATTGAAAAGGATTGGATAATGTTTCCAAAATATGCAATTATTATTTTGTATGTCTTCCTTTTCCTTTAATCACTTCACTTTGCATTCTTGGCAGACACTCAAAAGTTTGTTTTGCTGTTTATGCAATTGCCAAAAGTTGTGCATGAACTTCTCCAAATTTTTTTAGAACATTTACACACCCAAATTGTCCATATTTTGATATATGAAGAAAAGTTTCCTTATCCCTTTTGGTTTTGAAGACTTGCAGCCCCAAACCATAACTACCTATGAGTTTCACAGTTGCTTGCAAATTACTTTCCTGTTCTGCTGATTGGTTTAAGCTATTATTATATCATCTAAACCAAACCATAAATGTTAAATTTATTCTCATCACTAAAATTTACTCTATTCCACCTCGTTTCATCCATTTCAAAATGTTTTTTAGCAACTTAAGTCTTAGGTTATTCCTTCTGCTTCCTTTGCTTATAAATTTTCCCACCATGGGTCTGTTTTCCTTAGCACTCAATTGGTTGTGAGAGCTCTTAACCAGGATCTTTTCTTCACCTCTCTAGGGATGATCCGATCTGATGCCAGGGAGCTTACAAATTTTAAATTTCATTTTTTAGAGCTCATGATAGTCTCCAATATTAAAAATCTGAATTGTGGATACAAATAACTTTACAAATATTCCTGAGTTAACAAAGAAATGGGAAGAACATTCAAATGTAGAAACATTAATGGATGGAATTTAGAATATTTTGAAAAAAAGCATGGCAGGATCTTTCAAATAAATCTATTCAAATATAGTAAAATGGTGGTATTCTATTGTTATGGTTTCAGAATGAGGAATTTAAAAGAAAAAAAGTGTTGAAATAATCTGAAAGGGAATTAATTTCCATTTGTAGCCTCAAAATCAAGTCAATTACAGAATTTGTCAGAAGAATGTAAAAAGCATAAAAACAATAGAATCCTGAGAATGGTTGCTTTACGAATCCTGAAAAAAATAATTAAAGCTTGAGCAAAAGAGATTGATAAGTTTCAGACAAAAATAAGAAGCTGGAATCCCTGAAGATGAGAAGAAGAATGGGTTGGAACTCCTATAAATGCCACAAGCGATAAGAAGCATATCGATGGCAAAATTTTAACAACCCTTTTCAGGAGAGAAAAAACAAAATTTCAAATTTCCACTTCAATCTATTGAAAATTACCAACTTTTCATTTCAACAAATTTCCATGGCACGTGTCAGTAGAAGATATTTTCAGGTTTTATTCTCTCAAAACAGCCAAATTTTGAGATACATGTTAAAATGTAATCATAGATGTAGGAAGGAATTATTGGTGTCTTGATGGGAGGTTAAGCTAGGAAAGGGACTAGGGTCAAAGATGTTTGGAATAAATTATCTGGCAAGGACCTACAATGAAAACAAAGTGAGAAAAACTGAAAGGTCTGAAAATGCTTTTCATTTATTGATTCAAAATCTGCATTACAAAAATTGAACTCTCTAAATGTTTAATTTTCATATTTTGGGCTATAAGACATTCTTAATAGTCCCCACAACTGCGATTGCTTCAATTTCCACTTTTGCATCCTGTAAAAGCATGTGTTGAATGAAAATATTATAATATGCCAAGCACAATGCTTAAAAAGTTGAATTACAAATGATTAAGTTGATGAATTTACTATTTAAATGTTATTTGTTAAAAAATGGCATTGTTTACTTTATTCAAATCCAAAACATCATTGAAAAGTATATTTTAATTAACTTTGTTGTATTTTAAAAATTACTTGGAATTTTACAAATCTATAATTGGCCATTAAAAATCTGTATTCCATTTTATTTGTCATCTTACCAAGGGTAACTTTCCTACTTGAAATGCTGAACGTGCAGGAAAGGGCTCCTTGAAAACTGCAAAACAAAAAGGAATATGGATGAATTATGAAATTATATTTGAAAAAATTGTATTTGGTAAACTGATAATTATAGTTTCATATTACTTACATTTTTTATACACTTCATTTACTGCAGCAAAATCAGCAATATCAGCCAAAAAAATTGTAGTCTTGACCACTAGAAAATATGTTGATGTTAAATGTTTGTGTTCTTAAAATCAGAAAAATTAAATTAATTTTACATAAACAATTTTAAAGTATATCAAAGGGTATCCCAGACTTTAAAACCTACAATAAAAAAAATTTAGAATGATTTTAAGAGATTATATATTGAATTACCATGTCTTTACCTCAATATTACTAATGACAGATTCTGTGATGATAATAAGAAACCACAATTTCAAAATATTTAAAGATAGTGCTTTTTAATTTAAAGCAATTTATTTTATTCTCTCACCATTTTGAAATGATGTTGATGCAGCTTCTAAAATGTGGCCCATATTTGTTAATGCTTTCTCTGCTTCTGCAGCTGTATCACCATTAATCAACTTATTGGTATCTTTGTCGAGCCCCAGTACGCCTGACAAATACAAAGTGTGTCCCACTTGAACAGCCTGACTGGAAATATGAAAAAAGCTTCAATATATAATATAACTTCAATAACAACTAAAGCAGCAGAACTAATGAGAATAAAGCTTGTTCCAAAGAAGAATTTTTCAAAGATCTATAAATTATGATATTTTATAAGAATTTCTAGAAAATGAGTGTTATAATAATCCATAAGCCTCTTAGCAACAAATATCAGTTTCAGAATGTAAAGGAAAGTTTTTTTAAAGAATGGGATACTGGAATATAAGGAAATGAAGATGTACGATTAAGGATATAAAGGAAAAGTTCACCAAAACACATGGCATTCAGCTGGAATAATTTGTTTTTATTTTTCCTGCTAATCTTGATTAAAATTCAAATGCAAAGGACATTAGTTATGAAACTTTTTACTTTCCTGTATACACGAGCAATATACGTAGTAAATGGAAAGTTGCGTAATGCTGCGGAAAGTAGATTTCGAGATTTCAACGGAAATAAACGTTCGGGGTCCCCTGATACCGAAAAAGTGCGGATTTTTTTTCTCCCCCCCCCCCAAAAAAAAAGAAACGTCCGTGTGTGAACTACTAGCGCCTAATCTATATGTATGATTTTTTCCAAATTGGATATTTCCTGGTCAATTTGGCTCCACTGGAGACGAATTTGAATATTTTTCATGAATGCCCCCGGTCATTTTCAAAACTTTTTCAAAGATAGCTCCAATTTTTTCTACAATTTCTAGTAAAAATAGAGTATAATACATAAGGTGGCGTAAAAACGATTTGCGCGGGAAACTGAATTTTCAAAAGTTTGAAATTTTCGGGCATCTTCCTCCAACTACAAAAGAGAAGATAGATATTTTTCCTTCAAATAAAATTTGTTCTCCGTAGCGAGTTCTTTCTTTAAAGAAAAGTTGTCCAATATATATATATATATATATTGGACAACTTTTCTTGAACGATGGATTGACTATTTCGGGTGGAGTGGGGGTATTAGTTACAAAGTCAGTCACTAGAGCATTTTAAGTAATGCCAACGTCTGTAAAATGAAAGTCAAAACTGCATCTTGTGCTTAACTTTTTCGGGAGTTTTAGGTGACTCCCTTGAAGGACCTGGACCTGACTCAGCTATTTCTTTCGATATTGACAATAAATCTGAACAGGGGTTCTGCACTATGAAAGCAACTGGCTTTGACTAGCTTGTTTCGCGCCAACGATGTTTTAATGCTTGGAAGGTTGTCATCAGTGCCCGCTGTGAGTTTTTACCTTCAACTGTTTATTGCACAAGGGAGGGGGATCAAGGTCATCGTTCAAGAAAAGTTGCCCGAGTAATATATATATATATACACACACATACTTGAATATATGCTTCAAATATCGAATTTACAGTCGGCCTTAAATGCCATTTTATTTAAAAAAAAAAAAAAAACCAAATTTTTCAAAGAGAATTGCCATTTAAGACAATATATTTCTGTTCTTTGATTATTTTACGAATATTTCCACTCTTCTATTAGGAAAACGAGGTTAAGGGTTTTAATTAAGGGTTTTTTTTGTTTTTTATTGGGATTTGGTAGATGGCGGTTGATAAGTCCGAATAGCTAACCGAGACCAAAGGAAGCAGAAGACTATTACAGGAAAGTGTACCATTCTGTAGCTGCACTATTTTGTTTTACTAAAACTCTCTGATTCAGCAGATGCATCTATTTGTTGATACTTTCATAGCTTATTTTAAACATTAAGTACTAATATATGTGATATATAAGGTAGAATTTAAAAACATTGTCTCAAATTGTGTGAAGTTAAACACGTTGTAATATGTAATTATTATTTTTACTTCAATTTGTACTTTTATTCTAGTGTCAAAAACTCTACTTTATTGAAAGAAAACACGTTACGCGTTTGTAGCCGAAAATCAGACGAAGTTTTCTCCTAAATATTTTAACCGAAAAATACCAATCATTTAATATTCGCTGGTTTAACCTAGTCGGTTAGGATTTGTTTCTACATGGTCTTTTCATTACATAAGTGATAACATTCGCGAACATATTCTCTCCATAAAACGCGAATTTGCGGGGCAGATCAAACCTACATTTTTTAATGAAAAGAGGATCCAGGATTGACGTCGTATTAAGTGAAACGCAATGTTTCAATGTATATTTTTTATAAAAATGAATTTAAATCGTTGCCAAGATTTTGTTATTCAGGATGCGCTACTGAACGTGGCCACGCAGACTCTGTTATTAATAGTCGCCCGGCGAATGCGAATCTGCGTTTTGCTAGAGATGGAAATCAGAAATTGCACATAGTTCGTAGAACGCAGTCTATGTACAGTACATCCCAAGACAAAAAGGGATCATGAAGTATTTTTTTAGCAAAAACTTCCCAAACTAGGAAACTTGCTGCTATCTCACGTTAACTGTGAAACTGAGGAATAGAGATACACGAGTTTGCAGTTCGCAACTCGTTCACACGAACAATAAACGATGCGAATTTCAAGTATTTTATGTCTCTGTTAAAGTATGTGAAAGAACTATTAAAGAATCAGAGGCAATTTACAAGAGCGGGACAGGAAAAACATTGACGAAAGAAGGGAATATTTTTATTAGGTGGTGTCAGATGAGAGACCAAGAATGCAAATTCAATGCGCTAAACTTTCAGAGAGGCTCAAAAGACAAAACAAAGCAGTTTGGAGGAGGTACAAAATGAACGAAAAAGTGATGCTTGTAAAGATGAAGAGGGTAGTGACAAATATCCTTATTAAAATGATTTTTAAGGAAGAAGAAAATGGTGATAGCTCATGCAAGAAGTTTTAATATTCTCATCAAGAAGACAATTTTCTATTCAATTAGACATTTTCCAATTTTATTTTGATTAAATAGTAAGAATTGGTTAAAAATTTAAAAATTCTGAGGAGGCCTCTTCAAGGGGGTTATCAGAATAGACTTATATTTGGCTAAATATGGTATTAAGTCAAATTAATCTCCCAAGGGTAAACTTCATTTATTTTAAAATAATATATTAATGTCAACTATACACTCAAACCAAAAATGTATTCATTTACGCTTTTAAGTCAAATTTATTTTGATGAAACAACAGGAGAAAAGATAAAAATTGTTCCATATGAGTGCCAAGAGTTTCAGACTTCAATTCATTTAATTGACCCCTTCTTCCATTTAACAATATTGGATCTATCAGCAGCCATTGCTTCAAAAGGAAAGCTGTTCACAAAAATTCTAATAATCCGTTCTTAACTACTATATACAGTCTGACAACTTTTGCATGATGATAGTGCTGGCGCTAGACATGGCCAGACCGGGCTATGGCCTGGGGCCCTGCGAGTCAAGGGGCCTGATGGGGAAAAAATTTGTAAAAAATTGAAAAATAAATTAGAACTCGAGAAAATTGTTATCGCAATTTTATACGTTGTGGTACAGTGGTCTGATAATTCATAAAATTTTCAATTTTTTACCTAAAATAGTTATATTCATTACTTATAAGACAAGACTCTAAGAAATGAATCAAATAACCCTAACATTAAAATAAGTTCTACTGAAATTCATATTTCCTATTTCATGTATTAAACGCTTCACACAAATATTTTTAGCACTTGTGGAAATTGTTTTATTTGATAACTAATATGATTACTTAAAACTATTATTTAAAATTGATTCCCAAAACCTTTTTCTTGCTTAAAAGTGTAATTTTTATTATTTATTGAAATAAAATAACTTGGAGAGTTTGTTGATGCAGCTTTCACATTTTTAATTTTTTTTCAAGGGCTACGTTTCAACATTGCTCTGGGCCCAAAATTGTCTAGCTGTGGCACTGATGATTGTCATTTAAAAATTAAAATTCATTTGAATTTTAACAAAGTGAATAAAACATATAGCATTTGTATTGTTACATCTTAATTTAACACTTATATGGCTAACAAAATCAGCCTGATAGCTTTATTGGATAATTTTAAAATCTTGTTTTGTCAAAAAATGTCATAATACACATTATAATAAAGCATCTTATATCATAAGCAATTATAAGATGTTGATTTTTTAAATAAAAGAAACATTAAAAAATATTGTGAAATAAAGTATGAACTCCTTAACAAGAAGAAGCTATTTTAAGAAAAGTTTGTTAAGTAATGTTTTGTATTCGGTATAAGAGTCATTTGTAAGACACAAAATGGAATGTGAACCATTTTGTTGAACTAACATAACAAATATTCAGAAATGTTATTAAGTTTGATTGGGATATGTAGATCAATTATGCTTTGTGGAGATATTTTTATTACATATATGATTAAAATTATGAGAAGAGATTGACAAAGTGAATAAAATGTAACAAAGTAACATTATATTTGTATAAAGTTATAATTTTACTCACATAGTAAAATACACCACATGCAAGTAAAGACTTAAAAAGGGATCCAGAAACGTAGTTGGTCCCCCTCCCATTTTGGGCTGCACATGCCTTAATATTTTTGTATGGAAATAGTGAAATGACTCCCCTGAGTTTACAGATCATATGATTCTGTTTTGGCTACCCTTGACCTAGTAAATGCCTTTAGAAATAATGCTTTTTATTAGAACAATAGTTCATGCAGAAACTTATTGTAAGATAATACTACATTTAACAATTGTACTGACTCTTCTACAGAGGAATGACTTGCCAAAACGAATTACTTAAAATTTTAGCATACAGTTTGCTTCACCACTCTCATAAACAAAGTGTTGTATTTTACACTTTTTAAATTTTATTTTTGGCCTTCACCGAATAAAAAAAAATGTTAAAAAAATTGAATGACATAAAAAGTAAATATTCAATGTTTTCCATTGTTTCTGCAACATGTCATTTTTAAAATTTGAATAGAGAAATACTCATGT
The DNA here is from genome assembly GCA_017312745.1 of Gryllus bimaculatus. NCBI lineage: Eukaryota > Metazoa > Arthropoda > Insecta > Orthoptera > Gryllidae > Gryllus > Gryllus bimaculatus. The sequence continues at coordinate 274,099 of BOPP01000260.1, read as the reverse complement.
GAGTCAAAAAATCTAGAATAAATACAATAAATATTATAAAGCGCTCAGCAATGTACTATATACTTACTGGTAAGGTGCGACGGGCTGCGGTGCATTAGGAGTGCTAATAATTTTTCGCTCCAGCGTGCACATTTTGAGAGCTGAATCTTCCACGTTGACACTCCTTTTCGTAGATTTGTTCTTCGAAATTTCTGAGATAGCCTTGCACTTTGAACTGTTACTTAAGTTTTGATAAACATGGGTTGCTGTAGCGAAGCTGGACTGTTTAATAACTCTGACAAACATGCCATTTGTTAGAAAAATTATACCAAATACGTTGCGCAAAGCTTATTGGACAAGTGAAAATCGTCATAAATCTGAATGTTTTTTTACATAATTTATTTCGAATAAACATTTGAAATGTGACTGAACAGTTCACGACCCATTTATCAGACGAAGGGTCTGTTTCACCGGTGCCTGATAAAGTTACAAATACTAATCCGACAGATATTTTATTCGTCAGATAAAAGTGTCTGATATATTTTGCGTTTCACCTAGGTATTTCTCGTTAAAATATCTTTCTGATAAATAATCTGGCTGATTGCTCTTTCACCAGCGGCAACGCCGCATTTTCGAGTCGTGCGTGCGAATTCGAATGTGTTTTGGTAATGGTATCAAGCACAGAACAATAAAGAATGTGTCAAGCGTTCTGCGCTTCATTCGTTATTTTGTGTTGCAGTTAACTTGCGTGAGCTGTGTGCGAGTTCGGTGTAACAGTTTGTTTTATTGCGTCGTACTATGTGTATGTAGGAGTTTCAAAATGGAAAGGAAAAAGAAGTGTGAAAGAGGAGTTAATATTATACGTGAAGAAACAAACTTGTACCCCTCGTTGCGGAGAGGAAAAATATTTTAAAATGTAAAGTAAATGGTGCTACCATGTAGTAGGATACAGATTCGCATGGATAGCTATTGACCGACCATTACAATTTTTGACATGATTATGAGAGGAAATCATGGCAAATTGATTCTTTAATTTTTATTGCCTATTTCTCTATTTTCTAATATTGAGACTTTTCTCCAGTGACCAGCATATTATATATTATCAAAATAAATGTCTAAATACTAATTTAGAGTGTGTAATTTACAATTAAATTAAGAAAATAAAAGTCAGAGTAATTTGACTTCAACATCTCAACAGAATGAAGTCCAACGCATTCTGCTGAGAGGGGTGTGGAAAGCCCCATGAAATGAGAGTGATGTATTTTAAATACTAACAACACCAAAACAAATTGTGAAAAATTTGTGGAAAGTTTAAACAGAAAAATGTGAGAAAAAATATGTTGTTACTTGAATAATAATAACTATTATTATTGTTAGAATCAAATTTTATTATTATTATTCAAGTATTCTCTTTTGATTTTTAACAATCATGAACATTTTTTTATTCAAAAAATTATATTTTTATGGTATTTTTATTTTAGAAAGACTATTGTCAAATGTTTGTGAAAAGATTTGACTATAACATGATATTAAACCATTCTAACATACTATTAATACCATGTTGGAATCAAATCTTTTCACAAACATTTGTGACAGTGTTTTCATTAAAATAAAAATTAATTTTGAATAAAGGACCCAAAAAATATTCTAGAATAATCTCAGAAGCACTACAGATAAAAACAAGACTATTAATTCCATGTTACAATCCAATCGTTTCACAAACCTTTATAACAATGTTCTTTCTAAAATAAAATAGCGTAAAAATATATTTCTATACTTTGTCATAGGTTCTGATTGCCTTTATAATTTGTTCTCTTTATTTTTAGTTAGTCCCATCAACAACTAAGATTATTAGTGAACAGTGATATATAGTGATTGCTTACACAATTATATTTTCATACATCATTACTTGCACATAAGTGACATAACATATATTCTAACATTGTATGGCATCACGTATTATTTATAATATGCAATAAAATTATACAGTATTATCATATGTCATTAAGCATATTACAATTTTCACAAAACTTTATCAATTTGTTCTGATATTCAGTTGAATACAATAAGGTATCTAAAGCTTTATTGCGATTAGTAGATTGTCTTTGATGACTGAATTTAGAGCTGTTTTCTACAGTGTGGTATAATGTTAAATAGATGTACAAATATCACAAAGGGAAAGGGATGTTTATAAATTTCTTTGTGTACTACATTTACATCTGATCCTTCCTCCTTTGGTTATTCTTGTTTACTTGCTTTCATGGTTGTCTATTCAAAATAATAACGTTTATCTTTATGCTGATCTCTCTCTCTCTCTCTCTCTCTCTCTCTCTCTCTCTCTCTCTCTCCTTAATGTGAGGATGTATAAGCATGTTCTCACAATGAGTTTTTGTAATTGGATTTTTCTTTTAATAAAATTTTTTAACATTTCTATTTTTTTTGTAACAATCTCTTCTTAATTTAACATATTTTGGTACTTTTTCTCCTGTCTATTTTATAGTTTCTACTAATTACTTATATATTTTTTCACTTAGGCTTGATTTTTTAATGAATTTCATTTCTTATTTCTATATAACTTTTATTTTTGATTCTTGTATTCACTATTTTCAAAAATTGTTGACTTTTTTTTCAGATGGATCATATCATTTAGGCCTATCTAACATATATTGACGAGTGTGATGAGTGTAATTGACATATCGAGTAATTGACATATCATATAGGTGTGTTGGACAATAAAGATTTCGTTTGAAGACAAAAATCATTGATTGTTAAAAAAGAAAAGGATACATGTGTTTAATTAATTTCCATAATAAGAAGCATTCCATAAAGATAGTTCACAAAGGCAGTCACTGTTTAGAGTAGAACACTATAAAATAGGCTTCTCTCAGCGTGAAACCATTCTCCTCCGAATGATATTTTTGAGATGTCACATCTCTTAAACATCGATGAAATGTATTACTAAATGTATATTATAATGCTATTAGTATGTTATATGTTACCAGGTGATGTTATGGGAACATACATGCAATCTATTGCTGCGAGAACTCTAGAAAATCTACCAATTTCATAAAATTTTTCTTGGGTGATTTCTATACTCCTTGGAAGCTTCAGGAACTCACTACACTTGAAGCAGTAGATTGCTCACCCCAATGAAGACTCAAATTACGATAAAAAATGATCCCGTTGCAAAGTAACGCAAAGTGAGAAGTCGGTTCATTGATGATACCTCAGAATTCCAAACAAAACACAAAGTATTCCTTTTTATTATTTTGACAAAATGAATTTAACAGGACCGTTACTTTACCAGGACATTACAGAAATATAATTCGGTATTCACAAATCTTTTTCTATTTTCTGTTATATCAAAGACACAGCTTTGCTAACGGTAGGCTTCCTTAACATGAAATGGGTTTAGCAATCTTGTTTGTCAGGGATCTCAAAATATTCTCGCCGACATGCCGTCTGGTCAGACGCTCTAAATCATCGAATTCGTCGTCTATCGTCTCTATTACATTGTCCATCACGGAAGTACCACACATACTCCTTGAAAATACAGCAGAAACAAATTCTGTTATTTTGGAGTTATCTACCAGATAAACATTTAAGAGTCTCTCGAAGTCCAGTTTATTTATCGGAGACTTTCACCACTGGATAGATTTATCAGGTACTCGTAAAACACAAAATTTCAACATAGTACGATAACTTTCGACGTAATAATCATATTCATTAGGTGACGGTATCAACAGCTCACTACAAAAAAAAATCACATATAATACATGTTCATTTTTTACAACACCTTACCAGATGACATGAAACGATTAAATTCGATACAAAAGTTTAAGTCCTACGTAAAATCTTTTCTGCTGCACTACTGTTTCTATGCAATTAGAGACTATACCGAGCATCCAAAGGAAAGTAATATTAGTATAACAATCACATTTAATGTATTATATACCAATTGGATTGAATAATTATAAAGAACCTGTAACAAGTATTGTACTTCTGCTTCTCGGTCAATGACCCCCATCTTGGTTGGGTTTTCGTCCAGTTTCCCTGATCCTCGAGCAAATGCTGAGATGACCCCTTGTTTTGCCTCATGGACATAAATGCACCTTCAAATTAACTTCTCCTCATAGCACGTCACACAGTTTTTAACTGTTTTAGGCATAAATAAATAAACGAGGATAGACTATCAGACACAGGTGCAACAGGCCCTAAGCAACGTAAATCGATACGAAATCGCTCTGTGAAGCCGAGACCCAAGTACTAAAAAAATACATATCTCAGACCAAAATGCAGCAATCGATATGCAACAATATGGTGTCGCTCGTGGGCGGAGGGACTGGGAGGACGTGGGAGTTTTGTGTCTTTGCGTGTGCGTACAAGCGTGTGAGGAGCTTTCGAATGTGTCAGTGTGAATGGTGTGATAACAATAATAGCGGTGAAGTGTAATACATTCTTCACACTAAAAAAAATATACTCTGTGACTATTGCGAGATGTGTGTTAAAAATTGTAATGGGTCGAAATGTTCTGTACACGCATAGAGAGCAATTATAATGCATCTGACACCACAACTTTTAAATTCTCTATAGACAAAGTTTTGCGGGAAAAGGGGGTGAAACGTATTCACCGTGATAGTTTTGAAGTGACTGATAATTCATCAGTATGCATTAAACACCTTGACGTAAAGTTTATTGTGAAGGAAGATATTATTCGCGTGACACCCAGTGATATCGGAATCTCCCGGAATGTTTATAAATGAATAGATAATGCATATTCCACTTTTTCCAATTCAACCTTCCTACCATACTATGATTAAAAAAAAAGGCGAAATCCTGAAGACAAGATCCAGGAACGTATGAGGTGAGATCAAGATAATTTTGAGCAATAAGAGGTGACAAAATTGTTAATTTGGTTAAAATATGGTACATGGTACACCCTCAGAGAAGCGTGGTGGCGGGGGAGGGGTCTCCTTAAGCCCTCCCTCACATGCTACGCGCTCTGATAGAAATTAATAAAACTCAGGGATAGGCGATTTTGTGTCTCGCCGTTCATACGCTTCATTCCGCCGCATTGTAATGCCAATTTGCTTTCAAAAGCAAGTTTTCTCGCTTCGCTCGCCGGATCCAAGTCAAGGCAAGGCCTTCGGCCCTCGCGTTTATTATAAACATCCTCGAGTCTATCCACCGCGTAAGTACCAATTCACTTTTATAAGAAAGCCTCCAGAATTCAAACAGCGCAGTTGCCGCCGGAGCGGCGCGAAGTGTCGGTTTAAACTATTTCCGTAAGTTGTACCGTATACTAGAGTTCAGCCGCCGATTTTGCATTCTGCTATGATATTATGAAGTGGGTAAAACGATTTACTGTTATTCTAAAGGAAGACGATGTATTGTTTACAAAAATCAATGATGCCTTTTTTAATGTCATGCCTACCATAACAATATATTTCAAATTCCTTGGGAGTTCAGATGTTCCATAAAAGTGTGTGCTTTTCTACAGAACAATTAAAATTTATTTTGGAATCGGAGGGACAGAATGAATTGAAATGTGACAAGTGGTCTAAGTTTGACACATTAGTCATCTTAGCAGTCATTCAGATGATGCCATTAATTTGAATGATAAAATCAAGTTGTTGGTAAACTGCTTGAAAAACCAACTCCAAGTTAACAGTGACATAAGTGATGAAACGACAAAGAAAATAAAATTTGCCCTGGAGCAGTTGGAGCTTGAATCTCTTCAAGTGAGGTGCTCTCCTGAACTATTAATTTGGGCTGCCACTCACTGCGCTGCCGGTGTTTTTCGTTTCCTGGTGCTTATCACTTAAGAAAATCGAATGTGATGACGTTACTTCATCACGGTATTCAAGAAACTTTTGGGGTAAAATGGGTCCCTGCAGTCCTGGTATCCCCAGACAGCTGTCCCCTGGGTCCATCGCCAGAAGGCTTTCTTAAGGGAAAAATACATTTTTAAGTGTCAATGATAAAGTTGTGTCATTGATGCTTGATGTAATTTGTTACATCTAAATTGTCGTGCAATGCAGGTTGAATTTTAGGAATGGCGGAAAACATACACAAACTGGTGCTGCTAGTAAATTGTAAGTATATATGATATCCTCATTACATTCTTCAAATAAAAATGTTGTAGGCCTTTACCCACTGAAAAACATTAGTGCGGACACACTAGTGAAATTTACATTTGAAGTTGTAAATGCCATGACTGAAACTGGATATAATGTTATGCGTATGATTTGTGATAATCATAGTACAAGCAGAAAAATGTATGAGTTTGGTGATAATGGTCTAAAACCGTGTATACAGAATCCAGCAGATCCATCAAAGCCACTCTCTTCCTTTTGGTAGATGATTTTCATTTATTAAAGTACATTATAAATAATTGGCTAAACAGATCATGTGAAATTTTTAATAGTGTTCATGATGTATTTACTGCTGTAAATAAAATGTTAAGAACAAATGAAGGTGTAAAGTCAGTATGTGCATTTACAACTACTCAGGCTAAATTTTCTGATTTAAAAGAACTGTGTCACATAGAGAAGATGTTATTGAAACTGGCACCCAATCTCTAGGAAAGCTCTGTATCCAACACCAACAGAAAGACAGAATGTATCTTTAGCAGTTAGTATTTTTGATCCCAAGAATATAATTGCTTTAGAAATACTTCAAAGTAATGGTGTTGATATTTCTGATGGTATAATTTAATTTTCAAAATTAATATCTAAGTGGTAGTCAATTGCAAATGTTCAGCATCCCATGAAAGGGACCTATTGAAATAATGAGGATGCATATCTTATCGGAGGATCAGACGATGACAAACTTTCCTTTCTTTAAAGGCATGTTTCTCAAACTGAAGCAAAACTCAGTAATGCGACATGTAGCCTTGACTCATACGTTAACCGCAGTAGTTGAATTGTGTAAATACATTTTTAGGAAGTCCAAGTGATCTAACGTGCTTACTGCCAAATTTCAAACATAATTTAGAAGGGAGATTTTGTGCTTATAGATGATTAAGTGGTTGTAGATACAATGTTAGTGTTGAACAATAAAAGAGGCAGAAAGAAAGCTGAAAATCTTAAATGTATTGAAGATGAAATCTGCAAAACGTGGTGAATTTACTTTAAATGAATGTAGAAAAGATAAGAATAACAAAGACACAAATAATTTGGATATGGTAGAATCTGCAATAGAGGAAATACACAATATTGCACTCCCCCAAGTAACGCAACAGATTTTAATTTGTATTGCCAGTTACACCAACTCGAAAGTGATTGAAAAATTATAAAAATATAGTGTGATTATTGCATTGCAATGTTGCAGACTGAAGAAATATTTTTATATTCTGACAAGGACGTTTTTTACTATTTTACTCAAACAGGTGGTTTAGTGCCCTTCAATGATTATCTTTTTGGCTTGTAATATTTATAGACTTTTCAGACTTTAATTAGTGATCATTATGAATCTGAATTTCACAAGCTAAGCAACCAAAGAGATGGAAGTTGTAGAATTAGGACTAGAGGTATTAGAAAATATAGTTTGCAACCTAGATGAACAGTGTGAATGTGGAGTTGTGTTGGAGGAAAGATGTCTCAAAGAGCATTAAAGTTTAGCAAATATTTTTATTAATAATCACATCAAGGTACTTAATGAAAATTGTGTCGCAAAGGAAATAGCCAAGTAAATACAGGTATATCCTTTTTTCGAATATCATGCACATCTCACATCCATGGTGTTGTTCAATTTCGAAATAAATTGTGAAAATAGTGTACTTTCTGCAAGTCCCACACAAAGCTAAAATTGTGGTTCTTCGAAATTCACTTTGATTTATCGTGTGCATTATTAATTGGATAATAAATGTAATTTAATTTTTATTACTTTGTTCCCTTTCATTTGATTTTCATATCTCATATATATATATATATATATATATGCGTTTTGTGGACTTCGGAAACGCTGTGGAATCCAGCCGTTTTGTCTCGGCGTAACCCATGTCAGGCCACATCCGGTGACTCACGGAAAAAATAGGAGCACCGGTCCCTTCGAGCGACGCGTCACCCCTGCGCCGTTTCTCGGAACTTTAATGACGTTCGAGTTTCGCAGAATCTTAAAAGACGCGGGCGTCCATCATCTCGCCGCGATAGGGTGGGAGAAACCGCGTGAAGCTTGCCCGCAAATCACTGGAAATTAACCGGGTGAGGGTCACGTGACCCGCGGAGCCTTCGAGGCGGGGTTGGGGCGAGGGCGAGTTGCTTCAACTCACGGGGAACGCAAGCGGATGCACTGCCGCCGCCCGAATACCTTGCCTCATCACCACATCTCATGCCGACTCTGGGGACGCTAGCTCGGAACAATCTTCGGGGGGGTCATGAGTATAAGTGCCCGACCGCGAGGTCAGAGTGACGACGGGCCGGGGCACGATTAACGCAGCCGCACATCGTGCCGCCAATGCCCGGACCAGCGCATTGGCGCCAGTCAATGCTGCCACGCCGCATCGACGCCGCAGCCATCTCTCGACTGCGTGCTGAAGGGCAAAGAGGGGTGAGGTTAGACGCAGCCGGCCGACGACCGCCGCTCACCTAACCGGGGTCAAGAACATCGGGAACGACGCCACCTGCCGCCCGACCGCCGAGCTGATGGACAAAAGGGTGAGGCGTCGTCGCCCGCACCACGCTAGTCGCTGGCGGCGCGGGGTTGCCGCTCCCACGGGCCAGGCCATGACCGCCTGGAAGGACACTGCCTGGCGGCTGATGATGGACTCTGGCCAATACGCCGTTTAAGATAAGATTATGTATAAGGTAATTATTAAGGTTAGTTTTAGCACGAGGCTTCACCTTGATCATAAAAAGGATCATTAAAACTTTTTAAAAGAAATTAAATAATGTGTTTGAAATGTAGTGGTGGTATTAGAGTTAGTCCTATCACCCATGCCTCCTTCTAGGGAGTCTGCAAAGTGAGCAGCCGGAGAAACACTGGATCGGACGAAATAGAGGTACAAATGTTTTTGGTGTTATATTACATGGGGATATCTATCCAATATTTCTGAATTGAAATTATTGAGAAAATTTTACCCACTTCAGAATATGCTCTTTATATTCATGATCTATTCTTTCTGCAAATCATATCGAAATGAAGTTTAAACGTCAAGTAAAATGTTCCTACTATTACTATTTACATTAACCAATGACACAGCTCACAATTTAATAATTAATCCAAATAACTTTAAAATAAAAAAAATGTGCGCAAATAACACTATAACAATTTATGCTGCAGCGAGCAACATAAATTAATATTGATATATTTACAATTCTGTAGGCAAAAATGCATTAAAATGAAAAGAATCTCTGAAAGATACCTATATTCGTCCTGAATACTTATTTCCCTCACAATTTCCCTTTTAACAAGACCTTCCTGGTCGCGGGACGTTGACCTAGTTTTCAGTGCCCTGGCGCCGCTACCTCGCGCAGCTGCGCCTGCGACTGGTCCAAAGCTGGACCTTCGCGCATCGGCATAAACGGAACCTCGCCTGCGCACGCTGTTGATTGTGGCCCCTGGTCACCAGCGGCTTCTCGCTGCCCTCCTACGCCGTCTTCTCCCGGCGCCTTTCGTTCTCGTCTGTTCCGTCTCCCACGATGTTTCGTTTACGCCCGCGTGCGAATGTTCCTTGCATCGCAATGAAGAAATCGAGCATATTTCGGGCGTACGCATGGCACAAACTCACACTTCCCCAAATTTCGCCTTTGACTGAAATTTCTTTGTCACAGCATCAACTATTTCCTTTCTTTACTGTCGTCAGATACACAATGAAATGATGGATTCTAAGTTGACTTCTCGCGTCCTATCTCCGTGTAGGAGTAGTGCGCGTTATCTCCCCCTCTCGTGTTCGACTGCTTCCACTTCACATACCTGCGCCCCGCCGCAAACATTTCGGGCACTGCGCGCAACAATATCGCTGGCTACGGGCGCGCCCTTTTAAAATCGCGCCGCGCTCGCTCACCCAGTCTACTTCAGACGTTTTTATTTGCTTGGGTGTCTGGAACGAACGTACGCGCACGCGTTAGTCATGATAATCGTTTCATTATCATGAAGATATACAATATCGCATTTTAGAAAATATCCATTTCCTCCAGGAATGATGCCTTATAGTTAACACAGCTATATAAGAAATAAAAGTAATTAAGTATTTAAGGTAAAAAAATAATTGCAAATTTTGAAATAGCAGACTGTTATATCCAAAAAAAGAACAGTGTTTTCTAAAACTTTTTTTTATTTCCACAAGCCAAGAAGAGATTCGCTAATAAAAGCCAGGTCGAACAATACTCCAGGAGATATGCCGGGGACGTTGCGATGTTCACTGATCCGCTGCAGGAAGAGTCCGAGTTCGTAGCCGTTCTGTAAGACGCTTTACTTGACACTATACACACTCTAGGCCGGCACTTCACACACTGCCTACCACTCGCCGGGCATTGCTCTTATAGCCCGCCCGGGCTGAAGGTCCGCCGGCCAGCTGCCCGATAAGGGTGGGTTCTCTGGTTCCGGGACTTGGCCGAGCGTGACGGTGCTGCGGCGTTAGTAATCGGCACCCTCTCTTGAGCGGCGCCGGAACCACTTTCCGGCGGCAACTTCAAAGGTGCGCGTTCGACCATATCACAGACTACTGTACAGCGACTAATAAAATTACGATTACGAGTTCTAATTACTTCTTCAATTTTTTACTAATGTTCCCCGTCAATCCCTTCATCGGGCCCCGGGCATCGCCCGGTTTGCCCAAGCCTTGCGTCCGGCACTGGTTTCAACTGTTTCTTTCAAATATTACAGATAAAGGTGTCACTGGGATTCTCCCAGCACCCCCATCTGCATGAGTCTTACGATACATCTCTCACACCTACAAAAGTCTCGACATCCATGATGATGTATCTCCAAATCATAAAGATACGCTGAATCATGTCGCCTGCACTCTGCACTAATGAAATAACCCTTATTCGTACCTTGGAATTAACTAACAGGCAGTACTTTAGTATCGACACCATATAAGCGACTCTGATAGTTCTCTCGCCACGTGCTATGGTACGTCATGTGACCTGCTTTCAATCAATATGCTTGCGAGTGTTTGTTTACTTTCTCACAGCCAGAGTTCAGTATTGCCGCTGACTCACACACCGTTGCGGAGGCGATAAGGTACGGCTGAGGCGAAGGTTATGAACGTGATATCAAGACGTGTGATCGCCTGTCGTTAACATATAATGTTTTGAGATTTCATTTATCTGTTATGTAGGTGCGTAGTAATGCGTAGCAACAGCATCTAACATTCAGAGTTGCTTTTACGCTGCCGTTACTTTAGGCAATTGTCTAGGGGCCTCACATGACATGAAAGTTTGCTGAAAATCCTGTTTTAATAATGAAGCAACTTAGCCACTTTAGTTTTGTAACCATGCATTAATTTTCGAAATATTTCGAGCTCAGAAATGCAACTATCAAATTCAATCTCTGCTTCTAACGAAAGGAGGAAGTGACTACATTTTAAATCGTGAACACTATATTTTTTTCTATTGAACACCAAGTCACTTTTGTGTTTATATGTTTTCTGGGACTTCTAAAATGTGATAAAATAATAGTAATTTTTGTATATCAGCATTATAAATGGCATTTTCTGTTGCATGTAATCGTTCACAAAATGCATCTTAGGACACAAATAATGACTTATTAGTTTTTACGACACGAATGACTGCGTCATCACATTCAGCCAATTGTGGCGAGAAAATTGTCGGCAGGTAGCGGTGAACAGAACAGGCGACCTGTTTTCTTGTACAGACGTCAAATACTCGAGACTCAAAGTTGTTTCGAAAAATTAAGTTCGATTTTTTAAATAAATTTATAATGCAGTTATACAAAAAAATAGCTTTCTAATCAGTGGCCTATGCTCAATGGACACGAGTGAAATGTCGCAACCCCATGTCTTTCGGCACTTTTAAATCTTTTGTTAAAATGTTTTTCTTTTCTCTTCTGTTTTTGTACCTCTAGTTTTGTATTCATGCGCAGTGACTGGCCAAGGCATATCCCTTCGACGGCTTTGCTTCGTACTTTTTTATATTTTGTTTATTACTGACAGAGCAAGCAACACAAAATTAGAATTCTCATAGACCATACAGTAGTGTGATGTCATCAGTCGTACAAACATGACAAAATATTAGCCACGTGCATTTCATGCACATGAACAATGGCAAACCTACGGAAGGGAAGGGGTACCTTGTCGTGGGTGGCCACTTGTGAACCCCTTTTACCTCTTGGGACAAATTTGTGAGCCCCATAGACATGCTGGCTGTGGAAACGCGTCGGCGGAAACAGCAATATGACACAGTTCCGTTAGCCGGCCCAGAAGGTGATATAAACGGACCCCAGACTTAAACTCATTCTTCTAATTCTTGGGTCGGTAGGACGTCGTGTGGGTTATGCGCGACGCGGCATTTCAATGCGTGGGCTACTGAGGCAGGGAACGGAAGCCGGCGTGCTACGTCGAGAAGGAAGGTGCGGCATACCCGCTTGTACGCGCACTTGTAGGGAAACTAGTGCATCACACCGAACAAGATATGAAATTATCAAGCCAGCGGTTGTGGTGACCAGGGACATTCCTTCTGGTAAAGGGTCAATATTGTTTATTGTAATGATTTTAAACAGTAATCAGGTGTTGGAGCATATTTCTAATAAATACTCAATAAATTACAAACCGTTCACATCTGTGAATTATTGCTCCGGCAAAGACGCCACAGTAGGTATGTATACCGTAATATGGAACATAAACTTATTATACGATGTCAATTAGATACCTTAATTGGTCTATCTTGTTTGATCCGGAAAACTCTGATCGCATCTTCCTGTTAACTGAGCAAGAGACGCCACTGGTTATAAGGTTGCTTTATTGTATTCGTACAAATTTTTTAAAACTAGTGAAATTACGTCGCTTGTTTCCAAACATGTACTCATGCAATTAAGCTTAACATTATGAACTAATTGCATAATAGTAGCTGAGAGTGAGTGGAAAGAATAGCATATCAGTAATAAGTATAAGAGTACATCTAGTTGCAACTGCATTTTCTCTTGTAAATTTTTACATAATTGTAATAGCTGAAGGCATATGTAGCTATGAAGGTATGTAGGCATATGTACCTATGTATGTAGTCTTTGCCATTAACTTTTAGCGAAAAACAAAATAAGGTTGAAAGCATAATCCAACATGTTACTCTAGTGCTGAAATAACGAGTCCCTGGCACACTGTATACAAAGGAATCTGTGATGTGATTCACTGTGTAGGCACTTGACGCCTGATTGAGCGCGAGAGGCGTAGAGGGGCGGGCAGGCGATCGCTGTGCTGTTGTTTCTGCGATGTATGAGATCAGCAGAGAACGTAGTACATTTTCAATAGCGGAGCATTCAACAGATGACCATCACTGTCGTACATGACATAAGCAGTTATAAAATTAACATGCTGCACTAATCACAGTTAGGAATTGTGTTTGAAGGCACAGTGTTCAGCATGCTTATTTGGCTAGAATCCCTATGTAACAAGTAGCGATTTCGAGTTGCGGTGTAACAGAAGTTCAGGAATGCCATGAATAATAACTGGCATATAAAGAATGTCTCTTTGAATTCCGCGGAAGCGGGCATTATGTTGCATAACATGAATGCGTTTGTTACTGCCTAAGACCCAATCCTTTTTTTAAAACACAAATTGAGAAATTCGCTGTAAATTCGTTTACAGGAGAAGGGCGAACTAAAAGTATTCGTTGGTCAAACGATTCTGTGACGTCATACGGGTGTAATCAGAACACAGACGAGAGTGGTTTGTGAAAACAGTAGATATATTC
>BOPP01000260.1:225121-258985 GCA_017312745.1 Gryllus bimaculatus | reverse complement strand
CACATCTAGACCGTAGTCACAATTAAACAATTACACTGCTTACAATTAACTAATAAATAGAACCCAACTGATAGGAGAGAAATATTACGAACGGCATACCACACCGCACAGGACGACAGTTTTCTGTGCGGAGCACCGACCTAAATACCCTACAGAGATCTACAGTGTCGCTTGCCCACGACAATGAATGCCGCCCTTGGCCCTCGATATAGCACAAACTCCGCACCACCTGACCGAACCGGACTCTTCTGGGAAAACAAGAAGAATCGGGAGCCAATCTAGATGCAGTTTTGATGAACGCACTGAAGATGCAATAGCGCGTTCACGAACCACCGGTGGGACCATTCCTACCCTTACGGTATCTATGGCCTCCTGTAAACATAGGAGAAAAAAGACAAGTCAGAAAGACATTAGCCTACGGCGCCGCGCATTGCGTGTTTTGTAATACTACTGTTTTATGCCCAATCCCCACCTCCTGTGTTTGAGATTGCCTCTTGACTCCAGAAAATGTTTCGTCGGCCTATACTTCGACCCTTATATTCGGAGGCTCGGTATGAGCGATCGGCGGAAATGAGTTCATTTTCCGAGTCAAGCTGCTTTCTCAAAAAAGTCTTTTAGCTAAACGTTTTTAATGTGGTCTTTAGGCCAGTGGGCCATTGATGCTTCGCCATGTTAGGAGTTTCTATGACGAGTTTCTCTAGGGGCGCAGAGAGGGCGGCCCTGAGACACTGCCGTTTTTTGAACTTTAATCTCGTGCAGTTATTTCTTTTAAGTGATAATTTGCTTGCAATTGCCACAACTCCGGGCATGCGTAGTCCATTTCGTGCCTAATTAATCTAACTGTTATAAGAAGCGTGAGGCAGTTTCCCGTTGACAGTTTCCCTCCGCCTGTGAACAAGCTTCGCAAGTGCTGCCGGTCTGCCGACGACTTTGGTATGTCGCACATCTTTCTATAGTGGCCGGTTGAAAAGTTGAATCCTATCAATCAAGTAAACATCCTATAAGTATTTGACATTATTTTTGATGCCAATTTATCACCGTTCCCCGCAAAGCGCGAGTTGGCCCCAGGCCGCGCAGTGAATCTCCCCGTCCCTCCTTGTTAAGAGCACAGGCTGCCGTCTCTTACTCACATTGGACTTATGACTCCCGCCACAGTTTTCAGCCATCCTGTGATCTTCTAACAAGAATGTAAATCCAAGTTACTTCTGAAGGAGCTCGATACTTCTTGACCGTGGCGTATTAACCAGGCCGTGTCGTCTGCATAACAAGCGGCTCATGTGTTTGTGGGTGCGGTGGGAATATCACGCACGATACAGGTCTGAGAGCGTAGCGAAGCAATCACGGCTCCCTTGCGGCACATCCGGCCGTACGGCGCGGCGGGGTAAGATTTAGCATTCCAGAAGCGTTACTTGAAAGTCTGTTGCTAGTATTGATTGGACTTAGGTGTATAAGTACATAGGAAGGTTGTATGGAGTGGAGGTTTCATAAAGCGAGCCGACGTGCCAGACCTTATATCGAGCGCTGGCAAACATCGAGGAAAAACTCCACCTTAAATCGGCGCTCATTCTGAAGTTGCGTCTTATGCCGTCCGTGATTCGCAACAAGCTGGTGCGTCTGTGCTATGTCCCCTGCGCGAAAGCCAAGACTGCTCCTTAGTTTAGAAGTTGAGTTTTCTGAAACAAATTTTTAGAATTCTATTGTTGCATTAAGTGTGTTCACAAAGTTTCCCGACCGTCGTTTAAAGGCTAATGGGCCTGTATGATTCGGCCCTTTTTCGGGAGGTTTTTTCCCGGCTTGCTGAAATTGGTAAATACGATGCCGCGTGTTTCCACTGACTGGTGAAATTGCCTGAAACATAAAATAGCATTAAACAGTGCGCACAAGAACACTGGGCTTTGCTGCGGCCAGCCTTCCGGACGTCGTTAGTGATTGCCGGTGCGGGGCCGGGAGACTTTTCGAGTTCAGCTCCGAGATGAGCGCTTTTACTTCAGCTTCTGTAGTGAAACTCGGCTCCGTCGGCTGGCGCGTGCAAGGCCGCCTACCTTTGTTGCACTTCGACAAACGTGCGCATCGGGCGGCGCCTCCTGACACGGGCTGAAAAACTGAGATTCTAGGACATTAGCTAGGAGTTCCGCCTTCTCTGCATTGGATCGCGAGGTTCTCCTGTGCTGTGGTCTGAAAGCGGCGCACCGTGATAGGTTTCCTGGGAAAAGCATGCGTGTAACGCGCCACAGTGATATTATCTTCAGGTTTGAGACCTGACAACAATTTGGCCCATTTCTGATTGCGGTATTCAGCGCTAGTCCGATTTCTACTTTTGGCGTTTCAATTCGATTTAGCTCCCGCTTATCCAGACTGATGTCGCGTGTTCTGCCACAAGTCTGCGCGCCCTGTTTTTCCTAGAAAATTAAGTTTACAAGGTAAGGGTTAATGGTTTGCTCCTTCTTAGAGGAACGCTGCTTCTCCTGCTGCTGCCTTTAGGCTGTCAGTCACAGCGTCGGCGATTTTTCTGCTCAGCTATCCATATCTGCCTGCGGTCCGTCAGGCGCGACTGCGTCTGGTAAAGCGCATGCTGCAGGGCCGTCCTGAAGATTCTTCCATCACGTGCGCGCTCTTCATGCGTCGTTGGGTGCATCGACAAAGCGATCAGGCCGCCGCCGCCTCAATACCGCTATCACTGGGAAATGTCAGAGAGAAGTTCTTGGATTGCGTAGTTTAGGTATAATAGGAGTAGGTAGTGGGAGTTTCTTGTAAAGCAGCGATATCTTTAGCTGTATCGGGACTGCAAATTCGCTCTGTAGGAATATGAGTAGGCTACCGGGGCGTATGTTCTGGTGCAAGATCTCGCAGCCGTTTGCCATCCAGCAGTTCTTTCAGCTTACGCCCGGAGCGGCAGGAATACGCCGAACTCGCAGCCGTGTGTTGGGCATTAACAAAAATCGCCAGCCAGCTATTGTGGAGTTGTGGTTAGCCCTCTACTAGTTTTTGCGAAATGTCTGCGGCTAGTAGGGCGCACGTTTCCGCGCTGCGAGAGACAGACTGGAGCGTGCACTAGATAGACACGCGCGAGTCGCAGCGGCCCTCGCTTCCCCGTTACGCTCTGAACGAGCGACCACAAGCAGTGCGCCTCGGCAGTGCGCTGCAGCTGCGCGGAAGTTCCTGTCAACATAAATGATTGTATAGTTAGCGGCTAATTAAAATACGGCGTCCGCCTCCTCTGTTGCGGCAGTCGAGCGTTGCTGCCTGCGCGCGCCCTGTCGGTTCTGTAGCAGCAAGAAACTGAATAATTTAAAGATAATCGGGGACTGAGCCAATTGTACTCTCCCCCAACATCATGAACTGAATCATGGATGTGTACCAGAGGCCGAGGAAAGCGTGTGTAGCTCTGACTTCTTCTCTCGCCGAAGCAGATGCCGTTACAGTTCCAAAAAATGCTAACGCATGCCCGCTAGTTCCTGTAAAAACGGAGCTAGCCATTATTTAGGTTGGAGAACGGAATGTGTCGCACTGTTGTTTGCTGTGGCCGGAGCTCTTCCTCTATGCGTCCGTTCCCTGTGACGGTCACGGAGCGAATCAGTGACCAGTGACCAGAAGATCGGGGCATTGTTCTCGTGGCCTTATATAGGCTCTTTGGCGCTACCTGCTGCCCCCATTGCCTCCACCCTACCGCTGCCTTACCACGCCACGTCCACAGAAAGTCCCAGTGCGTCATCACTCCGCCCTTTGTTCCGGCGATGCCCGCCGCCTGCTAGCTACGTGCTTACCCGTGCTCCGTGTTTTAGCGCGACACGACGCTACAATTTCAACGGCTGAAAAGGCGGGAAAGAAACGTTGATTCATCCAATCACTCTTTGCCATCACTACTTACAAGCTCTTTCGTACACATCACCGTAATAGCAGCGAATGTCATTGTTCCGCTCGGCTGATCGACTTCCCTCAAAGGTTGACTTTGAGATCACGGCGGTCAGGCCAAGGCCGCGCGGTTGGAGATACTCGCCGTCGGAGGTGGGTGGCCAGGGAGCAAAACTTTGCTCACCTGGGCAGGTTGACGCGTCCAAACAATGCATCTCTGGTATTGATGAGTAAGCGGTTGCTGTGGTTCCCGAAGTGACTTGCGCATGATTATGTCAAATACTGGCACAGAATAATTTACCACGACTGCTCGTAACAATTTTGGAAAGCAAAGGAGTACTGTCCTTCAGATTTTACAGATTGCATGAATTGGCGAAAGCAGACGCGGTAACAGAATTTTATAAAACTAACGGACTCACTAATGTAATTAATTTAATGAAAAATTACTTCATTCACTAAATTGAAGCCAAGCACGGCACATAAAATAATGTGAACCGATAACACTGAAGTTCGAAAATTTTGTAAGTGCGAAGTTGCAAAATTAATCCAAGTGGCTGCGCGCAGAGGTGCGAGCGTAGTAAGTGATTAGAAAAAGCACGTCTGAGGCCTCCAACCTCCGCAAGTATTCTCTCCCGTCTTTCTGTCCGTCTGCGCGCTCGCGCAAGCGCCCATGAAAACCAGTTCGCCCTCCCAGAAGTTCCAGAAAGTTCTCCAAAATTCACGAACCTAGTCTGTGATAGGCTGAAGTAAAGTGTGCAGTGAAAATCTCTTGCCTAATCACTGAAGGCATTCGAACAAGGAAAACCGAGTGGAAAATTTCCCGTATCTTCCTATCTCATTTCTCTTTCATTCTCTGCGTTTACGCAAAACCCGTGTCTAACAGCGTCGTAGAAGTACAAGACTTTGTAGGTCAGGGCGAACATAATTCCTTTTGCCACTGGATGGCGCCAAGTGTCACTTTCTGTAAGGGTGCTTTTCGAAAGATAGATAAACGGAGTAGTGGACGATCCCAAGGAAGGTCTGAGTGGCCGTAGGTTCTCCTACAGAAAAAGTGCGTTGCAGCTGCGCGTAGCGGATTGGAAGGAAGGGCGTCGTGTGCGCGTTGAAAAGTCTTGGTGCCGGTAAGGCGCGCAAGGGCTCTTTGTGGCAGGCTATTACAAGAAAAACTACCGAAATTAATAGTATTTAAATGTACCGTATTCGGTAACGCCAAATACCTTGTTGAATGTTCACATGTAATTCGATTCCTTTCGGAATCGATTCTCTTCGTTCGATTCAATTCTAAAATCGATTCCAACTTTTCGATTCTAGGATTGATTCCTCTACAGGAATTCCCCACACGCCACTGCTTTCTGCCCACTGGCATATTCACTACAATCGCCGTTGCTATGGGCAACGGCAAACAGCGGTATTGGAATGAATCAAAATGCATTTGAAAGAAAATTGTTAGGGTTTTCAGAAATATTTCATTCATTTTAGTTATAAATAATTATTGAAAAATAATTAAATTCATTTTAGTTCATTTCGTCACCGCTTTCAAGACATTCCTGAAAAACTTAAAACGGGGAAGCTTATATTTCGATTATACCATGCGTAGATTTTTTCCAAAGTGAAGAAACCCCTGCCTACCTGGTCAGAGTCAAAGCTCTGCAATTTTCAAAAATCTTCTTAAATTTTTGGGGGTATTTTACATCAAGCCCCAGTGACAATTTCAAAATTTTCTATATAGAGTAAAATACTCTTATGAAGGTGGCATAGGTCTGATTTTCACTGTTAACTATGAATTTTTGATAATTACAAAAGTTCTTCGGCGACTTCCTACAAAATTGAAAATAGAGATTATTCTTTCAAATGAAATTTGTTGTCCATAATTAGTTCATTCATTAAGATAGTGTGCATTTATTGGAAAAGAAAAAAAAAGGAAGAAGAAAAGAAAAAGTAGTTTTAGTGCAATCTTGTGTGCAATATGTGCACTTATTAAAAATAACATGAACAGTATTTTCGCAAAAACGGCTCCAATGTTTTTCTTCAAACTTTTCGTACGGATAGTGCTAATTGCAAGGTTTAAGATGACAAAATTAATTTTGTTGTATTCTTTTGTTTATTCAAAAATTACAGAGATGTAATTGTTTTGAAATATCTATCACGCCATTAATACGCTTATTTCCAGCAATTTGTGTATACTATTGTATTTGTGAGTGGAAGCGCTTCAAATGACTTCTGATAAACTTTTTCGAAAACACAAAAGATTTCTGTGAAAATGAGCTTAAAATTTACAGTAACGCTTGAACAATTTTTTCGTAAAAACGGCTCCAAATTTTTTAACCTCAATTCCAATATTCTTAAAGTAATTTTTCGATTCTGTCATTATAGAAAAAATGAGCAAATGTTAAAAAAAATATGTTTGGGCGGCGATAGAAAGCAGCTGGAAACAGGATGGGGCACAATCCAAATATAAAACTTAATATTTCGATTTTGTTAAAAGTATTTTATGATATATTATATATGTATATCTATCTATCTATCTATCTATATATATATATCTATATCTATATATCTATCTATCTATCTATCTATATATATATATATATATATATATATATATATTTTATAGTTTTCCATACATGATGGCTCTATTTTCATGAAAAAAATATAGTTTTCTTTATTAACAATTCATTTTTAAGGGTCTGTAATGTAAAATCACTGGTCTATGAAATCTCATGTAGAGTAACTTTTCTCTTTTTTTATAACATTTCGTGTACATTTTATAAAGATGGTAATAAAAATGTAATTTATTTAAAAAATAATTAATTTTGTTAAATTGAAACATTATTGATATTGGTTCAGCTGTTCTTGAGATTTTTACGAAAATTGTAAAATCTATCTTTACCATCTCGAAGTTGAAACATCTGCATTATAGGATTATTTCATTTTCTAAAATACTGTTGACAATTCATAAAAAATAAGAAGGAAGAAAGAAAGAAAACGAAAGGTTTTCATTAATGCTACATAGAACTCAATTTAGAGCAACAATATCCATTTCTAAATAAAACTTACAATAATTTTGTCAGAGAAAATTAACTTTTATTTATAAATAAATTTCATTTCAAATATTTATTCCTTCAATCACTAATGTCATTTCATATACAAAGCATTATAACCAACATCTCTTATTAAAGACCAGGCATACTACCACAAGCACATTACTTACACACTTTACAGAATAGACATTTAGTATTTTCACAACATTGCAGTTGACGAAAAGGAACAGTTTATTAATTTTTTGAGTACGTAGCAAAATTCTGCTTAGCAAGTTCTGGGTTATACTGGGAATTATACTTTTGTAGTACGACAGGTGCCTCCTTCTTTTCTTCTTTCACTTCTTTTCCTTGCAATCGGGCCAAGAGTCGCTCCGTCCTTTCTCGTTCTTCCTTTTCTCGTTTAAGCCGTTCTGCACGTAACAGTTCTAAACTTTTTCTACTTTGTATTTTTACTTCTTCATTATCACTTTCACTATTTGTGCTACTTTCACTAACACTACTACTTCTAGAGCTTCTTTTTCTTCGTTTTTTTGCTTTCTTTTTTTGTTTCTTCTTCCTTTCTCTTCTATGTATGGATTGATAATCTAAAAGCGACCTTTTTATGCTTGATGATGGTGTTTCAGATGATGACTTAATAGATTTTGTTTCAGATGGAATATATTTTTTTATGGTTGTTAAAGGATCATTCAATAACTTTGATTTAATATTTTTTTCTTCTTGAGAAGCATCATTGAATTGATGCTGAGGAACCTTGTCATACCATGGAATATTACCAGTAGTTTCTACAGTGTCTTGTCCTAAATAAGTAAGATAGCCTATTTGTTTTTCATATTTCTCTTTTTTTTCTTTCTCTTCTAACTCTGTTTCTGCATTAGTTCTTGTTGTAACAACTTTCCCTTCTTCCAATTCTTCAAAGAAATTAACATGCTTATCACTGTGACTTTGAAGATTTGATGGTGGCTCGTCTATCTGCAAGTGCTGCTCTGGAACTCCATATTTTGCTCTAGCTCTGTCCCTTAAGAGAGTCGTTCTGGCTTCTTGTTCCTGGTAACATACAAACAAATTGTGTTAGTTCTGAAGGATCAGGATCTTTAAGAGTAAAAGGTGTGATACTGAAATTAAATATTATATTCTGAAACTGAGGTATCCAAATCAACTTACAGCTTGCAAAACTCTTTTCCGCTTTTCTTCTGCTTCTTCCCTTGCTTCTAATTCATCTTTTCTAACCCGTGCAATATTTTCTCTGGTACGTACATGCCATCTAGATAAAAAAAAAATTAAAAAAAGACACCAAATTTATTATTGAATTTGGTATACAATTTATCAACATATAAACAATACATTGCCAATATTTCTAAAGACTGATTAAAGACAATTACCTTTTCTTTGGCAGAATATTCATTTCCGTGTATTAGCAATATTTAATCTAGTATTTGGGATACAATAATTCTTGAGTGCGACAGTGGCCTTCAGAATACAATTGTTACATAAATACAATTTTTTCACACACTTTCAAGTACAATTAAAAAAGTTCATCATAATTCCATCTCCTATGCTTCAGTTTACAGTTTCTACTTGTTTTTATAAGTATATTTTTATGTCGACGGTGTCCAGACCGATCAAGCCATTTCTATCTGTCACTTATACAATTTCCTTGCACCACTTTTGCGGGCCTATTTTTATTTCAAAGAGTAACTATGTCACTGTCGTATTTTGGTTATTCCGAGATCACCAATAAGGCGCGCAATGCGTTTGATACGACAGGTTGTGGCAGGGCTGTGACTTGTCACTGAAGCGGGAGGTACGATATTGCACTCGAAGTTTATCAAAGTTATATTTCTAGAAATGTTTTGGATTGTTTTGTGTTTACGTAAGATTATCTGTCGGTGAAATACTCCGTGGTGGACCCAAAATGCGCCGCAGTCTTGCGCCCAGCCGAGTACTGAAAAGGCAGTCGGGGGAGGAGGACGACGAGGAAAAGGGCACTGTACTGCTATCAAGGACTGCGAAAAGATGCCCAAAGGAGGCCGTGGTCATTTCAAGAACACCTCTTTCACCCCTTGGGTGTAAAAAACCTGTGAACATTATGGTAACAGGAGAAAGTGTATCGAGTCATGAAGAATTCATTCGGAAATTGTTGTCAAAACCATTCAAAATCCCAATTGCTAATTACCAGGGATCCAGTTTTGGTTCCAAAGTGTTAGGAATAGGAAGAACTAAGTTTAGACGTGCCTTACATGATCCTAATGAGCCAGGTGCTTTGGTTTTATATTCTCCTCCAGAACTAAGTGAACACGATAAACTCAAAGTGGATGTTGACAAACAGCTTGTTCATGTTGTTGTTGATCCAATTTTATCAAACATTCTGAGACCCCATCAACGGGAAGGTGTGAAATTCATGTATGACTGTGTTACTGGTGTTTGTATTGAAAATGCATATGGTTGTATCATGGCTGATGAAATGGGGCTTGGAAAAACATTACAGTGTATTACACTAATGTGGACACTTTTAAGACAAAGTCCTGATTGTAAACCTATGATTGACAAAGCAATAGTTGTAGCTCCTAGTAGTCTTGTTAAAAACTGGTACAATGAGATATATAAATGGTTAGGTGGTCGAGTAAACCCTTTAGCAATAGATAGTGGCTCAAAAGATCAAATAGATGCAAATTTGAGAGGTTTCATGCAGACCTATTCCTCAAGACCTGTAAATCCTATTCTCATAATATCCTACGAAACTTTTCGATTACATGCTCATGTTTTGCACCAAGGGGAAGTTGGTCTTGTTTTATGTGATGAGGGTCATCGCCTTAAAAATTGTGAAAATCAAACATACCAAGCTCTAATGGGTTTGAAAGCAAAAAGACGTGTTCTCTTATCTGGGACACCTATTCAAAATGATTTACTTGAATATTTCAGTTTAGTACATTTTGTTAATCAGGGAATTCTAGGGACTGCTCATGAATTTCGAAAGCGATTTGAAAATCCCATTCTAAAAGGACAGGATGCATGTGCAACTGATGCAGAAAGGACCAAAGGTCAGCAGTGCTTAGAAGAATTAGTGAATCTTGTGAATAGATGCTTGATTCGAAGAACATCAGCTCTTCTATCAAAGTATCTTCCAGTAAAATTGGAGCAAGTTGTATGTGTACGATTAACTCCGATGCAACAGAAATTGTACAAAGATTTCATTAGCTCAGATTCTGTGAGAAGAGTTATGAATGATGGTTCTAGCAATAAGGTTTCTCTGTCAGCCTTGTCATCTATAACATCTCTCAAGAAGTTATGCAATCATCCACATTTAATATATGATAAAATTTCAACTCAAAGTGAAGGATTTGAAAATGCACGAGAATCACTACCTTCTAAATATGATGTGAAGAAGGTGTCTCCTGAATTTTCAGGAAAAATGATGGTATTAGATTGCTTACTAGTTCTGATCAAGACAACCACCACTGACAAAGTTGTGTTAGTGTCAAATTATACTCAGACTTTGGATTTATTTGAACAGTTGTGTCATTTGCGCAAGTATAATTATGTGCGGTTGGATGGAACTATGACCATAAAGAAAAGAGCAAAGGTTGTGGAGCGGTTTAATGATCCATCTAGTCCTGATTTTATATTTATGCTCAGTTCTAAGGCTGGAGGTTGTGGTTTGAATTTAATTGGAGCCAATAGATTAGTAATGTTTGATCCTGATTGGAATCCTGCTAATGATGATCAGGCAATGGCACGAGTGTGGAGAGACGGTCAGAAGAAACAATGCTATATTTATAGACTGCTTTGCACAGGTACTATTGAAGAAAAAATATTTCAGCGGCAAGCACATAAAAAAGCTTTGAGTTCATGTGTGGTGGATAATGAAGAAGATGTAGCTAGACATTTTAGTTTGTCAGATCTGCGAGACTTATTTAAGATGGAAGAAGGCACATTAAGTGATACACATGATAAGTTCAAGTGCAAAAGATGTGTTAATCGAATTCAAGTGAAACCTCCTCCAGAAGGATCTGATTGCATTTCAGATTTATCATGTTGGAATCATTGTGCAGATAAAAAAGGTTTAGCAGATATTATATTAAAACAGTGTTGGGAAGCAGGAGTGTCATTTGTGTTTCATCATGTATCTCACGAACAAAGAGTTACACCATAAAAAATAATTTTTTACATTTTTTTGTGAAATGTCTTCAAAGTTTCTGTCAGTGGAATTTCCATGAGCATATTCTATTTTTTGCAAATAATTGAATTGTTATTAATTTTTTTATTTTATGATTCTGGTACTTTTTGTTGAATATTGTTTTTTACAGTTTTCCGTTTTATTGGACCCAATTTGAAATTATAAAATGTTTTTTTACGAATTATAATAATTTCCTGAAAACAGTTTTGTTATAATTTATAACATAGAATTTGATAAAATAAAGTATTGTAATATTGTGTTTTCGTTTCTCATTTTAACCCATTACACAAGTTAATATTCTCTTTGTCATTGATATGTTGAATGAATATTAATATACATCTTCGCCAACTTGTTATTTCTCCATTATATTGATTCGTTTCCATACAATGGTCAATTTCTTTTAGATGATGAATTTTTTGGTTTATCTTCCTAGCAGATTCTCCAAATAATCCCTTTCCCTTTCTAAAACATATATTAGATGAATAATAGGTTTGTGTCTGTGCTGACACTTGGTAGGTCACTGGATCCGGCAGAGAGTATACAGAGCACGAAATTTAGTGGTTATTCCGTGTAGCGCTGGAGATGAGCAACAAAAGACAATGGTGTTTTCGTTGTGCATGTTCCCGAATCTCGAGTAATTCGTCTTAATGGTTGGGTGCTACGACGTGAATTAATTGAGTCGATTTTCGAGCGACAGGCTTCAGGAGCCATTTTAATTACTCGAGTAGAGACTTTTATATTGAGATATTATTTACCGGCTACTTATAAATAGTTTGTTTTCTGTGTTGAACCGCGTTTATTCTTTGTGTGCTAGGTTATGTGTGTTAAGAAGAAATATATCAAAGGAATTTTCTAAAGAAAACGATTTTACAATTACTTTGTTCTTAAGCTATGGTAATTTTTTAGGTTAACCATGGCTTCTGCTTTGGAACAATTTGTGAACAATGTTCGTACCCTTTCGGCGCAAGGTATGTTGCGTTCACACTTTTGTCACTGTATGTGTAATTTATTTTATATATTGGATTATCAGTACTATCGACGTTCAACATTTTTTAATTCATAACGTATCTTAAATGAAAATTTATCTAATGTATGTTTGAAAATACGAGGTAAGATAAAAAACTAGTTTTGAAGATAAGTATTCAATACTACATTAAAAAGTATAAAATATTTTTGTCATTGACAGGTATTTTGATAATGACTATATGTTAATGGCTTGGCATCTTGAATGACAACTTCATGTGCAAATCATAAAAACTATACTTGACAAATACTACACTGGTAAAGATGAGGTTGTGAAAATATCTTCCAAGTAATATTATGTTTTGAAATTTTAATTTTGTTGAGGGTCATGTTAAGAGCAAGATCATTAGCAACTGCAAAACCGTATGCGTTGTTGATTTCATAGGCAAAAACATTGCTATAGAAGACATTTTAAATGTAAAATGATACTTTTAATGTATAGTACTGCATAGGATAAGTATTGTGGTTTCTAAGGTAAAGCAGATGACTTATTATAAACAATTTTAACAGTTTACATCAAATCATAAATTTGAACAAATAGGAAGCAATTACTCTTATTTTTAATCATTCTAGTTTTGAAATATCAATTTTTTGGTATTTGAACATTTATTTGTAACATGATTTACTGACATTGAAAATCCAAAACCGTATTCAAATTAAACAGTTCCAAGGTTTCGTGTAGAGTACTTAACAATTTACGTGAAATAATTCATAGTTTTAATACTTTGCTTTCATTTTATATGTCTGCAAAAATATTTATTGATTTACTAAGATGATGATTTCTTGATAGCATTGAATTCTTCTTCCTCCAAATGTATTCTTGTGTGTTGGTTAAATTTGTTTATGCTGAATGAACTAGTTGTTTTCAGCTGTTTTTTTCTCTTCTGAGATTGTATATTTTACTAGCAATATTTTCAGACCTAATGTTCTTGTACAATAAATGTAATTTCAGTGTGAAACTAATATTTTATTTTTAACTTTCTTGTTAAATATTGGAATTTAACTTTTTTTAAACTTTTCGAATATCAAATTTCATAGAACATTTCCGTGTATTGTTATTCTGCCCTACTTATTTGCTTGCTATACTTGTACTACTTTTTGTAATTGTGAATTCTAAAATACATTGCAAACTTATTATGTAACTTGATATTTTTATTTGATGCTAATTGGGGAACATATTTGAGTGTTGGGCTCAGTCATATTGTGAGTTACGTTTTTTTCTTTTTTCATTTTTGAATTTTTTTACATCTATTTTATCTCCAGATCTGTGCTATCTCTAGAGTTAACTGTTAATAAGTAATAATAAGTTTGGCTATGAAATTTTAAAGTGAATTAAATGATGATATTTAATAAATTTGAAATTGGAATATGCCTTAGCTTAAAAAACAAAAAGAAAAAAGAGTGAAGTGTGGAGTTATTAAAAGTATGCAAACATTTCTGTTAAAGAGAGGGGTATGTGCAAATTCTTCGTCTTGGAGGTTATATTATAGATATTGGTAGTAAACTATTTTAATAGGGCAGTAGCATAAGCAAGTAGATTTGTAATGTTTTATATATTCATTACATGTTTACTCACTGTCATGTGCATGTTGCTTTTATTTCTCATGTGCCTTATAATAATATAAAATTCATAGTAGTATAAACGTTTTGATGTTTATTATTATCATTTTTGATTATCATTGCAGGAAATTTCAGGGAGCTGTGTGAAATGTTGAATAAATCAACAGAAGTTCTCATGAAAAATGGCCAACATTTAGATAATGTTCTGGAAACACTAGACCTACAGCAACATTCTTTAGGTGTCCTTGCTGTCCTTTGTGTTAAATTTTCATTACCTGCTTTAGCCACAACTCCAGATCACCATGAACTTCTATTTGCTCAAGCTCAGGAGTTCATTATTGGTTGTAATGGCGAACAAGTGCGATTTGCTCCTGATACTTGTGAGTAATGCAGTTGGAAGATGATATCTTGATTTTCTCAATATAAGTAATTTAATAAAGTAATTTAATTTTACATGAAATAACTAAACTTGGGACTACACAATGGTAAGACAACTTACAAGCAAAATTGACACATTTACTTTTGTTTCTGCGAGAGATTGTGAAGCCATTAGCAGATGGTGCAAGCCTCTAACAAGTAGCCTATGTGCATAGAATTGTATTACAGAGCATTATATCTTTGAATGTACAAGTTCTTTACATATCCTCACATTGAATCTTTCTCAAATCTTCATTTATATTTTCTCAACTTTTGGAAGTTATATTCTCAAAACAATTAGTTCAAAAACAAAATGTGACTTTATCCTAATTTTGAATAAAATCTGTAATGTTCTGATGTATTTATTCTAAGATTTTTTTTTTGAAAATATCAGTTAATTGTATTTTTTATGTATCTCAGGAACACACTTTTATTTTAAATAATTGCATAAATTTACGTCGGGTCAAACTAACCGAAGACCTCTGGTATATATGTATATACCACATACACATATATACATTCATACTTACACATACACATACACACACACACACACACCCCTTCCGTTATATATTGACTTCATACCACTCTTTCCCTCACTTTTGTTTTCTTTTATTACCTTTATTTTCTTTCTCCCCTCTTGTTACACTGTTCCCTGGTGTACTTGGTGCCCTCATTCACTTGTTTTAAAGTTGAGTCATTCAAAGGTATGTCCAGAGCTGGTGGGGAAGGATGAAGACAATTAACAATGTTTTTTTTAATCATGTATTTAATGTATATTTGAAGTTATTAGTAGGTTATTACAAGACTTGTCTTATAATTTGAGTTTTACTATTAATTTTTTTTTTCTTTTGTAATTTTATATGTTTAATCATTGTGTATCGTATTTTAATTTATTGGGGTAATTGTTTTGAACTAATTTTGTTTTATTCTCTCTTTATTAAAATATTGTTTCAATACTCTGTTATTGAAAATAATTTTGAATTAATGTAGCACCTAATAAGGCAGTCAACCTGACTGAAAAACCTTGTGCTTTGGACATGTTTAAATAAATAAGTAAATAAATAAAAGTTTTCAAATTGAAAATGTGAACTTGATTGTTACTAAAAATAAAAGATACCTTCCCTTTACAATTTAAAGTTGGAACTAAGTTATGAAATTTTATTTAGACTTTTTAATTTCACAATGCATTGTAATGTCATTTGAAACCTGTTCACTTTTACAGATGCTGAATTATGCCACCTATTAACACACAGTCTTGTTGAACTGAAATTGCCTCTTAGAGGAATAGATTTAATGCGCCGTGCCATTAGAAAAATTCAGCTCTTTGATTCACAATTAACTTCTATTCATGCTGACTTATGTCAACTTTGTCTTCTTGCAAAGTGCTTTAAACCTGCTTTGGAGTTTCTAAACACAGACATAACTAGCATAAGTCAAGAGGTAAGTGCTGGCTTTATGAGTATTTTGTGTAACAATGCTTGATTTATTGTTTATTATTTGTGTAAAACACTACTTTTTTGATAAAGAAAGAATGTTAAGTGCTTAGTAATTATAATTGTGTAAGTACCAAGAAAATAGAAGATAATTTATATTTTTTTAATTTTCTTTTATACATAAAATCTTCAAATTATTTTGTATAGATTTTGTGGAAAATATTAGTCATTTTAGATTAATTTGAGTTATATGGTATCATAAGTTCAAATGTTTATTGAACATGTTCTTTGCCATCAATATTCAAGCTAGTGATTTCTTTCTTAATTTAACCTATTTCTCAATATTAGGTCTTCAAAAAATTTCAAGTATTTTTCAAAATAGTAGTAGTTGCCTTGTTTTCAGTTATAATGTTCGCACATTTTTTGGTATGACTGAAGTATTCATATAGAAGTAGCACTATAACAACAATAATAAATAATAATAATAATAATTACTTTACTTTCACCATTGTGCTCCACTAATTTTTAATTAATTCCATATCACACTTTTTCGGCTCAGATTAATTTGTAATTAAATTGCAATTTATTTGTCCAGTTCCATGAATGAAAGTGTATTGAAGGAAATGTTTTTGTTTTTTATAGGGAGGTCAGTTTGATGCAAAATATTTTCTATTGTATTACTATTATGGGGGCATGATTTATACTGCTCTTAAAAATTATGACAGAGCATTATATTTCTTTGAAGTAGCTATTACTACTCCTGCAATGGCAGTGTCCCATGTTATGCTTGAAGCATATAAGAAATATATACTGGTTTCCCTTATTCTTCATGGAAAAGTAAGTAGATATTTTTAGAGTACATTGGTAAAGGCTTTCATTCCTTAATTTTGTGATTGTCATAGAAGAGAAGTATATTGTTATTTTTGTGTCAATGTTTATTTAAAGCTTATTTAAATATTGTGTGTGATAGCTTGTGGTGTGTTGTTTTTTGATTTTTGTGGATAAAAGTTTTGTCACCCTCATTTGTTTGTAGGTGCTAAACATCCCAAAGTATACATCTCAAGTTGTTGGTAGGTTTATTAAACCTTTGAGTCAGGCTTACCATGATTTGGCTACTGCTTACACTACTAACAATTCGGATGAGTTGCGTACTACCATCAACAAGTACCAAGAGTCATTTGCCAGGTGAGAGAAATTGAATTTTTTTCATTATGACACTATACCTGTTTTGATAATGTGTTTTGCAAGTTTTAAAAGATCATGAATTTTAATGTTTTGTGTGTATTATTCTATGAAATTTTGCATTGAACATTAGCTTACAAAGCAATTGATTGATGCTAAGTGATGATGCTGCATTACTGGTAGTTGAGTATATTTTTATAGAACATTGAGTATTGAGGATATTCTTCTTTTGAAGGACAAATACAAACCTCTAAACAACTATTAATACAACTCTGCTTTAACTTTGAGTTTCTTTTCTTCTCTTTTAATTTATCGAAGTATCTGGTGTTGAGATATGAAACTCTTTTAAAACTCCTTGTTTATTTACAGTTATTGTCACTCAAATGTAACATATGAAAGTGATGGATCATCTTTCTTGATACTTGCATACATGGTCTAAATCAGGGTTTTCCAGGTGACTGCATGTGGCCTCAGGTGTCATTTATTGTGGCCCGCCAATGGTTATAAGTCAAAAGTAAAAGTCGGTTTTATCCATTTCGGGTGAGAACATTGTGCACATATCACATGGTCCCTGAGGGTTTCAATGCCCCTTTAAAGTAAAAATTGGTTAAGTTTAGATTTAAAGATTTTCCCCTCTTTTTTTCTCTTGTGAATTCAAAAATCAAAATCATCCCAATGTGTTCCACTGCATTATGCATGGTAAGGCCAAATATCACCCACAGTTCCAGTATAATAATTACTTTGTAAAAAGTACTTATCAAGGAAATTAACATGTGCAGACATAATGCAGTGTGTAGTTATATCTTCTGAGAAGTATTAAAAAAACCCTACCCATAAGGAAGGCAAAAAGCTACATTACTTGTGGGATGCGAGCAAAGGATCATCCCGACTTCTGCCTTAAGCGGCTAAGGGAAACGCAGATAAAACGTTGTCAGGATGGCTTAAGGCCAAACGCACACAAGGGAATAAAGCATATAATCATAATGATAATGATAATAATAAAGACTACTTATGTGATATATAATAAAAAATTATCCAGTATCAGGGTCTTGCTTCCAATATCTATAAAATTAAATTCAACATTGTTCAAAACAATTTCACCTGACACTTTTATTATAATTTTATTTAATTTTGAACAATGCAAGTATTCAGCCTCAATACATTGGCAGTTTTGTCAATCACTGAAGAAATTTCTATATTGCCTCACATCATCAGCACTTCCACAAATCTTACAATAAAAACAATGTCTTCCTGGGGCTGATGTTGCCACTTCTCCCTTGTCACTTTGCGGTGAACTCATTGCTAAAGTTGCTCAAAAACTATTAATATTTATCATAAACTACATTAAATATTATTACAAAAATTAATATCTACTATTAGAAATGAAGTAATTAAAATCTATGTAATTACTAATTAAATATTTTATTTTTAGTTATTATTAATGTTATTAAATTGTCAGTTTAACTTATTAGTATATTAATGTTACATCTAATATTTCTATGAATTAAATATAATATAAATATTAAATATAATATAAATATTAAATAATGGAATATCTCCAAAATATGTGGAGTGAAATCGTTTAAGTCTACTCTCTACAGTGTCGCTAATCTCGCAAAGGTTCAGCAGGCTGAGGAGACAGGCTCGGCCACCGCCTCTGGAGGTGGCAGGTAAAAACGCACAAAACAGTCATAAACACTCAAAACGGTCCTTGAAACTGACAAAAGACCCTATATGGGCTCACCAACAAAAAAGAAATTCTGTTAGCTGCACATACATGTAAATTTGGAACTTTTTAAAATGGTAATCTTGAACATAGTTTCAGAATACTTGAGCAATATTTTATCACCATAATAAAATATTTTTCATTGAACTGTCTCCTTAGTTGGAATGACAATACATTAGGTTGTGCCATGTCGCCACACACATTAGCCAATGTTTGTGAAATGAAATTGAATAATTTCTGCATGTTAATCACTGGCCACGCCCCTAGGTGTAATCCAAGCGGTATGGAATCAGTGGCTGTCAAAACAAAATAGTCACATGACTGATCGCTCTATACATGTGTATATTATTGACCAAAAGATTGAAATGTAAAACAATATTTTTTGATTTAAGTTAGATATCATTTAATTGATTGATACAGCAACATAATAATATTTTGATTTTTCTTGCAGGGACAGCAATACAGGTCTCACAAAACAAGTTATAGCCTCTCTATACAAGAAAAATATACAAAGACTGACCAAAACTTTCCTCACTCTTTCTTTATCTGACGTAGCTAGTAGAGTTCAACTATCTGGACCTGGTGAAGCAGAAAAATATATTTTGAATATGGTTAGTATGAGAATTTTGTATTAATCCATTAGTGCCTGAATTATTCTTATTTTCTTGTGTACCACATGCTGTGATGCACTGAAGTACAGCCACATTAACAATATTGAACATGAGAAAACATATTTATGGAGGGTAAGCTGGCAGGAATATTCCTATAAAGGTTCTAATATTGGTGTGAATTGAAATAGGGATTACATGACCATTCCTAATTTTTTTGCTGTTAGTTTACTTCTTTCAAAATACTTTCATTTAAAACATGAATTAAATTTGATATAAATTCATGAATTAAATTTGTTTAATAAATTTGTTGATTCCCCACCCAGGAGATCTAATTCTGATGAATTTTCCATTACTTGCATATCCAATTTCATCCTGTAAATATTCAAACAAACAATATTCAGGGTACTCCTCTCAGTTATTCTCGATCACCAAGGTCCATTTCATATCATTTTCTGTCCTTCTCGAAATTAATTGTCCCTTTTGTAAAAAAACATTCACTCATGTGTGTCTGCTCAGTTTGATGTTCACTTACAATTGCTTCCCAACACCACCACTCCCTGAAAGAAAAACAATAGAACTCTTGCCATACTCTACCATCAACTATTCCTTTGATGAACTTACATTTTTATTTTAAAAGAAAAAACTAGTCCAAGAAAGTTTGTTGCAGTATTTTTTTATACAATGTACTTAAAAAACTTATATTTGTGATCAACCTTCCTGTATTGTTTTCTTTTAAAAATTGACAATTCTGCAGTTCTGTTCTGAAATAATATATACATTCCACATAAGTCATGGCACACAGAATAACTAATGAATTACAGAATTATTTGTCTTATCATGGAAATAAAATTTATGCTATGAAGTAACAGTTTATTTATTTCAGTATGAAGTACAAAGAAAGTCATATAATGCTGTAGAAAAAATTAGTTATTTTTGGGGCAGAAAAATTCATATTGTAGGTCTCTGATCCTGCAAAAGTGGACAATTCTTATTCCTGTATATAGTAAATTACATCCTCTAATATGTTTTTGTAGTCGGAATCCATGTTTTTTGGGTACGTGATTCCAAAAAATTGGTTTATGGCAAAATGTATTTGTCTGTAAGCAACCATAAGCTAGATTTTCACAAAAATTGAGGTTCCTTGGTCTGGTTGATATCGTTACCCCTTGTATTGGTTTCTGGTCCTAGGACTTTTCTTGGTTTGAGAGAACCAAGTTTGTCAAAAATATCACTCAATTGAGGTTAAATATTTTGAATATAGGGGTCTTCAATAGCTCTATCTGGAAAGAAGATAGGAATAGGTTGTGTGTTGTTCAAGTATTGTAAGCTATATTCTGCAAAAAGAGTGACGTCATTATTCGAATGATTGTAGGAGGAATCTTCAAGGTGCATATTACACGTGATGTGATTGTATTTGGTCGTTCTTTTTAGATGGTGCATGCATGCAAGCCCAAATTTTCTCATAATCATTAATTTAGAAATTTTACTGTAATGCAAAACTTGATCTTCTTACGAAGGCAAAAACAAATAAGAATAAAAGTTCCCCGTTTTGCTACTTTCCTTTCGGAGATCTGTCGCAATCTTGAACATAGTCCAGTTTCCATTCAGCTTCATTTTCAAAGAATTTGTTCAATCCAATGATGTTCGCGTCCTCCACACATGTAATTATATTATATAATTGTACTACCTTAAAACATGCCCTTTACAAAATCACAATTCAATAATTCTTCATGCAGACAAAATGCTTTCCCTTTTACATCTCTCTCACACTGTCAGAGAACATTGTCTGCCCCATTGTTTCATCTTATCTGTCTCTCATCTCACACGAACTTACTCCTGATTGGTCACTGACATTTAACATAGTATCTGTTTATTCTTTGGTTTCCTGCACATAATAATTTCTTAATTTAATTTCTGCCTCGCGGAATTTGCTCATGTGTCCTTTCACTGCATTTTTTATTAAAATATTATGAATTTTCCCCACTATTATTACAACTTGTTACGTGCTATGTCCATAGCAACCGCATCACAAACTGTTTCATCATTCAATAATCATTCAAATTATAATGAATATATTTTCAGATTGAAGATGGTGAAATTTTTGCTACTATTAATCAAAAAGATGGTATGGTAATTTTCCATGATGACCCTGAAAAATACAATAGTCCTGCTATGCTTCGTCGTCTTGAAGAAGAGGTATGTACGCTGAGTTGAATTTATTATCTTTGAAGTTGGATTTGAAAATTTGCGGAGAAGTCTATTAAGAATATAATAACATGTCATGATTGTTATAGATGGCTGTGTGTACAGACTTAGATCGGAAAGTTCAATCGATGGAAGAAGATATAATGGTAAATCCACAATTTGTAAAGAAATCATGTGGTACTCAAGACGATGATATTCCCCCTGCTACAACACAAGGAACAAAAATTACCACATATTCTATGTAAATTATTTACATGCTCATTTTTTGTTGTGATTACACGATGTAATTTTACATGTTACCCTTCTGCCTTTTTTTTGTAAAATGCCATTGCCTGTGTACATAAAACTAGAAGAAATCACCTTTTCTTGAAATTCTTTTGAAGACGAAGATGAGCAATGAAGTTTCATAATTTTGCAAAATTTTTGGACTTCTTAATGCTGCATCCTTGCTTTGCATTTTGCTGCTTGTTTTTGATTCAGTCTTTTGAGCAGTATTATTACAATGTTTTGTATGCAGTTGAAATCATTTGTAGTGTCAGTGTATGGATGCAGACATGCTGTTAATCTGATCAGATATTCCGTAAGAACTCATACATTCAATAAAGAAATCAACTCTGATATTTGGGTGTTTTTATTTTATCTGCATTGGGATATTCAATCTTTTGATTATCACTGACAAACATTTCTGTGATAGCATGTTTTCTCTTTAAAATTTTATGCTCTTTTATCAAATGGTTGCCATCAAGTTATAAATAATGGTGGCAGCTGGTGCCCCAATAAACTAGGGATTGCATCTCCATTGATGATGGAAATGTAATTTCTAAAGTTCAGAACATTAATATGTTGGGAATGGGTTTTCATATAAACACATGTTTGTACAGAAACGAGATACACACATTCAATAAAATTATTTAGAGTTTACAAGACATTCTCAATAAATTGAAAGCAATTTTATTTTTCATATTTTTACATATTTTGGTATTATTACATATTTTATCTAAAACTACATATTTTTTACGTTTAGATACATTTGAACTTATCAAACAGAAAATTTCAAGTAGCCTGTTCAAATATATGTTACTACAATCATCTTTCTTTAAGGCTAAATGCTCCGAAAAATACTTGTTGAAAAATTCAATAGATCGCAGCACTATCAAAGGGGAATTTACTTTAATAGCGTCTGAACCAATGATCCGATTTTCGATCTGTAAACGGCATTTGATGCCTTTTAAAAATAGAATTTACACTACGAAGCCCTTTTTCCAAAAATCTAGCAACAATTTTAATTTGAAATTCTCGAACTTCCGATAAAAAAATTAAAAAATGTGGGCTTATAGCGCGATGGCAACATGCTTCCTAAATCGGACAAATAGGAGCGTCGTAAAGTGAAATTTAGGAAAACACATCGCCTCAACCACTTCCCCTTATTAAATTTAAAACAGCCTTCTACGCGGCGTCACCCGGACAGCCAAGATCATGCACATGACTGGCCGCGGAAGCCTACGACTTCAAATTTAAAAAAAGGTGGTAAAATAGCGGGCTGACGAGCTGCATCCTGACTCCAACCCCGTAACAAGCATCGAAATAAGATATTATGAATCATGACTTATCCCAGCTTGTTATTTTGATATACTCCAACCCCGTAACAAGCATCGAAATAAGATATTATGAATCATGACTTATCCCAGCAGTTATTTTGATATAAAAATGTTATATTTGTATAATTTTGAAGGTAATAAATAATTCCTGGTGCGTCATTTCATACAGACTTCGTAAATGAATAAAGGGTAATGATGGATAACTCCTAGATGTTTGCTTGTATTTGGAGCGTGTTTTCCCTTCCATTTTCTTTGTTTTATAAAAAGTGGATTTTCTAGAAAAAGTTATCTGAAGAAATTGCAGTATGCAAAACCAGTTGGACGTGAAACTTTCGTGACGTATCGGCCACACTGATATAAATAATATGAAACATTCAAACGAGTTTAAAAACCAAGGAAATTTCCGAGTATGGTCTTAGGATATGCTTTACGCTAACGCTTACGCGACGAAATGTAATCTACACAACTTTCCAGAGGAGATAGAAAATGAGGTTTCTTTCAATGTGAATTGTTTTTGAAAATCTTAAGAAAGCATATGCTTACATTAACATATTAAAAATATTATTTTTTTTTCTTTTTCCGGGGGATGACTTTTGTCGATTGACTGAATCACAGGTATTCATGCAATTGTGTTGTTATTTGCACAATCTTAACTGTCTCCTTTCTTTGGTAAGGAAATAATTATAGTGCGTTGCAAATCTGTTGTTCACTGTTTTATTTTCTAGATCACATTGCATAATTGTGTTAGTTTCGCCAAGATTTCTTCACCTGTATCTTTGAATAGTTCGATTTGAATATTATCTACAGCCGGAGACTTCCCATTTTTCTGTTGTTTTGTCGCCCTATGCATTTCTTCTATCTCTGGTTCTTTTTTGTAATCAACTATATTTATTTACTACTCTATTTGTAAGTTCTTCTCATAAAACTTTTTCGTGTATTCTTCCCTTCTTTTCGTGATCTCTTCTTTTGTTGTATTTATTTTGTCGTTCTCGTTCTTAACATTCGCCAAGGTTTACATTCCGTGGTCATATTTCGGTGACCTGGAAATTTTCTTAAGATTATTATTATGTTCTTCCACGTCTTCGCTTTTTACTTGAATAAACTTTTCTTTATCTTGTCTTGGTCTGGGCTGGAATACCCTACAGAGTTTTCTGACTTTCGTCTGGTCATTTGCTTTCTTTGCAGAGAAATATAATGTTTAAAAATAAAGAAATATAAGGACTCCGTTGTACATAATAATAATAATAATAATAATAATAATAATAATAATAATAATAATAATAATAATAATAGCAAAAGAAGAAAGAGGCAAGAGAAGAAAAGAGAAAGTGAAAGCCGATCAAAACAGGCCAAGAAATAAAATCCTGAACCAGGCCATCAAAATTACTGCCAATGAGGGAAAGACATATGCTGATATCCTCACAGAGATGAAAAGAGCAGTCGATCCAAAAGACCACTACACAATCGTTAAGAAAATAAGAACTCAGAAACAGGATCTACTAATTGTCCCGGGTAAAGAAGGGAACACATCATCATTTGTAAAGGCAGTCGGGGAGAGTGAAATAGAACACTCACACCAAAAACACTTTTATAAATTAGAGACATTGACGAGACTGTTTCAGCAAATGAAGTAGCAGCTGCAATCGGGAGGGTTCTAGACACACCGACTAAACAAATAAGCAACTATTGCTGACTATATACGGGGTTTGCTAGCACACAAACAGGGACAGTCTTGGTACCTACAGATCTAGCCTCACAACTACTGAAGAATGACAAGAGTAAAATAAAGATAGGATGGGTCAACTGCCAGATGCGCGAGAAGCAACAAGTAACAAGATTCCTCAAATGCCTAGATTTTGGACACATATCCACCAACTGTCCGGGCCCTGACCGTAGAAATACATGCTATAAGTGCGGAGAAACAGGGCTTCAGATAAAAGACTGCAGCAAGACACCCAAATGTGTCATATGCAAGGATAAAAAACTAAATGATGGC
Source organism: Gryllus bimaculatus (assembly GCA_017312745.1). NCBI lineage: Eukaryota > Metazoa > Arthropoda > Insecta > Orthoptera > Gryllidae > Gryllus > Gryllus bimaculatus. Next base: position 234,164 of record BOPP01000260.1, on the reverse strand, counting down.
CACATGCTAGGAAGCAGAAAATGCTCCTCATTCGATGCCGAAATAAACAAGCAAAATAAGCGACAAAATAAGGTTCCTACAAGTTAACCTAGGAAGGAACAAAATCACACAAGATCTACTTGTACAAGTTGCAACTGAAAGAAACGTGGACTTGTTGATTGTCAGCGAACAACCGACAAAAACACGTGGTACGACATGTGGTATCAGGATGCAACTGGAAGAGCAGGCATAATAATACATAATAAGACCCTGGATATCAGGAACCACAAGAGAACGAAATACGAGTTTGTATGGCTGGAAGTGGGTAATATGAGAATTTATAGCTGTTATTTTTCACCGAATGGTAGGCTAGAAAGATATCGATGAGCTGGAGGCTAACTTAAAAACGTCTAAGCGCGAGGTATTAGTGGCAGGCGATTTCAACGGTAAGTCGTCCGAATGGGGAGAGACGCGCTCCGATAGAAGAGGAACTATCATATGTGAATTCATTGCAAGAAATTATCGGATCTTAAATAGTGGTGATGAGTACACTTTTCAACGTGGAGCCGCATCATCTATTTCGGATTAGACAATAAGCTCCACCAAGCTCCAATAAGCACCACCACATCACTGATTGGTCAGTACTCGACGAAGAATCACTGAGTGACCATCGGTACAAAGGATATTCGACTCCATTAACGGAGGGGCTGCAACATGTCAAAACGCGATATAAAGGAAGACCACCTTGGAATCCCAAAAAACTGAATGAAGACAAGGCAAAACGCTCCTTGGAAGAATCCAGGTTGCTGGTTAATATGGGTTAGACGAAAGAGGCGGAAACGCGTGAGGATATGGTCAAGGCAACGAAGGAAATAGTAGTAGCAGCAGCTTGCGACGCATCCATGCCTAGACGTATATGTCCGAAGAGAAAACTGCAAATGTATTGGTGGACACCAGAAATAGCCGAACTACGAAGGAACTGTAACAAGGCAAGAAGAATAGCGACAAGGGCCAAGACGTATCTGCACCTCAGGGAACAGTATAAAGAACTGTCCAAAAGGTTAAGAGAGAAATAAAAAGAAGTTAAGGCAGAGGTTAGAAAGAGCTCTTAGAACAGATAGATAACGACCGATGGGGCATGGCTTATAAAATAATAAATAAGAAATTCAGGATGGACTGGAAGATACCTGGATCGAATGACCCACAATGGATGAGGATAGCTATCAGGGACCTCTTTCCCCACTAAAGATCCTTGGACGAGACAAAGACAGAGCGACTTCACGGTTGACGCAGCAGATTACTTCACGATAGACGAACTGAGGAGAGCGGCGAAAAGCATGAATACTGTGAAGTCCCCAAGTTTAGATGGAATTTCCTGTGAAATACTAAAAATAGTGGCACAGGTATCCGGAATGCCTTTTGTCAATCTATAACCGCTACCTTGAGGATGGGATATACTTCAAGACGTGGAAGAGACAAAAGCTGATACTCCTTCGAAAGGGCAACAAGCCGGTAGATCTGACGTCATCATACAGATCACTGTGCCTCCTTGACACCACGGGCAAGCTGCTTGGGGGTTTAATACTCTCTAGGCTTGAGGGACTCAATCAACACGGCCTCCGCCTTGTCAACAGCCATCTGGAGATTTCTTTGGTCCAACCATCTTTTAACCCTGCGTAGTGTTTCGTTGGTCTTAATTTCCAGTAGTTCCGTGTTGTCACTATGGCATATAATTAGTGTGTCGCCGGCGTAGCCTATGAGTATGGAGTTCGATAGCAGTATGGAGTTCAGCAGGTCGTCATTTAGAGTATTCCACAGGAAGGGGCCCAATCTTGATCCCTGTGGAACACCGCACGTCATATCTTCTTCAATCCTATACCCATTAGTGTAGATTATTTTCCTCTCACTGAGGTAGTCTTCCAGGATCCTCACAAGGGATCTTTCTAGGTACTGGGGCTTGTATGATGTCTTTCAAGTTCGCAGAATTAAAGGCATTTTTGATGTCAACCGCAACCAAGGCACAAAAGCTCTTATTTCTTTTTATATTATTATATTTTTATATAATATATTATTATATTATTTTATGTTTATATTATATTTTTATATATATTATTATTTACGGAGGAGGGAAATCCTTTATGAATACCAGTGAAGCTGGTGATGCCGGACTCCCAACTAGGTTACCGACTAAAAACCTAACCTCCGTCTCTTAAACCGTGTCCTGAACGTAGAAGTAACCGATCCTGACGACCTAGATCGATCCTGAAATCGTGGAGGTATTTATTAAATGCCCCTTGTCCCGTAAGAGCCTGGGACAGGTAATAACCCACCTCCCCAAAACTTCGGCTAACCCATCTCTCGATGTTTGTATCAACCGATGAGTCCATCTGTCTTTCACATCCACATCCCATCTTCCTTGCCATTCTTCAAGGAGCAACTGCCTTGCTTCTGCTTTAACTCAATTTGCTTAGGAGGGAGATGACTGCTTGTGCTTCCTTCAAGGCGAGGCACGTCCTCTTTCTTTCCATGGCTATTAAGTCGACAGGTGGTGTACTGGCCAATACCAGCACTGCGCAAGTAGACGCTGTGCGGTAGGCACACGCCACCCTCAAGGCCATTCGTCTTTGTACATGGGCGTTCTTGTGTCTGATAGACTGCTTATCCAGTGAACCCGCTCAGACTGGGGCAGCATACAACAACTGTGAGTGAACTCTGCCAGATATCATTATTCTCTTGGCTTCTCTCGGTCCACCGACGTTCGGTAGCATTCTTGCGATGTTAGATCCTGTCCTTCTTTCTTTCTCAATTCAAGGAGTTCAATGTCAACGCTGTGGCTTATTATTAGCGTATCGTCAGCATAGCCTATGAGCTGCGTATCTTTCGGCAGGTCAATGTTTAGAATGTCATCATACAGGACATTCCATAAAAATGGCCCGAGTCTGGACCCTTGAGGAACACCGCACATCACATTCTCTTCTATCCTGATACTGTCCACATAAGTTATCGTCCTTTCATGGGGGTAGTCTTCGATAAGCCTTATGAGATATTCCGGAATCGTCTTGTTAACTAACACTTCTATAATGTCCTTCCACGTAGCTGAGTTGAAGGCGTTTCTGATGTCAATTGTGACGAGCGCACAGAATCCCTTCTTCTTGCCGACTCCTCTGCTGGCTGCGTCTGCTTTATCGATAACTTCCAGGATAGCATCCGTCGTCGAGCGGCCTCTCCGGAATCCATATTGCCTGTGAGAAAAGCATATGAGTCCCTCAAGCCTAGAGAGTATTAAACCCTCAAGCAGCTTGCCCATGGAACCAGGATGGAACGACAGAAAAGAAAGATAATCGAAAAGTAGAAATTACCTCCTGATTCTTGGAAGAATAGGGAAGACTGGAGAAGAAGTTTAGGCACCTGAAGACCGAAGTAGCAATTAAGAAAACGGCAGGAAGAAGACAAATATGAAAATGTTAAGCAAATTCGGGGAAGAATAAAATGTAGTTATATAAGATTTTGAGATAGAATATTAGGAACTAATATTAGGAACTAACCTTATTAGGGAATAACTCTGAAGAGCAACTTACAGATGATTTTTATGTGCATTATTGTGCATATTAGCAAAAAACCTAAAAGATGTAGCTGTCCTAAGTTCTTACTATTCAGCATCATTTTAAGCGGTATTTATAATTTTGAAATTGCAATATTACCATTTCATATCCCCTATGGAAGTAACATGCAAGGTCATTTGGGGTTGGAATTTTGTTTCATGGATTTACTTCTTGTTCGGCCGTGTCTTGTTTCAAGGGCTTGAGTACAATAGTATTTTAATTTTTATAAATTGTCATCCTTGGCTTTTTGAGCTTTAAATCATAGCTCCGTTTGTTAAGTGTCGGTTGGTATGTGCTTGATTTAGTATTATTTAATATTTCCTTGCTTTAATATTTGGCTAACTTTGATTTGGTTTTATCATGTACTTACGGGGGGGGGGCGAAACGTATCTTTTGGGAACTTGGATTTTATTCAACAAAGGCGCACAGCATTACGTCCTAGGTTAAATTTATTTATTAAGTCCGAAATGTTGAGTGTAGGATGAAAACATTTCGAAATGGCGGAGATGTAATTTTTAATTAAATTTTTATAACTCCCCATGGATCTGAGAATTGGGTATAAACCAGGGCTCGTGTATGATTTTTTTAAGACCTTAATTTTATACCGTCTGAAGTTTTTTTTCTATTGAAGAGGGTGCTGCATTTCCCCAGATATGGCTAGCATGTGTTAAAGTGGGTAAAATGATTGTTTTAAAAATCATAAGTTGACATTCAATTTTCAATGAGGATTTTCTATTCATTAATGGATATAGTTTTGCCATTTTCCCCTGGGCTTTTTTACTAATGCAAGGATATGGGGTTTCCATTTCAATCTTTTATCAAAAAGCACGCCATAATATTTAATCGGGCCTGTATTCCATTGAATCGGGCTGGAATTGATTTTAAGTTAAGAGGGAGGTTTTGGACTACGAAATGAAAATGTTTTGGCATGGCATTTTTTTGGATTGATTTTTATTCTCTGTGGATTAGTGTCCGGTATATGTGGGATATTTGAAGTGTAAACATTAAATAGTGTTGGAGAGACTACAGAGCCCTGAGGTAAGCCTGCTAATATGTTTTGAGAGGTTGATAATGTTTCATTGACTTTTACTATGAAATTTATGTTGGTAAGAAAGCTATGGATTATTTTTTGAATGTAATAAGGGACTTCTACATTTGGTAATTTATACATTATTCCTTCGTGCCTAATCCTGCATGTCATACGTCTGTGCAATGTCTAAGAAACTGCTACAATGTGTGTTTTTTAATGAAAGATTTGGGCAATATTTTCCGTTCATCTCAGTAAGTGATGCGTGCATGAATGGTTAGGTCTAAGGCCGAATTGTTAATCGGGTTTATTTCTGTAAGGTATTTATTAAGTCTACTAAGCAACAATCTTTCAAAATTTTTTGATATGGTGAGAAGCAAACTGATGGATCTCTATTTTTCTCTAAAACTAGTATCTTTTCCTGGTTTGCGAAAATCTAGGTTGATGGCGGTTTTCGTTACATTTGGGAAGTGATTTAGGCGTAAGATTGCATTAAATATTGCCGAGTGCGGCAATATTGTGCTTGGTTAGTTCCTTTATGGTTTTATTATTTACTCCATCATACCCTGATTCTTTTCTCGTTTTTAAACGGCTAATAATTTTTGAGACTTCTGATGGAGAGATAAACTTGATTTTTGTTGCTACTGAAACCTGAGGCTCATTTACATAATCTTCAATAGTTTTATGTAGGTTGGCACTACTATTGGATGAGGTCGAAATACTTGCTCTAAGTGATCAGCTAATATTTCAATTTTTTCTTCATCTGAGTAGGCTTTTGTATTATTGATTTTTGGGGTCTGTATTTAAGTTTTTTCTCCCATGATACGTCTGGCTGATGACCAGAGATGAGCTGAATTTGTGTCTGTTTTAATGATTGTTGAAATTTGGAATACCTGAATTCGTCTAGCTGTAATTTTACTATTCGTGATAGTTTGTTTAGTTTAGATCTGATATCGTGTCTACGTGTTTCTTGCCAATATCTTCTCAGGTTTTTCTTGGGTTTAATTAAATTTATTAACTGTATTGGAATGGGCTTATTCTTGCAAGAATATTTCTGCTTTTTAGTGTCAAAGCTTGTTTTAATGATCCATTATACCTGTATTAAGTTTTGTGATTTCGAATTCTAGAACTGGGATAGATTTAATATTTCTGGGGTATAAGTAGTTTTCTTGCATTATGTATGATAATTTGAGCTAGTTTACTCTTGCTGTTACATTCGTTTTTGATTTTATTTCTTCTATCAGTTTGAAAAAAGTTAATAGTATTGGGTTGTAATGTGATTTAAGGTCGTGTAATACACTTTAGAAAATGGGAAAATTAAAATTTTTTGATTAATAATATATTTAAAATATCTGGAACTATATTTGAATTGTAAGGAAAATGTGTCGCAGCTGTAGGAGCTAATACACAAATATTATTATTTTGAGCCAAATTAAAGTCTTTAACCCTGGGCTGTAGTAGACCGGCATCGGTATCGGTTTGGTATCCCCAAATTGTATGTTTACTACTTAGGTCTCCTACCATTATTAGTCGGGGATAGTTTTTAAAAATGTCCCTGTAAAAATAACATGGAAATGTTTTATTTGGTGATTTGTATGCAGATATTATTATTATTATTATTATTATTATTATTATTATTATTATTATTATTATTTCAGTATTATTAACAAATATTTTTATTCCGACTGTTTCAAAGTTTGGCACAGTACCACTTGTTCAGCGCTAACAGCGGTGGCGAGAGGTTGGGACCGCAGCGCTACGTTGCTAGTTCAGTCGCCGTCAAGCTGAGCACTGAGTGAGTTGCGAGCGCTCGTGTAGTGACCACAGTATTTTCGAAAGTTATTCCATCTCTGTAACCAATAGTGAAAATAGATAAAAGCGATTTACCGTGCTCTGACCTCGGACATAGCATCAAAGAAGCGATGCAGGCCGTGAACAACACTACGCCCGACGCCATGCAACATTCGTTGGAGTACCAACAACAGCTCATCATAGATCAGCAACATCAGCAAATACAGGCGCAGCAGCATCAACTTCAGGAACAGCACCATCAACTGCTACAATTGCAACAGCAAATACAGGACCTTCAAACGCAAGTACAAAACAGCCAACGCTCAAGTTGGCCGCCCTTGCAACACAGTGCACCTGCCCCAACAGAACAAAGTGAGCACAAAAGACAAAACACTGGATCTGTTTCACGATATGGTATTCCTACAGGAAACAGGTTCGAAACATTAAATAATGATACATATGAAGACGAACATATCAGTTCCACGGAAACAGTGATTAAAATTCCTCCTACAAGGGAGTTCAAATATGACCGGGACTGATTTTTTTTACGAAATACTTTATTAGCAAAAATTTGTTAAGTCTTTGAGGATTTGAAAACGCAGGGATGTATGGGAGAATGTTACCGTTAGCGTTGTCTGTTGAGTATGATTTTGGAGACTGGTTTTCGGGTCAAGCGTTTTAATCTGCGTGGAATTACTCTGTTATTAAAAGCCTGTTGTCTCTGGTTATACGGCTCTTGTTTGAGTGTTTTTAGTGCAGTTTCTGATAAACTTCACAGAATCCTTTTAGTGAATTGGCCGTGTGATGTTTTTACAGTTAACAACATTTCGACTTGTTTCTGTTTTAGTTCCGTGCATTTTGAATAGTGGTGGTTACCTAAACACTAACGCATCTCGGAGCGGCGTGCCCACAGTTTTTTGAGTGTGAATCCAATCTTTGACAGTTTTTCATTGTATTTGGTATGTTTTGGTTGAATTAGGAAATACCCTAAATAACACTATATAAAATCTATTCTAAGGCTAGAATGCTCCTTCCTTGTTATTGTCCTCTAAATCTACAGCACAGGGTTGTTAATGGTTTTCTGTCTTTTCCGTGAAGGCGAATACTTTTAATTACTGGGGATTTTTTCACTAGTTTTTTGGAAGTTTCTGTTTCACTAATATGTGTGGTGAATATCTTTAATAACAATTGAAATATTTTTTATGCTTGGGTCACGAAACGTGTGGGTATTCTATGTTTGTTTTCGTTGTAGAATTTACGGAACGATCTCTGAAATTTCTATTGAACTTTCACTCTGTCTGCTTTATTTTATGTTGTGAAATCTTCTTTAACGCACACTTTTAATGTTCTTTATTAACAGTTGAAATTTTTTTTCGCTTTGTGTATAATTATACAAGGGGGTTCAAATATGAACCGGACCTGATTTTTTTTGCAAAATACCCGCATGACGCATTAGTTTGCGCCGCCTGGAGAGAATTTAGCCACAACCCCCACCTCCCATCCTTTGCAGATTAGAAACTGTTCATGTCGGAGTCTGGGTCTTACTAGAACGATGAGTGAACAAAGGTGGCCGCGGTGCGTGGAACAACGCATTATCATCAAATTTCCTCGTTGGAGAAAACGTTCACCGTGGAAATTTTGCAGAGACTCAAAAAAACGTACAGGGAAGAGTGCCCGCTCACGGACGCCGTGTGTTTGAATGGTGTAAGTGTTTTCAGAGAGGGACGAAGAAGCGCGTTGAGAATGAACCTCAATAATCGTCGGCCGCGAACATCCTGACCCAACCAAATCATTGATCGTGTTAATGGGTTATTTGTGAGAACAAGCGCTTCATCACGATCAAAGAAGTTGCATCAGTAAATTGGCATCAATGTGGGTAGTGTAAAGACCTGATGAAAAACCCTTTTAAAATATAGAAAAAGTGAATGCTAAGGTGGGTTCCACGCACCTTGACGGACGAGAACAAATTGAATGCGCATGCAAGCTGCCAGTGTTTTTCTAATGCGGTTTGAAAATGAGGAGATGCATTTTTGAAGTCCATTGTAACCATGATGAAACGTGGGTTCACTATTTTATTCCCGAGTCCCAGCAGACATCACGTGAATAGCGACACGCCTCTCTCCAAAACCCAAGAGAGCGCGGAAGATCCGTTCGGCGGGAAAGTGAATGGCAACTTTTTTGGGGACTGGAAGGGTGTTTATCCATGTAAGACTTTCTTACAGAAGCTAAAACCATCAATGCAGCTTATTATTCAGCACTTTCTAAAACGGAAATCAAAGAAAAGATCCGATCCAAACGGAAGAGTCTGTGGGAAACGGGTAGCATTCCTTCAAGACAATGACCGGCCTCATACTGCTATAAACACCGTGATGGCACACGCATCAGCAAATTGAAGTGGGACCTTCTAATACCACATCCGCGTAAAGACTAGATTTGGCCCCCAAGTGTTTTTACCTGTTTGGACAGCTTAAATCACATTTGCAGGCATGCGAGATTTGCGGTAATGACGCCAGTCTCCAACACTTCGGGAGTGGATACTGCGACAACCAAACATACTTTTATGAAAAGGGGCATTTAGGATGCTCCCAGAACGTTGGAAAAAATGTATAGAATCTGAGGGGAGTATTTGAGAATGAAATGTACA
>BOPP01000260.1:170258-197849 GCA_017312745.1 Gryllus bimaculatus | reverse complement strand
TGTAATTAAAAATGTTGTCGCTAATAACCTTAGTCGTTGATGCGACAAAAAATAAACAGAAAAAAATAAAAAAAATCTAGTAAATTATTCTTACTTCTACACAATTCTCTTGATTAAAATAATCGCAATAAATTACCAAATGACTTATTCAACTATACAATTATTTCCAGTTAATTCCCATGAAAATATTACACATAAATAGAAAAAATGTTTTACACTGCTATTTACAACGCTTTCCCCGTAAACATAACACACAAATGAACTTTATTACTCGCTTACAAGATTCTCTTTCCCATTATTTGTCGGGATTAGTTCATACTAAAATCTACGTGATTATGAAAATTAGAACTGTTGTCTTTCTGCTGCTGCTCTAGCGCTCGTGGCTCTGCCTGCTCTCAACTTCCGTTACATTTATTACCTGCGGTAGCACGCATAGTCGCGCGTCTTGCGAACCTTGCTTCTTCGTCGCCGTGGCTGACCTTGTCCCAGGTCTTATCCCGTTCCACTTCCGTTCAGCTGCCCTTGACGTTGCACCAACCACCGTTGCCTGCGCCTTCCTTCCCTCGGTATCGGCGCTTACGCGTCTTGCTTGGCTTCCGGCTCCCCACGCCCTCGTCTGCTTGAGTTCTTCGCAACACTGGCCCTTAGCACCCCGACGCGTGATATTCAGTCCTGACGCGTGTCACTGGCGGCGTAATTTCGGCGTACTCCAACACCTTATACTTGTGTTGCTAAATTAAGGCTTATGACGCCTCGTCATAATTAAGTTCCTGTTTCTCTTAACTATTTTCCACTCTAAATCTCCTACAACTGCACCCCGTTTAATTAACCGCTGCCCCAATGTCGAATACTACTTAACTTCCTAAATCTGCCACAACTCACTTCTTCTTGCTCCTGCTCTCTTACTAACTCTTCTCCCGACGAGATGTCGTCTCCGTCCTACCGGAATCGCTCACCGCACACGTCTGATCTCCTCGGCGTCTCATACAGAAAAGGGCGAGCGGTCGGCTGTTTTAAAGGGGTGGCCTGACTTCGCGGGAAACCCCTCTGCGTTTGCCGTAAGTCGAAAAAGTCTGCCGTCTTCACGCCGCTTCTGACGTGAATTTTTCCGCGCGCCTGTACACGGTAATCCGTCCTGGCTTCGCCGACGTTTTGTGGGTTTTGTTGGGTTTCTGAGCTTGTTTCAAACAATATATATATATATATATATATATATATATATATATATATATATATATATATATGTTGTATATATATGTCCCAAACTAACCGGACTGAGCTGCGCTACTGTATTAATACGTATATTGTGGCATAAAAGTGGATAAAAGCTGTTGCTTGTAAGCAAAAACGTGCCTTCGCCGGGACTCGAACTCTAGATTCTCTCAATTGGAGGCACTAGTCAATTGGTGCCCCATGGGCGTCCCCTGATACGCGTGGGTCTGATTCTCAGTTCTTCGCCAGATGTCGGTCTCAGTTAACTATATCCGAGCTTTCTCGTTGGGATCAATGTGATACCAATGTGAGATTTCGTTAGGACGAAAAATTGCCGAAGGGGCTTAATTTTACAGGGCAGTAGCCAGGTTTCTTTTACACGCAACAAGTATGACAAGGTCACTGTAACATTCTTAGAAAATCTACACGACTAATGGGATCGAATTATTTCTTCTGGCCTTCGATTCTAATTTTTCAAATTTAGTTTTAACGCGAAATAACGTTTCAGTTTTGGAGAAAGCTATTCACAAGTATTGTGTTTTTCTTTTCTATTTTATTTCTTAAAAAATAGTGAGTCGCTATACCTATTTTCTGAGATTCATAATATGTAAAGAAAAGGTAAATTAAAGGGAAGGTTCCACGTGACTGTCCGCCACGAGGATGGGTATAGTCTTCTGAAGGAAGGGGAGAAAAATGTATTAAAATATCAACCAGTCCCCCAAATATTGGCAGCCTAACTTCATGAAAAACTCAGCCAGAATCCTACCAGTGGTGACTGGAACCTCTGGATCCATAGTCGGTGCCCTCAAGACCCTGGGGATCTCGACATGATCTACTGTGTATTTCGTTAATTTCTCTCAGAAGCTCTACACACTATTGGTAAATTACAAGGGTCAATTTAGCATTGCTGGTAATAAATGCAGGAAAGGAATTTCAGTGTCCCGTGGGGAAGTCTAGGGAAAATGCCTAGCAATTACTTAGTTACCACGACTTTAAGTGGCAAGTGTATGCTATTTAATGTAGCATATAGAAAATTGCGCAGTCAGATTTCATGATTTGCGGGTTCTTGATATCAAAAAATTTGTTTAGGTAAAAGTGACCCATCTCAGTCTGTTCGTTCGCCAGTAAATAACGTTAGCGACTAAACTATTCGTAAGTTTTGTTCCAAAATAAATATACCGTAGTCGATCTGGCCCGACGCAAATCTTTGCGATTTTGAAAAAAACATTCTTTAAATTTTCGAAGTACTTTCCATGAAGCCTCTAGGACATTATCAAAGTATTCTCAAAAATTGCTTCAAAATTTCTCTGTAAATTTCTTGAAAGAACGAATGAAATATATTTATGAAGATAGCATGGATTGGATTCTCACTCTCACTCTTAATTTTCGAAAATTACACAAATTTCAGCAATTTTTAGAGAGAGCAATTTTTTTCAAATGAAAATGTTCTCTATAATTAATTCTCTTATTAACTGACTATATGTTTATAAAAATTGTGTTTGGGAGCATTGTTGAGTGAAATATAGGCAATATTAAAACCAAAGTTTTCTAAAAAAAGACTCTAATTTATTTCTTTAAACATTTCGTCCGGATAGTGGCTATTGTACTGTATAAAATGACATAAACTGCATTTTGCTGTATTTTAAAAAAAATTACATCAATGTAATTGTTTTGTTATATCTCTCGCTTCGTTATTTATATTACCGGCGATTTGTATATATTCTTGACTTTTGGGTACAAGTGCTTCACCTGATATCTTCAATTTGAAAACTAAACAAAACAAAACTCAAAATTTCCCATTTCCAGAAACGCGCAAACGCCATTTTCTCGAAAACAGTTCTAAATCTTTTAACGCAAATTGGCATATAAGGCTATTTTTTGTTGTTCTATAATATTCTTTAAATCATATTTCAATTGTAATGTTTCAAAAAATAGAGAAAAGTGAAAAATTGCTTTTAGGCGCCAATCGATGGTAGCTGAGAAGACGCTGAGGTAAAACTGAAAATATAGCCTAGACTGAAGAGAAACGAAAACTAACTTGTTCCAGAAAAGTATGTGCCATTTGTAGCACCACTAGTTCTTATTTATCTTGTCGATTGTTCCTTTCTGTGTGACGTTCGGCCTGTCCGTGTTTACCAGGGTGTAAATGTCATCCACCTCATTAAAATATTTTTCAGATACGAGGTATTTTTGAACTATCACTTCTAAACCTGTATTGTACTCCTTTTGCCGAAAGACAAAAACAATCTTACGGTAACGGGTTCTTGAATGTGTAAACAGGGTAGAGAGAAAATATAACATCTGATGATTGCCTATGTATTTCAGCTACTATAATATTTTGGTACTGTGATCTGTCTTGTCTTTTAATCATAATAATAGGATTGTAGACATTTTCATTTATATCAAATATGAACATACGGTTCTCAATTTTTGAGAAGCGTATAACAGAAAAAGAGCTTGTCAAAAATAAAGGAACCATATTTAAAAATTTGATGTAATACGAGAATCAAAATAACTAAAACAACTTTACCTGGGAATTTCGCAAATCCAGAATATTTTGTACAGGTTAGGTCAAAGACAGTTTTGAGGAAGTTAAATACCAACTGTAAATTCTAAAGGTTTTCATAATCAAATACTTCAAATCTAACTGGCGCAGAAGTTCGTTTTGTAGAGTTTGTAATTTTTTATAATGTTTATTCTTGTATTTTTATGGTTTATTTGTAAAAGTTCCTTAAACATCATGGTCACTATCGACCACATATAAATTTAGGCCTACATTATTTTACAGTAATATATACATAGGAGTATACCTTTGAATATATTAATGAATATATTGCATTCAGTTTATTAGTAAATTACGAATACATTCCAATTCATAAGTTACATAATAAAGGTTGCTATACAGACATTTTTTATATTTATATTATCAAAAAATGTAAATACATTAATTATTTCCGTATTTTCACTTAGCAATGTTTATATTATTTTGTTAGAGTAAAACATTAGTTTCAATGAAGTATATTGCCATCAAGCGTCTCATTATTTTCAAAATTGAGATACAAAGTGTATGCTAATAAAGATTGTACTAAAGATTGTGCATATCAATGCTAATAATGGCTGTATATTTTGTTCATACATTTTTTCATTTATTCACAACGCGTGAACATGAATCATATTCATTCCTTAATGATTTAATTGACAAAAACACTTTTACGTCAAAGATTCAATTACATCCTCATTATTGGGATACTATTTTTCTTTTTTGAAAATGTTGGAGAAGAACATTTATTTTTTGTTGAGTTTGACTCGGAAATGGCAGTTTGTGAAACAAGCGTGTCTGAAGCAACTCCTGACAACTTTCAAAACACCTGTCCTTGACATGTACGTCAAATGGTTTCTGTTGAATCGCGTGACAAACAATGTCGTCATAACTGGCTCGTCTTCCACAGGAACTGGAAAAAATCTGAGGTACCGCGTAGATAAGGAAGAATCTCATCCTGTTTACCTACTGTTGTCTCGTGTGAGCGCTGAAATCTCGAACGAGTTATAAAATTTCTGGAAATATTTAACAAAAACAAGGGAGGCGACTTGTACACAACATATCCGATTTTTCCACGCATATTGTTTGTATCACAGATGTGAGAGTTAGCGATGTGTGCGGTGTCAGTTGTAACAGTACGAACACTTTTTGTTGAAATGAACCTGCTTTAAGCAAGCTAATTTGCTTCTAGAAAACCAAACTAATGCTTCTACAGCAACTCATTTTCTCTTGTAGGTAACTGTTACGATTTATTGTAGTATTCAAATTCTGTCCCACTTACATTTAAGCTATTATTTATAAAACCTTATCTAGTGGCTCTACAACAGTATATAATTTCTTGCATTATTTCATTTTAAAAATTTTTCAAAATTTAGACAATTCGACAAAAATGAGACACGTGCCATTATTTTAAGTGACTCTCTTCTATCTGTGAAAAAATGAAGAAAACATTTAGAGCGATTTTTGAGAATTATTTTCATAATTTGTATTATTTTAAAGCAGAAATTGCGTGAAAACTAATTGTTTATCACATTTTTTCAAGATTTAATTTTTAGGACAGTTGTTTTTTAAAGAAACATTTCTATCTTCAAATTTATAGTTTTACAATTTAACTTTTTGCAACTTTTGAAAATACAGACAGTTTGCCGGAAATTGGATTAGCAGATCTTTTTTAACCATATTTTGATACACAAAAGAAGAAAATTCGAAGAAAAATGTTGGAGCAATTTTTGAAGAAATAATTGTTTACAAATTGCCTAAACTTCACGCAAAATTGTGCAAAATCTCATTAATTTGAAAAATTGTAAATGAACTTATTTTAAGATAATACGTATCATGTCGATAATAAATTACCAGATTACCTTACCAGTGATTTTTATACATTATTGCATTGTAAGTAGAAGAGTTTTAAATGATGTTACATGAAGTTTTTCGAAAACCCAAAAGTTTTTTCTAATTTTCTGACCACCAAATTGAGCATTTCCAGAAAGGTTAAAATGCCATTTTTTGGAAAAGGGCTCCACATTTTTTCTTTAAAATGTTTCAATGCATAGTGCTAAATCCACTGTATAAGGTGTTATAAAGGGTATTTTGAAGTATTCTTTTGTTTAAAAACTAGTGGTGTTGCCAAAGCAGATAATTTCTCGCTTTGTTTCTAAAAGCTTCGCAACATTACACTACTACATAACCAGCAAGAAACTCGAACTCGGATCATCAGAGTCAACGTGCCGGCACTCATATCACTAGGCTACAGAAGTGCCACATGTTTCAAACTCTGACAAAGGTATAAAAAGAAAATTTATATAATAAATAATAAAAAGAAAAAAATATTTTTTCCAAATTGAAGAAACCCCTGTCCACCTGGCTCGAGTTGAGCTTTGAGATTTTGAAAAGCATTCTTTGAAATTTGGGGACACTTTACATGAAGCCCCTGGGACATTTTCAAACTTTTCTCAATAATGGCTCCAAATTGTTTCATTAAATTTCTAGTAATAATAAAGTAAAATTTACCTACAAAGATGTCAGATTTTCAGTGTTAACTCTAAATGTTCGAAAATTGCAAAAATTTGAATTTTTTGGCGTCTTGCGACGTCTACAAAGATAGAGATTTTTTCTTCAAATAAAATGTGTTGTCCATAATGAGTTCTTTCAATAAGGTCATGTATATTTTTTGAAAATTTTAATAGTTTTCGCGCAAACAAAGCAAGTGCAAGCAAAATATGCAATTAAAAAAGTGCGAAAACATGATATTCTAAAAAACGGCTCCAAATTTTTCCTTTAACCACGTTTTAGGGATAGTGCCAAATACACTCTAGAAGACAACATTAAAGCCATATTTCTCTATTCTTTTGTTGTTTTCCAAATTATTTTTTACTTCTATCTCATGTTGTTAATATTTATACTAGCGGCGATTTGTTTATATTATTATATTCACGGACATGTGTTGAAATAATTTCAGAGAACGTTTCTCGAAAACTAAACAGTTTTCTGTCAAAACAAGTTAAAAATTTCGCATTTTCAGACACGCTCAAACGCCAATTTCTCAAACACGGCTCCAAATTTCTTCTTCAAACTTTTTAAACGCCTAGTACTAATTGCACTCTTTAATATGACGTATAGTTAATATCGGGGTATTTTTTGTTTTTTCAAAAATTACAGAAATGTATTATTTTTAAAAATGTCTTGTTTTAATATGCACATTTCCATTAATCTGCAACCACTATAGCCTTAGTGAGTTAATGTGTTTCTAATGTCTTTGAAAGAAATATTTTCAAAAACTCAAAAATTCTCGAAACTCTAAAATCTCAAAATATTTCTGTGAAAAAGAGCTTCAAATTTCGAATTTACGGTTGCGCTTAAGTGCTATTTTTTTTGAAACGGCTACAAATTTTTCGAAGGAAGTTCCATTTAGGACGAGGTTTTACTGCTTTTTAATATTTTTAAAATACTTTTTCCGTTCTACTGTTAGGAAACCAAAAAATTTAGAACATTTAAAAAAATGTACTTTGGGCAGTGATAGTTGGCAGCTGGCAAGAGCATGTGGCAAGTACGTAGGTATATATCAAGTAGTAAACGTAGTAAAGGCAAGTTATATAATGCTGCGGAAAATCGATTTCGAGATTTCAACAGAGAAAAAGTGGTTCTTTTCAAAACGCCCGCGTGTCAACCTGTCTGTCCGCCTGTGAACACCACTAGCGCCTATACCATGCGTAGGATTTTTCCAAATTGACGAAACTGTTCTCCATTTGGCTCGAGTCTAAGTTTTGAGATGTCGAAAAACATTATTTAAAATTTGGAGGTACTTTACATGTAGCCCCTCGGACATTTTTAAAACTTTTCTCAGTAATGGATTCTATGTTTTTCTTTTAATTTCTTGTAATAATAGAGTAAAATATACATATAAAGGTTGTGTAGGTACGATTCTTATGATAAAGTCAGATATTTTGAAAATTTCGCAAATTTGAAGTTACTGTTAGAAAGACAAAGAATTAAGAAAAAAAAGTACTTTGAGCGGTGATAGATGTCAGTTGGCAAGAGTATGTGGCAAGTGCGAATAGCTAACGGAGACCAATGGAAATAGAAAAGTTATTTGGTAAAGTCTATGGCGCACCACCACTTGAACCATATTTCTATTTTACTATTAAGGGACCGAAGAATTGAAAAAAATTGGAAATAATATCGTTTAGGCCCCAACGAATTGCAGCTGAGAAGAGGTTGGTTCAAAATCGAAAAGATGTAAGAGACTAATGAGATAAGGGACTTAAATAGTACGTAAAAGTTTATAACTCCACTAGTTTCTTTAATATGGAAAGATTCAGCGGAGAGAAGCTTCATCTAGCAGACTGGCACCAAATTACACTAGAAACACAATTTTTATTTTCAGAAAGGTAGAGTGCGCAACATACTCAATTTTATACGTAGATCACAATAAAAATGTCATATCACGTCACAGTTTTTAAATATTCCGTGTCTTTATTATGTAACATAACGTATTTTTCTATTAATGCAAATACGTTTAAATTGCACCTGCAAGCTATGTAATATCAATTTGCATAAAATCTATTGAAGAATAAAATATGTATTCAGTTCATCTATGCCACTTTCATGAGATATCAACAAAATTAGACTTTAGTGTTTTTTAACCTTCTGTATTCAAAGATGCCGTCTTTATTCTCGCGTCTGGTAGTTGCGCTCAATTACGAGTAGGTCTTAGTGGTCTTAGTAGAACTTTGTTAATGTTTTGGAAACAAGTCACGAGCGCCCTCATATTTCCTTCTGTTCATCAGTCACTAAAATAAGTTATTTTAGCCACTTACCTTATTGCAAGAGTCCAACTGTTGGGGTGGCAGATTCTGAGTCAGTCGGTTTCATGCGGATCTGTCGGAAGTGTCATGTCGCAGGTTTCCTCAGGGTAGTGACTTTTCGTCACTACCCTGAGGAAGCCTGCGACATGACTGGCGAAACGTCGGCCTCTGAGCAAACGATACGGCTTCACACGGACAGCAAAGAGGTCTCATGAAAATTGGTGCAGATCAACCCAGTGATAACTTCTATTACGAAGAATTACACCCACACTACAAATATATATATATATATATATATATATATATATATATATATCTTCAGCAGTAACATAAAACAAAATATATTAAATACAGTAATATTAAGACAAGGCACACACAACATAACTCAACTTTTAACCAATGTGATACATTTACATTTTCATAAACGTATTTACGTTTTAATAAAGTTAAAAAAATTACAATTTGTTTAGTTAATAACAGTATGCTTTTCTGATATTACCACAGAAGTTTCGTATACTAGTATTTGTATTATAGGACAAACCTACTTGTGGGATCCAGGAGATGAAATCAGCTTAGTCTTCTCAGTCTTGACTAATGTCGAGTACGTTATATTATATTAGAATGGGTATGTGTAAGCCATTATGTAATGTGTTATATGAAACAAAGCTTGGGGCATTGGTAAGCAATCTTCAAGTTTTTGTCTATAATTGTTGTAGTATTTCTAAGCTGCAGAGCCTCAGTTTTTAATATTGATTTATAAATTAATAGTTTTTTAGTCAAAGAGAGATTTTTTGTGAGCCAAGAAGTCAATAATATTGATTTCTATTTCGAAAGCTTTTATTTTATTTCTGATGTGCGTTTTCAATCATGTCATGTTTCGTCAAGATTTAGGTCAAAGTATTTTACGCTATTTGCCCGAGGAATTTTTTATTGTCATATATTTTAACTGGAGGCATGTATTTGGTGTGCGTGCTAACGTGATGTTCATAGTTTTTATTTGGTTTGTTTTCATATGCCACTCGGTGTCCAGTCCTGCAATTGGGAATTCTTGTAATTTTTCTGATGTTGTGAAGGCCGTCTCGTGGGTGATCAAGAACGCTGTGTCATAGGAAGCATGGGTGTTGTTGTGATCGTAGGAACAGGTAGGTCGGCTGTGTATTGTAGATGCAGTAGCGGACCGAGCACATTTCCTTGTCCGGCAGCGACAGGACAGAATGATGTTGTTTCTTCCTTTATCGGTCGCATGCGTCTTTAACCATTGTTAACATGCAGCCCCATATGTTTGTTAAGTGCACTTGTACCTACCTGTCGTTTAAGAAATTTAAAATCTTTTGCAACGTAAATAAACAACTATCGATTCATCGCAATTTATAAGTTTATTAAGAAGAAAACATAGCTATGTACAAAACAAATAAGATCGAAACAATTCGGAAGGAAAGTAACTCATATTAGCTTTTGGGATAAATATTGTTCATCGTAATATTAATACAACAGTTCTATAATTGGAAGTATCCCCTTGAGGAGTTTTTCTAAAACTTTTGACAATGTTGGGAATAAATTGATGGGCCTATGTGAAGATACTTCGAAGATAGTTTCGGTAGAACAATATTTTGACTGTGTTTCCATTGAGAGGGAAAATGTCCAATTGTAATGTTTTTGTTGGGAATTGATGTTACTTGCCAGTGATTTACGTGGCAGATTTCTTAGTACAACGCCGCTGACGAGGTTGTAGCTATGTACTTTATGAAGGCGAATGTGTTTTATTGCATGTGAAATTTCCGGCTTGATTGGTAGGAAGATTTAATATGGTGCATTAATAAACTGATTAACATTTCTATCTTGTTCTTCTTTTTCGAATGGGAACGGTTAAATATGTTTCTCAAAATGTTCTACAAATACCATCGCTTTTTTATGTCGATACTAGCCCAGCTACCACATTCATCAGGAAGAAAAGGAACTGGCTGAAATTTTTATGCGCTTTCCATAGGACATAGTAACTTAGTTTGGATGCAGCCTTTCATGATGTCCCCTAGTTTCACATGCATGTTGATTTTAAGGAAACCTTTTAAGGTCTTGTGCTACTCTGTTTGTCATTTTATTTGGATCGTGTGTAGTTTGTCAAACTTCTATAAGTCGCCGTTTTCCCCGTTTCATCCCGTCAACTATTTTATACTTGCGAGTGGTGGTTTCGAAGATTTCTGGTGTAGCATACTACGCTGCTTGCTGAACACTGATAGTTAAATATTCATCTGCATCAATATTTGTTTACATTGAATTCAGTTTTGAGAGGAATATTTGCACATAGGTTTAAATTCACCATGCAAAAACAGCACAGAGGTAGCAGCACATGTACCACAAATACCTGAAACCTTCAAACTTCAGAAACGTTCAAACTGCAGAAGATAGACCTGCAGAAAATATCAATGAACCTAATCAATCAACAAGTGCACAAAAAAAAGAGGACCCACAAAAGTGAGTGATTATAGTGACGCAAATGCTAATCAATTACAGACTCTACTTCAATAAATAGGTTTTAAATCTCAGAAACTGTAGAAGAATCAGATGAAAATGTAAATAACAAAGAATCACAACCAGAAAATTCACAGTACCTCCGATATGCATTAGCAACGCAAGAAACATGACACTTCTAACGAAATACCTAACACAATTAATAGGAAATGGGTTTACCCTTAAAACCACGGGGGTTTCGGTAAAACTATTACTGAAAAACGTCACCGATTACCGAAAAGTTAGAAAATATTGTGAAGAGAAAAATGTACCTTACTAGACATACTGTGTCCAATCAGAAAAACAACTTACCAATTTTAATGAAAATTGTGCTCTTAATATTCACTGAGGAGGAAATTTATAAAGAAATGGAGAGTTTAAATTATTCAATAAAAAAGTAACTATACTGCCTAACAGAGAACAATCCTTTAAAGTAGTTGCTTCAGAATTAACAAACTCAATTGAAGAAAAAGAAATATTTAAACTAGATAAATTATTTCATTGTATTGTTAAAGTAGAAATAAGAAGGAAACCACAAGACCCACCTCAATGTAAAAGATGCTTTATTTATAGACACCCACGAAATTACACAATGCCCCCAAAATCTTGCTGATATGCAGAACATCATTGTACAAAAGAGTGTGAATTATTAGAATCCAAAAACCCACCATCCCGAATTTGTACGCTACTTTTAACTAATGCAAGTACTTTCCAAAAAGAAAAAGAATCCAACAATCAAACCAAGTCAATACCCAATTCCAAACTCCACAATCACAAAACACATATGAAAACCAAACTCACTCACAAACAAACATTCTCACACCAAACAAACATAAATCAAAATCCATTACTTTCACAATTGGCATTTAATAACAATCAAAACACACATACACCACCATGCACAAACAGTTACACCAAAAACCATCCAGTCAAACATATCACAAATGGTAATGCAATGTTACCAACAATAATTAACCAAATAGCAGCAACATTAATTCCACAAATACAAAATATTGTATCAAATTAAATTGCAAATATACTAAGAAATGGATAAACAGCCCAACTTAAAATCAATAACACTCCTTAACTGGAATGCAAATGGCTTACCAAATAAAAAAAATACACTTATCCAATTCCTGCAAAATCACTCAATAACAATCGGCTGCATAACAGAAACTCTCTTTGTTCCAGGACAAACTTTTAAAATTCTTGAATATAACTGTTATAGAGAATACAGAATATGCCATCATGCAGCAGGGGGAGTAGCAAAACTAATCAAAAAGAAATTGGACCCCTCATTAATTTCTATTCCAAAATTGAACAATCTGGAACTGATTGCAGTGAAAAAAATTGGGTACTTAAATATCACAACATATATAACCCACCTAAAACAAATCAATACAAATGAATTAAAGCTAATATTACTTAGTACTGAACCTACCATTTGAATCGGAGATCTAAACAGGAAACGTCAATTGGGGCTGCAAAGTGAATTCTCCAAACTGGAGAAAGTTACTGCAAGCATCATCAAATTTAAACTTCCTAATCATAACACCAACAAATCGTACTAACTACCCCATAAACCGTAACTCTCATCCAGATATCCTTGCCATTACCATCATTAAAAATTTAACACACCCTCTATGATCGTGCTTTACCTGAATTAGACTCTTACCACTCTCCTGTAATTCTCACTTCAGATATGAATTGCCCTTTGGCATAGACACAAAAAACAGAATTGGGTAAAATTCGAAACAAATGCCCATAACTCTCTTCATGAAAAATAAAGAACAAATTGGTTTTGTCGTAGATACTTTCACTAAAATCATACAAAAAGCAGCAAAAGAAACAAATACTAACTCTAATCATAAACCAAAATCTACACAGCAAACCATACCTATTAGTAGATCGGAATATTAGTTAAATATTAAGAACAGTAAAGCCTCGTCCTAAATGGCTTTGAAAAATTCGGAGCCATTTTAAGAAAATAAACGCTACAGTTAATTCCAAATTTGAAGCCCTTTTTCACAGACAATGTTTGAGTTAAGGAAAACTTCCATTGAAGTCATTTGAAACACATTAACTCAAAAATACAATAGTATTTACAAAATGCTAAAATTGTGCTTAATACCGGCGCGAAAGATTTATTTTTTATTTATTTACGTCAAAAACAGTTAAAAACTGTGTGTGACGTGCTATGGGAAGAAGTGGATTTAAAGTTACATTAATGTCCAGAAGTAAAACAAGGGACCATCTCAGCATTTGCTCGAGAATCAGGGAAACTGGACGAAAACCTGATCGAGATGGGGGTCATTCGTACAATACTTGTTAGAGGTTATTTACAATTATGCAATCCAAATGGAATGTAATATATTGGTATATAATACATAAATGTCATTGTTAAAATTAATATTATTGTCCTGCTCGGTATAGTCTCTAATTGTATAGAAACAGTTGTGCAGCAGAAAATATTTTACTTAGGACTTTTGTATCAAATTTAATCGTTTAATTTCATAAGGCAAGGTGTTGCCAAATAATGTACATGTATTATATGTGAATTTTGTGTAGTGAGCTGTTGATACTGTCACCTGATGAATATGATTACTACGTCGAGTGTTGTAGTTACAGACAACAGCGTTTGCTAAAAATATATTCCCGCCCTTAAGTAAATCATTTTTGACAAAAACCACTGATTCATATATGAAGAGACAAGGTAATGGTAAAATACCTAGATTAATAAAGAGAGGCTTACAAGAATCACGTAAGTGGGATTTGCTTATTATTCGTAAAATTCGTTTTTGTAATCTAAAAGTCTGGGAACTATAAGATGTAATTCCCCAGAATATATATTTCAGGCGGGAATGAACATTCGCGAAATATACACAACGAGCAGTGTGGAGGCTGACTGAATTTGAAAGAATTCTGAAAGCGTAGCATAAAGTACTTAATTTAGGTTTCAATGACTTTAAATGGACGTTCCATGTAAGGTTTGACAGAATTGAAAGGCCTAAAAATTGTGTTACCGTAACATCAGTCAACGGCACGCCGTTCATTTTCAGTGAAGTGCTGAGCTGATTATTTAATGGAGAACTGCATTGAAACAGTTTTCTTTTCATTTACTATTAATTTGTTATTAAGAAACCTATTTGTAATATCTAATATTGTACTACTCGTATTTACGGTTTCTTTATTGCAAAGAATATTCGTATTGTCCGCAAAGAGAACTGTTCTTCCGTTTCTAATCGTCGAGGATTAAAATCTCATTTGTGTTATTTTAAAAACAAAAAATACCCCGAAATGACATTTATGCTGTATTAAAGAGTGCAATCAGCACTATGCATTCGATAAGTTTGGAGAAAAAGTTTGCGGCCATTGTTTAGGAAATGGCGTTTGAGCGTTTCTAAAAATGCGTTTGAGCTAGCTTTAACAAAAAACGGTTGAATTTCCGAGAAGCTTTATTTGACATTATTTAAATCACATGTACTCATAAAAATAATCATGTGAACGAAGTTCTGCTAATTTAATATGAAAGGTGTGAGAGACAAGTCAAAAAATATATTTTTATAATTTATGAAAAACAAAAGAATAGAGCAATATCGCGTTAATGTTGTCCTATAGAGTGCATTTAGCACAACATGTACCCAAAGTTTAAAGAAGAAAATTGGACTCGTTTTTAAGAATATCTTGCTTTTGTAATTTTTTTAAAAATTGCACAAATTGTACGCAATATTGCATGAAAACTACTAATATTTTCAAAAACATGTACATGACCTTAATGAAAGAACAAATTATGGACAGCAAATTTCATTTCAGGCTGTTTGTAGTTTTGAAATTTTTAATATTGAAGTTATATGATGACCCCGCAAAAAATCAAACATTTGAAATTTTCGAAAATTTAAATTTAACCGTGAAAATCGGACATGTCACTTTTATAAGTTTATATTACTATATTCTTAGAAATTTTTTAAAGAAAACATTTTGAGCCATTTTTGAGAAAATATTGATAATGTTTCAGCGGCTTCATGTAAAGTACCCCCTAAAAAGAAATGGATGATTTTCAAAATATCAAAGCTTCGACTCAGACTAAATGGTCAGTGGCTTCTTCAATTCGGAAAATATCCCAAGCATGATTTAGGCGCTAATGTTGTTCACATACACCAAGCAGACGGAGGAAGGACATACGGACGGACATACGGACGGACATACGGACGGACATACGGACGGACATACAGACGGACGGACGGAAGGACAGACAGACAGATGGACGGACGGACAGACAGATGGACGGACAGACGGACGGACATACGGACAGACAGATAGACGGACGGACAGACGGACGGACAGACAGACAGACAGACAGACGGACGGACGTGCGGACGGACGAGTAGATAAACGGACGAGCAAGCTGCATACATTTGCACACTAGGTGTTTTTTGGCTGATAATTTGTTTGAAAAAATATTCATTTTAAAAAGAAATTCCGTTTATTTGTGTTACACATATTTTTTATATCATTTTACATTTGGAAGTGTTTATAGATATTGTTAGAATGCATTACAACAATCTGAGCAATACATTATCGTTCAGAAATGTGTATTATCGCCAATTAATACTTTATTGTAATTGACAATTATAATATATTGTTGCAATAAATATTACAAATTACCAAATTTTTATATTTCCTGTATATTGAGTATATGAAGTATTTTAAATTCGTATGTATTTAGGGCAATCAAAACCTAATGTAATTTGAGTAGGTATTTAATACTAATTTACAAAGTATTTCGGCAAAGTATTTAAAGAAATTTTGCTCAATCCTGTATGTAATTACTTACAGGTAAGCTGTAAATTGAAAAAAGAAAAATTGAATTAGTTCTCTTCAACCTCCCGAGAAATTGGAGTCATATAGAGCAAGATGAAGAGAACAAAAGGTACTTGGGATGAACGAAGAAAAATGTCCATACATTCCTAAAGATTCATCACCCTACTGGGAAATAGTATTGTGATAAGAAAATGCTCGACAATGTAATGTTTCTAAACGTACGGGATGTACAGTTCTGTACGTAATAAATTCGACCTTTGCTATCTGGACCATTAACTTGTCTTTTGTGGCGTCGCTTTGGAACTGCAACCGACTTGTAGGTGACTCAGGGCAGCAATTGATGTCATTGTAGTGCATCTGACTGGGAGGTTCTAGGGTTCTAATCCCGACCGTGTGCGTTTTCGGTTCTAGTTAGATAGATAGGTCGCATTTAGCTGCTGCCTGGAGGATAAGTCTACGTGCGGGCTACTCCGATAGGTAACTTTCGTGTCGAAGTACCCTACCAAATGGGATCCGGACATTGCGCGATATTATTTCCTTCCTTTTTCTTATCATATCCTCACCCCTTACTTAGATACATTCACACATGCATGCACAACATTACAACACATTCCGGGAGCTTAGAGCGTGTTCCAGCAGGGGCGGTGCCACGTTGGTGGGAGATACCTGGATGAGGGAAACCCGCATCCGACATGTAGCTTGACATCGGATCTTGCCATCCAGGGAGAAGATTACCGCCCACTCCAGCGATAAAACATGCTTTATACGGAATTAATGACATTAGCAATTAACATGCCCGGAAACAGGAATCAATCACTAAATCATCGGAACTGCAAAGTCATTTAAAACTTACTCAAAATCACTTGCGAACTGTAGGGTAGTGCATGACATCACCAACAAAAAGGGAGAAAAAGAAAATGTTTCCCAAAAATATGTGTATAAATATAGTTTCATCAACACTTTTTCTTTGTTGTTATATTCATTTGAATGAACTCTTCAAACGCCCTCACGAGTACTATCTGCCGGCCTCTTTCTCAACCGCTGAGCCACGTACGGATAGGCTCCACCTCTACCCATTTAAGGCATATGCTGTGATGGTTGAAATGCGTCTCTTTTGGACGAGACTGCTAAAATCACACTGGCGCTAGTGTACTACGTTCTGTTCCACAGAGTGCACTAAGGGCATTATCTTAATCGAGCAGACCATCTCTCGCTCAGGATGACGCCGATGCCCTAGTATTTCGTACGGCCGGCTTTCCTTTATTTCGCGTAGGGAGATGCAGCGTGCGCCGAGGAGATAAGGCTTCCCCGTACCCTGCTCTCAATAATCTTTGGCCTCTTGAGATTACTGTAGGCGCTCAGGCTTTCAGGTGAAGTATTTTATTTGTTCGTAATATTTTTAGTTTGTTTTCAGTTTAGCCTTCATTACAAATGAATAAACACGGTCTCTGTAAAATTACATTTTGTTGCACAAGAATTTTATTGTAGAGATTACTATACCAGTTTTAAAACATCGCATCGACGTTTAAAATCATTGATGAATTTTGATCGATTTTTTAATATTGAACATCGATGTTTTGTTATCGATATCGCATCGCTAATAGGCACCACCAATAGAATTCCGTACCGGTCGCAACTGGACAAAATATAGCAAAACTGCATAATATATTTCAATAACGTAAATAAACTAAAATTAGAAGAAGCACCGTGTCGTTTCCTGTTTCCTGGTCGCCGACGGAAGCGCGGCGGCGGCAATTAGAGCTCGCTCCTCTTTGCTACGCCGCGCCCGCGCGAAGCGGCGCTAGCGATGCGCCGAACGCCTTCGAACGGTTCGGACGGTTTGGAAAGCGGAGAGGAGGCTGAGCGATACACTTTTTGCACACAATTCCAGATGTTTTCTTTTCATCGGCAAGGAGATCCGCAGTGTAGCCGTCTGAATGCTCACTTTCCACTTCAGCGTGCCGGAGTTCAAAATTCCGTTGATCGTGGTGATTCGTCCAGAACAGTTGAAAACATGTTAACAGTAAGATGAAATAAATAAAATAGTAGAAGTATAATCCGCGCACGTTTTCTGGAGGCCCAGAATTCCTTCCCCCCTCTTTTACTATACATAATGGTTGAATGGAGAGTAAACGTACCTACAAACCGTGATTAGCAATATTGAAAAACTTGAAATGTTCACCCCCTTGTAATACGCGAGTAATACTTATTCGTGTCGGTAAACGAACTGTAGACTTAAATGACTGATGGTGGACAAAGCGGGCTCGGGTAGGTTTTCTCATGCCCCCCTCCCCCCGCCCCACCCGCATCTGGGGGACTGGAGACCGCTACTGAGCTATTCGGCGTCGCACCTCGTACTTCCGAGTTCTGCCTTTTCGAATGAGATCGGATTTCATACATTTTGTGCCATTATTCAAGAAACACCAACATATGTGGTATTGATAAATTTGACTTCTCGAGACCTATCTATTCGCACAAAAAATATTTTAAAAAACACAGTTAAGTAATGTCTTTGACATTAAAAATGGTTTCAAAAAAACTAGGAAGAACAAGCCTCTATGATCTGTATCGTTTGGTGAAAATTCCTTTCCGTTATCTTAAACCGTTTACAGAATTTTCGAGTTGGACGTTTTTATTGATTAGCTCTGTGTATGTACGTTTACTTTGTAGTACCTGATGTGAGATTAGAGATCTTGGACTCGTTGTGCGCATTCAACCAATTAAACTACGGAAACGACCTTTGTGGGCGAAGTGCTGTTTGCTGTTGCTATAATTTGATGGTTTCTTGTGTTATTTTCCTGCATTCATCAATCTTGACTGTCCAAAGCAAATAGGAACTGTTCTATATAACTATTTTACCCAATATAAGTTAGTGAAATGCGAGTTTGGAGAGACTGTACAAAAAGTTGTTCATAATCCGACATGTGTGAAGGTGAAATTCCATTTCATTTCATTAAGGTAAAATAATTTCGTAGTAATTTGGGCGAAACCGGTTAACCACTGTATACTGAAGTTGAAGATTTGGCGTAGAATAGTTACGAAATTGATAATGCACAAAACACTTTTCTTTACAAACACGTTAACTTTTTCATAGATCTGTCCTGTGAGAAATACTTCGGATTCAAAAGATGTTATGAAATGAATATCTAGTATCGTTCATTATAGCCCCTAATATTAGGTCATTGTCACAATGTCTTGCTGTCGACATTTTAAACACAATTTCTCACTTCGCGCTGTATCGTCGGAGCTGTCGCGGTTGTCCTTCTGTGTGATGTGATTCTGTCGCGGTTGTCCTTTGGACCAAAATAGAAGGGGGAATTTTCCAGGAGCGGCAGGGCGTAAGTGTAGGTATTTCCACAATAGGGAAAATGTACGGAGGCCTTCGAGGTAGCGCGAGCTCGCGGTGTTTTGTGTTGATATCCTGTTGGGGGAGGGAGGTCGCTTGGTTTTGGGCGTCGCTTTCTCCACCCGGAATTCGATGTGGTTGGGGAGCGACGCACCTCCGGGGCCCCGGGTGTTGCTCACCCTCACCCCTCTGCGTCTATAAACCCTCCCCCCGCGCTCACGGTCAGGCAGCCGACGGGCGCAAGGGCGCGATCCAGAATCTCACGAAGTTGGCGTTCCCCAAGAGCGATTCTGGCTCGTCTCCACATTTTTAAATCGGACGTATCCTGCGACCAACATTTCCCACGTCTCTTGGCGCCCTCCTCTAACAGCACAGTCCGATTGCAATTCAGACCTAACGTGCTTTCGCGAAGGGACCTCCCGATTGTGCCCTGTTTTCTTTTACTCGGGGGCATTTATTGCACCCTGAAATAAGAACTACTAAGATATTTCGAATATACATATTAGCTCAGTTTTACTTCGATTTTTAATATAACGTTCGTGGGCCGAAAAAGTGACACAACTCAAAAAATCAGGCGTTGAGATAAATCAGTTTGAAGTTTCACTTTGTATTGAAATGCATCATTCTTGCTTTCACACTTCTGCCATTTGTTGACGGAATGCTGTACTGTTACATAGGCTGCTATTGTTGCTGGGAAGGTGGAACAATCTTCTGGGGAGTGCATTAACTCAACATTCGTATTTTTTTAGGTCTGCCACTATTGCAGCCCATGAGCGATATACGCTTTGAAAATTGTGGTAATTCTTAATTTGTTGTCCTTTCAAAACGACAAACACGGTTTTCCTACACTGATGGAATATTCAGTGTTGAGATGGTGGGTGAAAGGGAGAGTCAAATTTACAGTGTCTGACAGGAAAGAGTCATTGACCGTTGGCGAGAAGAACAGAAAATGATTATAACCGTGTGCATTAGGATGTTTCGATTGCTCTATAACTGGATCGCATGGCTATAGCCTTCATTTATAATAGAAAACTTAATTTTTGAAATCAATTAAATTACTCTTTCTGAAATTGTTTACGTTTTTTGTATTCCAACAGAAATATGAATTTTCTCTTTTAATACAGCACTTCAAAATGTCGCTTAAATATCATGTGGCCTTAAAATAGGTCGATTTGATTCATCATTAAACTGCGATCATTCCTAGTGAGAAGCTAGATTGTAGTTGGAATAAAGGTTTTGAGAAAGGATTAGCAACTAGTAGAGTTACTGAAATACTACCCGCGATTCGAGGCTAACAAATGAACCTTGATGGTTTGCATTGTGCTGATTTAGAGATGAGGTCGCATGTTTCTAAGGACGAAACAAAACTAAAAGTATATCTCGTAGAAAATTCTATGGAAAAGCGAGAAGCCAGAATCCTGTACTACGAAAGCATTATTTCATAACCACCCTTGTCTTATATCACACACTGGAAGGGAAAATTATTAAAGTTTATGACCCTATATGTTTCACACTAGTCATCTCTTGGGAGTCGCGAACGTTTCCTTATTATTATCGTGGAGTGATTCTGAGATGTTAACTTTATAGACGATGGCTCTGGAGGTCGTTCTCCCAAAGAGGTGTCCGGACTGAACTCGCTTTGTCACGACCCTGGAAAAAGTTAAAAGTTGCGTTTTTTCACACCACCCTGAAAAAGTATATGATGAGAAACTTGAATCACAGACCGTTCAACAATGGGGTGAAATGAACTCATATTCTTTAAAAATTCACATTGAAATATAACAACTTTTTTTACGCCAAAAGTCACACATTGCAATTGGTCACGAATGACCAACCATGAAGTTATATGTAGTGATTCTTAAATCAAGTTTAAATTATACGAACTTTTTACTTATACACTCAATATTGTCCTAAGTATTTCAATTCAATAAAATGTAATGAGACACTTTTTACACAGTCATACTAGTTCAAACGGCTTAGTTCGTTGTGGCCTTCTTAACTGGTTTTGGAAGTTCAGAAGGTGAATGGCTACTACAATGACATGTTCATGCACTCGCACTTCACGTTTGTTAGCGTATCTTCTGATTTCACTTGAGACATAAGGGATCCTAAAATCTCAATTGGGTCACCATTTCTAATGTACCTGGGCGCATTTAATATGCTTCATAGTATTTTATTTTAATAGGTCTGTATATATTTTATGTTGTTTCTTTGGCACAACCCTAGATCTGTATTCCATACAATCAAACCGATTTTAAGATATGGTTGTAAATTAATATTTTTGTTTTGTATGGCAACTCAGAAGTTCGACCCAACACCCAATACAATTACCTATGTTCGACATTTAATTCATTATTTTTCTTTTTGACATATATCTTCCACCACTGTTAAACATCTAGTGACACACGTAAATATTTGGCAGTGTTTGAAAAAGGTACTTGAATACCATTCAACAAGAGAGGAGGGCAGCTTACGAATCTCTTATTCATGAAGTTAATGTGAACAGATTCAATTTGACTTCCAATTTCTTGTCAGATAGTGAATCTGATCGTAGTCATTTTGAAGTGTGTTTGTGTTTTTTACGTATGAATGCTTAGCCATCAGGGATCATCTACAAATGTAGCCTAAATTTCATTTTCAGGATGTGGAATGTTACTCCCGCTTTCAGCTGAATATCCTTTGTTTACTCTGACTCAGAATAATCTCTGAGATGAATATGATGATAACATTTCTACATACTATCTACACAATATTTTGTTTAGTTTCAAGACAAAACCTGATGCCAGACTTTATCAAAATTTTGGGCAATGTTAAGAAACAGACTAGTTTTTCCTACAGTTCTCTATTGTCATACAATGTAGGCTTTCACGGCCGGTTTCTACATCATAATTAGTTATTTTCGGGTTTGAAGGCCGTGGTCCAACGGAGACTGTTCCAAACGTTTCGCCTGCAACTGTGGCAGGCATCATCAGTGACGTTGCTGGGGGAGGCGAAGTGTCCTGCTTGGCAGCACCGCGTGTTCTAGTTGTATAGGCAGTTCTCTGTTGTATTTGTGATCCTATGCATTTGGTCTATTGTATTTTTGTCTGAAATGTAACTGGTGGATGGGTAACGATTTTTACTTTCTCGCACTTATTTGGCAAGAAGAGAAAGAATTGTAATCGTGCGCAAAAATTGCAAATTTTCGACATAAAATTCTTATTGCTGTGCCCTGGTAACGAAAAAGTTACAAAGTTGTAACAATTTATATGAAAATTATTGAAATGTCTCACTTATCAGCATGATTTTGAACTTTTTGCCGACAAATGTTTGTTTTATGTGGAAAGTATTTATATTATGTAAATAAAAGCATCAAACGCCTTTTGTTTTTAAATTTACGTATTGTTTCTAATATAAATCAAATTACTCAGTTATATATTTATTAATCATTGGCAATTAGATACGCATAGACAATTAATAATTGTCACTGTCTTCAATAACTGGGATCACGCGTTCGTTTATAAACTTTCTACTCTAAATGTCTGACGGTTTAAGAATTTTCACCAAGTAACAAGCATGTGCTAAGTAATAAATGATCGTAGATATGTGGAAGCAGCATCTCAGAGTGCCACTTTTGTTCGCACGTTCACAATAATATCGTTTCACTCCCGATATTCCCATGGTGGAAAAAAGATGGGTGGGCTTCTCCGGTGAACCGATTTTTCTCGTTCTGCGCAGCACCAGTTTGCGTCATGAATGATGTGACTACATCTCGGGCACATCGTTGGGAAAACGAAACTAGACGTTAACCGCTATGTTGCATGGAGAGCAAGAAGTGTCGAGAAACATTTTGAGAGTGGCATAATGTGACAATTTTCAACGGTGACCAACCAAAACCAACACAATGAAGATATAATTGAAATAAAATGCAATATTTAAAAAAACGTTGCTTATGTGTTTGTTTTTAAACGACTTTGTAACTGATAATTTTGACATTTAAAATTCCCGCTAATATTAAAACGCAAATGATGCTTGAAGCTTATTAGCTGAAGTGGGAGCCCACCCATCTCTTTCCACCGTGAATATTCCGATTGAGTTTGGTACACAATCAATGTAACACCTATAAGATTTAGAATTCTTATTTCGTGATTCAATGTGTTTAAATATCGATAAAAAGGTCTTTTCCAATTGCATTTTGTTGTGACTTTCAAGTTTTTAAACTAATAAAATTGGTTTTAATTTTTTCAGAACTGTACACATTGTTTAAAATATGTGAAAAATTGTGAAAAAGTATCTGAAAAAATGTACGTTATGGAATGTTATAGGACATATTCCAGAGGAAAAACAGAGACAGTACTCCAACGTTATCCATCACCGAAAATTAATTTCATTTTTTTCTCTTTTAATTTGGCGTCAGATTGGTTACAAAAACTTCCTTTAAATGCAGTTATTTTCTCCTGCCCTTGTATTTTTTCAGCCTGATACATGCAGTAGAAGTGGAGAAAAAATATAAGTTGAAAAACTCATTTTTCGTTTATCACTGTAAGATATTGCTCTAGGAGGCTGATATTTTGGAAATTTAAGGCCTTTTTATTATCTTTCATATGAGCAGCGCGGTTGTCGATTTGATTTGGGGACTTTTTTACCCCCTTATTAGGCTATACTCTGTATGAAATACGTAAATTTCATGTACAAAGTATTCCTGCTGGAGCGGATTTCCTTCAACATTTCTTATTTATATTGCATCTCATTCCACCGTTAGTCTCATCGCCATCGCTCTTCTTCTATCCTACATTTCTAGTTTCTGATGTGTGCCCAAAACAATCATTAATAAGCATCAAAGACTACTGTAATAACTATTGGAATTTGAGAGCTGTCAGATTTGGCGATGGTAAGGGTAGGTTGTTTGATGTGGAGATATCTCCAGGAAAAGTTATCTTTAAAAATTATTTTTCCGAGAATACACAACTTGTCCTGTTGTACGACTTATGATTATTCCACGGATGACTACTTCGCGTTTATCCGAAGTGGCCTCTGTGAAAGAGAAAGTTGATACTGCATTCGATAGTGTTTTGTCGAAATACTTATTCTTTTCTTATCACGTTTGGCACATTTTTACCCACTTCGAATTCATAAAAGTGCGTAGGATGGACCCTCTGACTGTGATAACTCGATGTGGAGTTGTGTTGAAGCCTTGCGACTATGATTGTAACCACTATATTGCGCTATTATGTTGCAATTGTCCACTGTGTATCTATAGTGTTGTTGTCCTTATATTATGTTTTACCACCAGCCTTGAGAGTGGAATAAAAATATTCCGAAATGTCGGCAAACAATGTTTTAAATACTAACATCACTCCGACTCAATGCGATGATCTACATTTCCCATTTCAACTTCATGGTCTTGAATTTACAATGATGTTCATTATTGAGGAATGCTTAATGATAAAGAAAGAATCGTCTCAATTCGCAGCAAACAGCTTCCCTTATTTGAAAAATATACTGATAAAATTGTATAACAAAGTAAAAACAAATAATTTTGCATATAGCATATATTGCACCAATTCCTAGTGAAATTGGAATAAAAAATTCACCTAATTACTCTGAGCAAAGTGAGTCAGCACTAGACAGCTAATTAAAAATATCACTTGAATGTATAATATACAAATATAAAATGTATATTAATCGCTCTGATCATTCAAATCATTCTTCCAAGATATAAAACCCTTAGCACTGTAGATTTGGAGAGAAGAAATCTATTTAAAAACTCATCGTTATCGTATTTATCGTATTCGTTCAATGAATATCTGGCCTGGATCGGAACTTTCTTCGCTTTTGCAATGACAGGCACTACGAATAAGAATTCATCATCGCTATCCGAAAACTACGTTGCTACACAGTACATGTGTCTCACTGCCGCTTCTACATTGAGGATATTTCACGTTATCAATTGTATATCACCGCAAAATTAATGGAATAGTTTATTCCGTGAATAATTACTATTCTCACTTCGTACAACCTGTTTTTCCTGTATCAATGGCATAAAATGTATCTCGGCTTCATTCCGAGTTCGTATAACTGGACCTAATTGTTCTTTAGACCATCTACAATCCATACTAGAAATTAATGACGAGAAAAAATAAATAACAGAGTAGCAATCCCTAAAAATTCAGAGTTATCCCTGATTTATGAATGTTCAAATATTTTAGTAACTTGTAGACTCTGCTCTGAAAGATAAATAAGGAAAGAACGAACATGATCAATGACGTAAACCGAGCACCAGAGTTTTTATTTGTTTGATACTTTTCCCTAAACGCAAGGTTGAGTGAGTTTCTATTGAGAATTTACCAAATGTCGCCACATTTTTGTCGGTCGTCGGATTATCGAGTCTAAGAAATAGTCGCGGTGTTTTTGTAACCATCACCTCTCCCGCAACATTTGTTTTGAGAAGGCTCTCCATTCCGATTTTCACGTCCTCGATGACAAGTTACCTTTTCTTCATTCCAGTGCTATTTATATACAGCTTGAAAGGAGTTTTCTGGTGTTCCAAAATAAGCTGTAGAAAATTAGAACTCATTTGTGACCCATTTCTTTCGACGTCAATAATACTGGGTGTCCCACCAACTTTGCGCCACAGCCTTAAGTTCTAAAAGGTTTGGAATATCGAAATGAAATTTTCGCCCACATAGTGCAATTGTGGGACAAGTAATACTATGGCACAGATATATTGTTTGTCATGTTTTTAGTTTTCTAGAAAATTAATCATCATTGATTTTTTAAATAGATCTAGTATACATTTTTCTCATTAGCAATGGATAAATCGTAAAAAGATTAATACAATGATATGTTATTTGTTAAGATTTATTTTAGTATAAAATTATACTTCGACATATGATTTGAATTAAACGGACAATATACTGTATAGTGGCACTTTCCACTTTTGGAGAGGGTAGACTTCGCGGCGTCGCGCCGAGAGATGAGAGAGAGAGGGATGGCGGTGACAATATCTGGAGATCAGTCGTCAGATATAAATAGATAGGTAGACATTTTCTATTACTATTTTTTGTTACTAAACTTTTATTTAATACATCATTGTTATAAATATCAAACAAACTTTGAAATACTTTTGGAAGAAAGTAAAAGATGTAGATAACTAGCAATGGGCATCTGCAATCGTGTGCGCAAGGACACGAACTGATTGCAATGTTTTGTGGCACTATAAATCGATGCTTTGGTATTTCAATCGGTGGAAGAAAATTTCAATTCTCATGAATCAACGGAGAAAATCTCTCATTAAGATCGTTAGCAACAACCTTTTCCTTCTTACTGAAAACTCCTGTATTTCTGCTCTAGTGAAAATGAAGCAACATCAACTGACATAACATAGCCGTGAAGTAGTGTTATGCGGCTTCTTTGGTTCCCATTCTTGGAAGTGCTATACATAACTCGGTTTAAAAATCGCGTGTGCAAGAGCTGCGACGATGACTTTGAAAGAGAAAATATATTTCTAAGATTTGTGGGAGAGCCACAGCTGATTACACAGATCTTTCACACGGTCTGGTTACACCCTTGATGCTCATTCTCACGTTACAAAAACTGGTGTTATATAAATTACAGAAATGCGTTTCTGACAGATATGCGTCCATATAGTTATGCGACTGTTTCAAGTTTTCTCCATAACAAAAACACTGAAATTTAACTTATGAGATATAGATCGTTTACATCATTTTGAAAGAGCTTTGAAAAAACCGGTAAAGTATTCTAATTTCGATCTTTTGAAGAACAGGAATATTAAAATGTATTTATATTGTTTATACATTCCTTTATTATTACATTCCAAACGAGTTTTTCGATTTCTGTAAAAAATAATCAATTTTCCAAGTAAGATTAAATATAATACCGTAAACTATCGATTAAAATAAATAATTTTGATATCGTATTATTAAACGGGTCATATCGTTGCTACTTTCATATATACTTGACGAATTTTGAAGACGTGAAAAGAAATCCATGACTCGCAAGGCGAAGGAAGGAAAGTGGCCTCTCGAATGCTCACGTCGTACACCGTAAACAGTGATCTCGCATCTCCCCCTCCAGCGCTCGCAGTGACGAGACGCTGAATTAACCGAAGGCACAATGTATACACTCTAATAGTTAGTTAATATCTTATTTTAAGTGGCTAGACGGCTTTATGTTCCTTCGGAAGGAAGGCATACGAAGGATTTTTTCGGCCTTGAAAATCCAAGGCTAACCGAATCCGATAAGCTAACCGATAATAGGGAGTTTGTCAAATATTTTTTTAATTCACTCTTACATCAAAGTTACTTTAGGCACAATTGGCCAGAAATGCCGTCAGCGAATCGTTCAAATTTACTTATCCA
>BOPP01000260.1:99676-162242 GCA_017312745.1 Gryllus bimaculatus | reverse complement strand
CCTGATGTGCAGAGCGAAGACGGAACAGGCACTTCTGCCTAATCCCTGAAATGGAGAAGAAGAAGAATGCTCATTCCGGCCAGAGATAGGGCAAAATATTCTGGGGAAATACATCTTATAGTTCCCAGACTTTTAGATTGTCCGAATAATAAGCAACTCCCACCCACGTGACTCTTGTAAGCCTCTCTTTATTCATCTATGTATTTTACCATTACCTTGTCTCTTCATATATGAATCAGTGGTTTTTGTCGAATGTGACTTACTTAAGGGCGGGAATATATTTTCATATATGTTGTCTATAAGTACAACACTCCACGTAGTAATAATATTCATCAGGTAACTGCTCACTACAAAAAAATCACATATAATAGATGTACATTATTTTTCAACACCTTGCCAGATTAAAATCGATACAAAAGTTTAAGTCCCAAGTAAAATATGTCCTTCTGCACAACTGTTTCTAAAAAATTAGAGACTATACCGAGCATCCAAAAGGACAGTAATATTAATTTTAACAATGACATTTATGTATTATAAACCAACGTATTATATATCATTTGGATTGTATAATTGTAAATAACCTCTAACAATATTGTGCTTCAGCTTCTGTGTCAATGACCCCCATCTCGATCAGGATTTCGTCCAGTTTCCCTGGTCCTCGAGCAAATGCTGTGATGGCCCCTTGTTTTGCTTTTGGACGTAAATGTAACTTCAAATTTACTTCTCCCCATAGCACGTCACACACAGTTTTTAACTGTTTTTGACGTAAATAAATGAATAAAACACGATTAGACGAGAAAGTAATTTTCTAACAATTAGGAACAAGATTTATCCATTTTGCTTGCTCTTATATGTCATAAATTTCTTTCAGTAATAAGTCAGAATCAACATTTTGTGATTTCTTAACACCGAAATGAGAAAGTAAAAATAAATATTTTTACTTTCTCTTGTACGTACATGTTTTGGAGTCCAAAAAGTTCAACCTTTTGCAGTTTTTCGAAATTTAAGTAGACACTGAAAATTGGACATAATCCCTCACCCTCAGAAATATTACCAATTATTTTTTCGGCAGAAACCAGCGCACACAAATGTTTAAACAGAAATATTTAAAATATATATTTTTGAATGTAATTTTCCACAGGAAATGCAGCATATTAAACACATACAATTTTAATTAAATAAATACTGTTGTATTTCTACACTAATTGTGCGTATCTGCCAAATTTCAAAGTGGGTCGCAAAGAAATAACATAAAAAACAGTGTGTGACCGGAGCACGTAGGCAG
Organism: Gryllus bimaculatus; assembly: GCA_017312745.1. Taxonomy (NCBI): domain Eukaryota; kingdom Metazoa; phylum Arthropoda; class Insecta; order Orthoptera; family Gryllidae; genus Gryllus; species Gryllus bimaculatus. The sequence goes on along the minus strand of BOPP01000260.1, from coordinate 160,957 downwards.
ATCGCCCGCCCGACTGGCTGCTCGCTCCACGGGGCTTCAAATCCCACGACGTCCAACCAAAAAGCAACCGTGAGACTTATATCGTGTTATGAATCGCAGAGACACTAAAATTGTCTCAAATGGATGTGTTCTGGCTAAATTATACTATTAGGTTTATTTATAAACAACTGACACTGCTACGGTCTGCCTGGACACAAGCAAGGTTATTTGTGAGATATACTGAGTCAGTTGTGTAAACAGAGGTGTCCGAAAAACATATGCATTGTTCTGTGTTAGTCACCACCGATTGCCTTACAATAATAAAAACACTGTTGTTATTTGCATATTCTTAATATGAAAACCTATCATTGCTTAAGAACTGTACGTTTACGATGTTACAACCAGCATTCTTGAGAAGTTGAAAATTGACTGTTGACCGTCAAATAAAGGTTCTAAGTATAGGAACAACTGTTTTCAAAATTCCTTCTCGTGACGAATCAATTGAAGTTTTTTCAAGAAGTCAGATACGAACAAACTTGTTAATATCACAAATACATTGGACAGTGACAATGATGAATAAAATTGTACCACTGGTCTTAATAGGACATGATCTCCCTATTATATCATTTGATAATAAAGAAATTGAGCGAGTTAGTTCTTCTGTTTCTTCTGCTGTCTTCATCCGGTTGGCCGTCTTCTGCTCTCTTCACGAGAAAAATAAAATTTGACACCAGGGGTTTTCATTGCCCAGTGTGATTTTTTTAGAAAATTAATTTTTCATAATTGAAGGTGTAATTCAGAGACTGCTTTGAATTACTCACTTAGCTACTCTGCGTCCTTTTGTGTTATTCTTCAGAGAAAAAAATAAAATCGATTTTTTTCTGGATGCCTGAAACAGGACACATATTCAATTACCCCTTTTCAGTTTAAACTTATAACATATTTCGAATAATCTTACGACAGAATATGTTAACATTTTTGGGATAGGGTCCGCACCCAGAACAAGTATAATAAAAACAACAAAAAATGAATTTGTGCTCTAACAAAGATGTCTTCAATGTGAGTTCTGAATGACATTTCTTTGCTTGGCAACCTCTTATGGAAAGGGATCTTGTGACGGAGTGTGTATGTGTATGTGGGGGGGGCAATAAAAATATTATCAATAAAAGCTAGCCTTCAATCCTGTCAGGAACGTATAAATTTACGCAGGAAGTTATTAATGTGGACTAATGATAAAGTGAAGAAATTATCTTTATACTTTTAGCAACGCTGAACAATTTTGTGAAAAAGAACTTGAAACAGTGATCAGGCAAAAAACGCCGTTTTCCGACGCACGATTACATAACTTTCTCGTGAGGGCGAGAGAGTAAAAAACAAAACAGTAGAAGGCACAAAGAAAATACGATAGTTTTATTTCTTTACTAGAGTGCTATACCCGCTCATTAAATGAGCGGTTTATTTTTTCTCTGTTTGTTTAGTAATCGGATAAAGAAAAGAAACTTGAAAACTAAGAATACCTTGAAAACTAAGAAATTTCTTAAAAAAAGAAACATCTCCTTTTCAGAAGGATTGTAAAATTCACAAAATGAATAAAACACTTTTGTATTAAATTACAATATATTTATTACACTTTTTTCTATATCTCTTGATACATTAGATAGTTCAATTAATGTGAGTGATGGAAAGTTCATGTGTAAAGAATTCCTTACAATACATCATATTTATAATGAAATGGTTGAAATTGAGCTTAAGTTACTATTATCTTTCCACGCTTAGAAAGTGATTGCATTCATTGTTAACAATGTTATTTCACCCAATATTGACGTGAAACATAGCATATCAAGTTGCAAAACGTAACCCACACAATTAATGAAATAGAGATTGATACAACTGCACACATAATTTGTCTAAGGCCTCGCACGTTCCTGAAAATATTTCATCAGCATCAGTATACCTGTCATTCTATCTACAAATTACAAATAAGAACAATTCAGTTACGTAGCAAGTATGCGCTAATTCTAAATTGCATTAATAAGTACCTTTAGTTGCTTTGGCTTCAAAAATGCCCAAGTTCACTTCCACAATCGAATAGGTTTTGGCGTTGCTTTACTGGAAAAATATTCAGCAAATGCAATGTACAAAAACATTAAATAAATAGTTAAGTATAATGCACAACACCCAAACGAAACAAAATTCTACGTACTGCTTCTTTGAATTCACAAAATGTCGAAGCACACAGCCACACTACAATAAGTTTTTCTTGCTTTGTAAGCTGTTGAAAAATATAAAAGTATTAAATACAATAGCAAGTAAAGACCCAATAGCATTATAGTTAGAATAATATTTGTCTACTTGACAGCTAGCAGTTGACTTTGGAGAGGGGGTTCCATTATCCAATCAGAGTTTTAAAATTCTTCTGACATCACTGCAGAGTTGCTAATACGCATGAAGACAAAATTAATCTTACAGCGCGAAGAAACTGTACGTTTAAGAGCGCCTTTACTTCTTTGGTATGCATCGTGTGTGCGGTTCTATGTCATGTACTGTTGTGTGCTCTTACTACGATTTGATTCTTCCCTCTGTTGTAATCTGATTTCAGAACGACCTCACGACCACGGGCCTGCCGCCCGAGTAAGCAGAGTTGCCAGAGGTGCTGCATTTTCGACGTTCAATCCGCAATCAGCATCGAGCTATGCGGATGACTAAAATATCCGCATTTTTACAAAACTTTAAAAGTCTTGGACGTCAAGGTAAAAATGTACATAAATTTGTTTGATTTGACGTGGAATTACTCATTTGCAATGAAAGCCTAGCCCCGATGTTCACTGTTAACTCTCATTTTCTCAACAATTTACAGTTTTATAAACAAATTCGAAATATGAGCTAAAATGGTCAGAAAGGATCTGCAAATTATGCCTGAGATGGACACACTGAGATGGACTTAATATAAGTTTGTTAGAATTACAAATTGATTGTTAAAAGATGAAATAATTGTTTCTAAAATGCGAAATATTTACTGGTCTATTGACAGTAATTTTGGGCGGAAAATCCCCGCTCAGAAATATTTTTTCGTAATGCATACGCGCAGGCAAAATCTCTCCTTTGACAGGAAAAGACGATATTTCCGCCTCATACGTAACCAATCGTGCCCTCTGCACCAGCGAAGAGCGTCTTACCTGCCCCATGGTAGTTTGCGCCTATCACATAGGCACTGAAACTCTGTCAGTAGTGATTGTCAACGCGCCCCTCCTCCAGATCGAATGGGGTCCAAGATTGTCTGGACGGTTGGGAATATAGAATTTCACCCGCCAGTTTTTGTGGGGAGAACTTTAAATAAGAAAAGCTTGCTATACGATGTCGAATCCCAGTACTTTGCGTTAACTGTCCGCTTTCTGCTCGCCTCGCCAGGACTTCCTATATGAAACGAGGTGACGAATCAATGAACTGCTTTCTGTTTCTACGTCTGAAGGCAGTATGATTCTCCGGGTGAATCGCTTTCTGATTTTCTGACGAAGGAAGAATGGTCGTCTGGGAGAGTAGAAGGATGTGCGTCAGAAATTATTCAAATTAAAATATCAATCCTCTTCTTCCGCCTCTTGGGGGCGAACAACGCCGGGTGAACACTTTATTCCCTGTTCATATGAATAAGAACTAAATATTACATTAATGCTGCAGAACACATATTTACCTTAAACAATCGAATAAATTAGCAACCAGTTTTGAAAGAAAAAATATGTTTTCATTAATACTATGTATGTTCATGTATTTGAAGCGGTACTTTCACGATAAATAAATTATGCAAGGGACAGGTACATTTTCGTGAATGGGTCTCCAGGAATTTGGCGCAGCATAGGAAGATAATCGTTATAAATTCTTTTGCACATTTAAATATTTTAATGATCAGAGAACACACTTTACAAATAGTATTTACAAATCGCAATTTACAGGCCTTGAAAACAAGCGCACGGTCAACGCTACCTTGATGTTTTAAAAACCACCTGCTTCCTCTGGAGGCGACCGGGGCCGTCGTGGCAACGGCGGCGGTGTCTTCGGCAATATTCGGTTCGCCCCGAAGTCCGACGGGAATTCGCCCTCCCTCGGCGACCAACTCCCCTGGCCCCAACGTAACGGCCGATGAATTCGCCGGGGTCCACCCCAGCCGGTGTGAACAATGTCTCACGGGTATTGGAACGCACGACGCGTGATTGATGTTCGTCGGCTGTTCTAGTCTTTTCAGCGACCTTCCTCAACTTTGCGCGGATGTCCGTACAGTACTGCCCACGGTTATATTATACCAGGGCGGGTTTATGACACGAGCCTACCGGCCACACGAATTCCCGTCTTATTGGTTTTTTATCAGTTCTGGTGGGCAATTCTACCTCCACTAATCATCTGATTGTTAATCCTCATCAAACCTGGTTCCACACTTAACGGCCACACTCAGTCCGAATTGCACTTAATAACGACAATAAATTTCTTGGCATCAGCACTGCACCGTCCGTGCTTCACTCGAGGGCCTCTCCAGTGCCACCCCAAACCGTCGTCGCCTCGCCGTATCCCCCGATTTGACCGTTGGTGGCGGGCGCGTTGCGTTACTGCGCTGATAAACTCCAGTACATTATTTTAATTTATAATTGTGATCATTGTAATTGTTCTAATTACAGAAACATTGTATATATATATATATATATATATATATATATATATATATATATATATATATGAAACGAAGAACGTTTCTGCATTGTAACAATCAAAATTGATTACTAATTCTAATTAAAATAAGTACTGAATTGATCAGAGCAGTAACGCCGCCGCCGCCGCCGCCGCTGCACCAACGGTCAATCGGGGGTAGACGGGGAGGCGAGCGACGGTTGGGACAGTGTGCGCAGGAGAGGCCGAAGTGCAACACGGACGGGGCAATGCTGCATCAAACAAGTTTATGGTGGTGTTAAGAACAGTTTGATTGACTGTGGCTGTTAAGTGAGAGACTAGATTTGATGAAAGTTTGATAATCAGGTGATTAGGGAAAGTGGAAATGCGCACAGGACCAAGATCAAAACATTAATACAGCAAATTCGTGTGGCCGAGGACATGTGTATATTTCCGCCCGGGTGAAATGCAACAGCGGGCCGTACTGTACAGACATTCGCGCGAGATTGAGAAGAATTGCTGAGACCGGTCTCTGCCGACGGCCGCAGTCGCGCGTCGTGCGTGTTAGTATATGTGAGACATTGCTATAACTGGCTGGTGGTGGACCCGGCGAGTTCGTTGGCCGTGCGTTGGGGACAGCGGAGTCGATCGCCGAGGAGAGCGAAATTCCCGACGGACTTTCGGGGCGGACGAGGATTGCAGAGGCGCCGCCTTGCACGACGGCCCATCGTCCTACAGCCAGCAGGTGGTTTATTAACAGATCAAGGTAGCGTTGATTGTGCATTCTTTCCAAGTCTTGCGCATTGCGTATTGCATAATAATCTTTGTAAAGAGTGTTTTTATTTATTAAAATATTAAAGCATAAAAGAATTTCTTATGATCATCTTCCAATGCTTGTGCCAAACCCCTGGAAGCCATTCACGAAAATGTACCCGTCTTTGTATAATTTATTTTGGTCTGAAGTGACCTTTCCAGGTACGTCACAATATATAATATATATATTATATATTTATATATATATTATATATTATATATAATATCCTGCATCTCTACCAGGTCAGAAGAAGAAATGTTTTTCTTAACACACCATGTGCGAATCGCTATTTCTCGTCGCTTTCTGTATGCAAAACAGCTGATTGTTTCACCGTGTGCAAAACATCTGTAACTATTCGCAATTGTCTTTCGCCTTGACGTATTTGTTTATTATTTACAAACTGTTACGGCACTGAGTACAATCCAGTTACTTTTGTACAAGCAAGGTATTTCTAGGTATTTGGTATTTAATTAATTTTTCTTGCGCCCTGCGTTTCGCTCAAGGCGTGTTAAAAAATAGTATACACAACATGAGCACCAGGTGATTCCTGCACTCTCCCGGCTTCACTACGCTCGGACGACAAACTCGACTAGTCCGTGACTCTCGTGTTTCGCGCCGTTGTTTCGTAAACTACTACTCTAGGGCATATCGCTGAGGAACGCTTTATTTCTGCATAACCGCCTTTGACCGCGCTCTTGGCTATTTTTCTTCTTCGACGTCCAGAAGTGGTTGTAAAGGGTCAAAGCTTTCGGAATAGTTATTGCTGAAGAAAAAAAGCATCCTTATTATTCGAGTGAATAAATACGAAAATGAGAAAAAAGGAAACCTAGACCATGCACCGTGCGTCAAAAAGCAATCTAAAGCTAGCAGCGCCCAAAAAAAAAATTCCACCAAACTATATCGAAACTTTTAGGCTAATTTGAGGCAAATTAAATGCTCTATTCCCGAATTTTAGTCTCTTTTGAGTTTTCCAAAATCGCCCACTTAAAATCCAACTAAACATCAATAGAAATTCTGAAAGCACACCCAAAATTTAAGGAGAGACTCTAGGAAAACAATTATTCCCGCATTTTTATTCTAAAACGCAGGGCTATACAAAGAGAAACAATTAACATCGGTTCTTATGGGCAAATAAAAGCCAAAATCAAAAAATCTTAGAAAAATTCTGAAACCTTACCAAAGTTTAAAGGCTAATTTGAGGTTCAAAGAAAAAAATTATTACCACATTTTTACTCCAAAAATGAGGGCTGCGCAAAGAGAAACAATTAGCATTGGTTCTTATGGGCGAATAAACATCAAAATCAGAAAACTGTTGACAAATTCTGAAATCCTACCTAAAATTAAAGGCTAGTTTGAAGCTCTAGGAAAACGTTATTAACACATATTTATTCCAAAAACAAAGAGACACAACTAGCACTGTGATGTTAAGGGCGAATAAACATCAAAATCAAAAAACGTTTGAAAAATTTTGAAACCCTGCCCAAAATTTAAGGCTAATTTGAGGCTCTAGGAAAAAATATGACTTTATTTTTGTTCAAAAAATCAGGGCTGTACAAAGAATCAAATTAAGCACTTCTTAAAGGTGAGTGAACAGAGAAAAAAAGAAATATGAATCCCTGGGCAAAATTTTAAGACTCTAGGAAGTTTTTTCCTAATTAAATATTTCAAACCAGTGCTATACAAAAATAAAAAGTGAACGTAAATTTTTAGTAGTAAGATATTCCAATAGTTGTCTTTTCCAATTGCTTTACTACAAAGTTAAGCAATTTGCTGGAATGCTAGTACTCACCTTGTGAGAAAGAATTGTGAAATGAATCAAGCCAAGTAATTTACTCACAAGGGATAATGAAGATGTTGGAAGCAGTAACTCATTATCAATTTATTAACTGACAATGCTAGGGAGAAAAAATAAAGAGCAGCCTCTCAGTTTGCTTGAGTGTGCAAAGTAAATTAATAAATAAAATACATTAAAATATTGTCATAAAAATAAAATGTATATTTAATCAAAATTTGTAAGATTTCAAATAGCACTTCAGAAATTAGAAACAAGTTTACCTTTAGTGGTGTCATAAAAATTGTAGAAGACATTAAAATGTCTTTGGAAATACTAGTTTGTAAGCATAAGTGTAACTGGCCAAGGAGTAATTTTATGAGGAGTTAAATTCAAATCCTGATTTGAAATATCTCAAAAATATTTTTAAAAAACTTTATAAAATGTTAAAAATCAGAAAATGAGGAATTCAACCTCACAATGGCTCAGATTTCAGTTTTGAAGTATGTTCCAATTACGTTTTACGAGGTATGAAGTATTTTCTGCTCTCGACATCATTATAATCACCACCATCAGTATCATCATCACCATCATCATAATCATCATCCTAAAGGCAAACATTCCGTCTTTGCTGTCATGACATTCTATTCTTCGCTGTTCTCTTTATCCCTGTATATTTTGTGAATTGTAGTTCGTTTTGAAGTTGTTCTGAGATTTTCATTCTACGTAATTAACATTCGTTCATGAAAAAAATGATGAGTTTGGCAGAGTAACATTTAGAAAAATCGTTATTTGTTTACGGTTCCAAAAGGAAATGTAATTAAAAAAGATACTGAACTAAAATTCGATTGTGCATGTTTGGTCAACTTTTACCCTGCATCGTGCATGTGTGGTAATTTGTTAGTGCTAAATCCTGTTTATAATAATGAGTTTACAGGTGATGATTGAGATATTCTAATATTGGCAGGAATTTAACGTATTTAGTTTGAGGGTAACAGGTTTGAGGGTTTGCGGTAACTTTCTCGAATATCACAGCTAATTCTCACCCCAATCGATTTGTGAAGGGCAAAAGGTGAGAAAACATTAAGAAAATCACGAGTCACGGGTAACCTTCAAATAAAAGCCTTTAAAATGAACTTCTAAAAATAATATAATATCAAAAACATATTAATGTGGATTAACAAATATTGAAATTATTCGTAGATGGAAGGTGTTGGAAAACATTTCAGAGACAGTTATAACCAGGGCTCGGATTCAGATGATATGTCATCTTTTTTGATGCATTCTATACGTAGCTAACTTGTAAAGGAATGTGTATCACGTCATATATGTAATAGAAATGTATAGTTATTGGGTCATTTCTGTCACTTTTTGCTATTTGTCAATTTTTAGGGCATTTTTCTGAACCTTTCCGTCATGATTGTCATTTTTACGCACTTGGTTTCCTTTTTGTGGTTTTTGTTAGTGAATGTTTCATTAACTTTCAATGTCACAATATAATAACGTTTTTATTGTTTCATCGCGACTGAATTCACTTCCTCAATGGACTCTGTTTTTCGAACTCTCAAAATCGCATGGATCTTCGGTAATTTTCTCATCCTTTGAAAACTGACAGTTAGAATATCGGAGCTGAGGATTACATTTCCTCCTAAAATAATGACTTTAAATTAATTAAAAATAATTTTATATAAATAAATTTTATTTAAAATTGTAAATTTCATTGAATAAATAAACATATTCATAAACATTTTGAGTATTTTTTTAATTGGTAATTTTCTTCTTATTTCAAGTCATTTTATAGCCCATTTTTCTCTTATTTTAAGTCATTTTATAAATAATTTCGAAAGAATTTTTAGGACATCAGAATCCGAGCCCTGATTAAAACATATGAATGTGCCTTCTTGGATAACTGTGTTTCCCCACTCAGAACGGAAGAACGGAGTCACGAGGAAAGGAAAAGGCGTCTCTTATTTGAAAACTCACGGACAGATATGTCCGTTCATTTTGTTGAAGAAAGCGTTATTGTTGTTGCGATAGACGTTATGTAACTTAGGGAGACCGTCAGTGAAAGGCACCGGATGAATCCACCACAGCCGTTTTGTCACATCGGACATCCTCATTGCTGGGACAGGATCTGTAGGAAGTGCGTGGTGGGATGTAAGTATGTATGTAAGTAGCAAGGCGGATTGATTGATTGATTGGTGCGTCAACCGCTGTATCGATTCTTCCTATACGTGTTCCCTTTCTTCGTCCCAGGAGACGGTGTTCCTCCCTTGCTGGAACGGTAGATCCAGGATCAAGGATAGCCTAGATCATGACTCTGGCCGCGGAAGCCAAAGTCAAATATTTTTATTTTTAAATTATTTGCTTTCTCTGAAGTATAGCACAAAAGGATACAGAGTAGTCAAGACATTAATTCACAGCAGTATATACATCTTCAAGTAATAAAGAATAATTGTCTAAAAGAATCTCACTAAACAATAAAAATTCCCAACGTCAATTTTTTTTTGTTTCATGATGAGAGGTGAAGACAGTAAACGATGAGTGAAAGCAGCAGAAGAAATACGAGACTAACTTACTCGCTTAGTTTCTTTATTACTCGTATCAGGTGATACTTAAGAGTGGCGAAGACCAGTAGTTAACGTTATTCATCATTCTCTCTGTCCAACATATTTGCGGCATTAATAAATATGGACGATTATCACTCTCTTCAAGAAACCTCACTTGACTCGACACGAGGGCTTTTGAAAAGTAGTTTCTCCAATAATATAACTTTTTTTACGACAGTCTGTTTTTAACTTCTCAAGAATGCTGGTTTGTAATAACCTAAACATGTGCTTCTTCTACAATTAAAGATTTTCATACTTAGAAAATGCAAATAACAATAGTATTGATATTATTGTAAGTTTATCTGTGATAACTAACTTCACAAAACAATGCACATGTTTCGCGAATTCCTCTATTTTCTCAACCGACTCAGTATATCTGAGAAAGAAGGCTGCTCTGTTTCAGGCAGTGTCAGTTGTTTATAAATAAACTTAGTAGTTTCATTTCGTCCGAAGTCTTCCATTTGGGACCGTATGTGTGTTTCATAGTATGAAATAAGTTACAATTCATAGCATGAAATAAGTAACGGTTGCATTATGTTTGGACATCACGATGCGTCGTGTCATTGACGCTCCAAGTAGCGAGTCCGACCGACAGCCGACTGCCCACGTGCGCCTGTGAATAAACAATGTTTTAAAATGTTATTTATGTGTCTCACTTTAAAATTTGGTAGGTAATATACAAAATTAGTGTCGAAATACATGAGTATCTTTTATAATTCATTGAAGTGTCGATCGAAAGTAATAATGTGAATTTTAAAAATTAAAATATATTTTACGTATTTAAATACTATGTTTACAAAAATTATATTTACATAACATGAAAGTAAATCTTTTAAAGTTAAATGTCATTGTAATATAATTTTGGTGTATAAACCGGTATTAGCGCAAAAAAATTTTAAAAAAGCGGGCGCATGATTCTTCATAAAAATAATATTTCTGAAAGGGGTGGGATTAGAAAAAAAATGTCACCTATTTTCAACCCTAGAACTCATAAAAAACTTCATGTCGCTAAACAATAGTAATGTTCGTGAGTGATTTGACGTGGAATGACTCATTCGTGGGAGTGAATGTAGGTATGTACGAGTAAGTAATGTACGTCCGTGTGTGGGTGTGAGAGAGGTGGAAACAACAATGAGGGAGGATAGATTACGCCGCGGTCCGTGTTAGAGTACTTCTCCGGCACCCGCCTGATGTTGATTGGAACTCACAAAGAGCTCCCGATAAGATCTGCCTGCCGCTGGAATTCTCCTCCAGACAGCAGCTGAATTGGACCCAGCGCTCTTGCTAGCGCCATCGTCGTGACTCGGGCCGTAGAGCTTCCCGATTGAAATCGCTGCTGTGGCAATTGTTGGGGGAGACAGGCGGGGCGGGGGCCGGGGACCGGAGGCGACGGACGTGAGTGCAGTTCGCTTCGAGCGGTGCCAAGAGAAACCGCAGTCGACAGCGACCGTGGCGAAGCAGTAATGCTGAAAGCTTCGGGAAGCGGTAACTTGCCTAAACCTTTGTCTCCAGTTTCCGAGCTTTTACGGTCGCGGTGGTTAACGAGTTTGGATTTGTTTTGTCCCCATCGACCCGTGTTCTTTTGCTTTCTAGAAAGCGACTGAAGATCTCGATGAACAGGCATTACGATAATCTTATCTCATTGAAGAGAAGAGAAATAAGGTTCACAGAAGAAATTCATCATAAACTAGTTTAACAACCTAAAGTTCGTGAGGCGAAGCAGAAGCACGTACTTTCTCAAATAATTTATAAAATTTGCAAGTCTCGAAAATGCAGTGTACGAAAATGAGCCCTGCACCACCTGCACCATTCTTTTAAGCGTTCCTTGTTCTAAATGTGAACAACAGTTAAAGAAAGAAATTGGAAGAGTTTTTTGATATTTTTAAAAATAATTTGTATTAAATTCAAGCAGAAATTACGGGAAAACCTCTCGTTTTTTCTAAAAATTGTACACCTTTTGTACACCCACACACAAATTGTACACCTTTTTTAAAGATCTGATTTTTAGAACAGATTTTTTAATGCAAAAATCTTTGTTTTTAATATTGTAATTTTTAAATGTTAAAATGTTTGCAATTTTTTTTCCATTTTCGAGAAACAGAGTTCACAGGAAATCAGTCAAGCACTAATTTTTCTACAGTCCTTTGATACATACAAGGAGACATTTTGATGAGTTAAGATAAAATAATTGTTAAAGATCCTGTTCCAACGCACATTTTCATTGGAAAATTTGGAGCCATTTTTAATTAAATATCGTAACGAGTTTCCGAAAAGTCGCATCGGTGAAAGTCATTTTCACTCAAACTTTCGTGTTGTCGAGAAACTTCATTAGAAAACATTTGAACTCACAAATGCAAAAATTGATAACTAAGTCCGTAATTAACGACATAAGAATTGCTAAAAAATAGTTTTGTGTAATTAAAAAAAGATTAAAAGTAGAATTGATGTCATGTTATTTAGCACTATTCGTACAAAAATTTAAACAATAAATTTGGAGCTGTTTTCGAGAAAATGGAGCCTGAGCATCTCAGCAAATATGGAATTTGCATCTCATTTTTACAGACAATATTTAGTTTTTCGAGAAACTTTATAAGACATTTTAAGCACTTGTTCTCACAAATGCAATAATGTATACCTATCGCTAGTTATGTGCGTAATGTAATTAAAGATGTGAAAGGTGTTTCAAAAAATTACATTCGTGCAGTTTTTGTAAAATCAAATAAATACGAGTACATCAAAATTTCGTGAATGTAATGTTATTCACTGTATTTAGTATTATCACACTGAAACATTTAGAGGAAGGTTTGGAACTGTTTTCAAGAAAATAGCGTTTGGGCGTTTCTGGAAATGGGGAATTTTGTGCTAATTTTTACAGAAATGTTGTGAGTTTTCGAGACATTTTATTAGACATAATATGAAGCTTTGTAGTAAAAATGCAGTGTATAAATATCGTTGGCTATTTAAATATTAATGCCTTGCGAGAGATGATAAAAATATTACATTTGTATAATTTTTGAAAAAACAAAGAATATAGGAAATTGCCGTTTATATCATATTATTTAGAGCATTCAGCACCATCCGTACAAAAATTGTAAAACACGAAAATTTGGGCAGATTTTGAGAAATTGTTGTTGTTGTTTTATATTGGTTTTATTTTCTCGCTACCTTTCCCGCTGTTGAGAGACAGTTATGTACTGCTGCGCGAAAATTTTTTTCGGCAGAAAACTTTTTATTACAGAGCCCTGACAACGAAAAAGTGGATAAATCCAGATGACAAATTTACGGGGGGGGGGAATCCTCTTACACGTGGTGTATCCAGAATCCTTATTTTGTGGGTTTTTCATACCGAAAAATCGATTGAGGGCAAAAGTCTCTCCGTCTGTGAACAAAGGAAACGGCTAAACCGTTCAGCCGATTTTCTCGTAATTGATATTCCCTAATCAATCTGGCTGATGTTGCGGCCTTTGAATTTGAAACCATTATTTTAATTTGGGCGGTACTTTACATGAATCCCCAGGGACATTTTCAAAATTTTCAACAAATTTTCTTCATCGATTTTAATTAAATTTTGTAGTTGGATAGTCTGAACGACGTTTAAGAAAATGGTGCAGGTCTCATGTCCGTTGAAAACCTTGATTTTTCGAAAATTGAAAAAAATCAAAAGTTTTTCAGCGTCTTCCTTCAACTACAATTATGAAGATACAATTATTTTCTTAATGAAATGTGGTCAACAAAAATAGATCTTCAATTAAGGTTGAATTTTTTGAAAATTTGAGTGTTTTTTGTGTAATTTTTCGACAAACATAAGTCGCCCACTCCCAACTTACTACGCTTCATGAACGTTAAATGAATGCAATTGTTACGCAGTTGGAAGCTGTGTAAGTTAGAATTTGTATTTTATTTCATATTTCATTTTATTATTATTATTTATTAAATTTATATTATATTTATGTTATTTCATATTAAAATCGTGTTTCATGTGAATATTTCTTTTTTAGCACCACTAGTTTTATATTTCACTCAATATTTTTCGCAAATTTTCAAAAAAAAGTTTCATGACACTCATTAAAGAATTAATTGTGTAGAAGAAATTTTATTCAAAAAATTGTTATCTTCAATATTGGAGTGGTAGAAAAAATCGGAAATATTAAAGCTTTTGTAATTAAAAAAAATTCATAGTTAACAATAAAAATCATTCCTATGCCATCTTTATAAATGTATTTTTCTCTGTTAGAACAAGAAAGTTAAAGAAACACTTGGGAGCAGTTTTTGAGAAAATTTTGAAAATGTCCCAAGGGTTTCATATAAAATACCTCCAAATTTTAAAGAAATATTTTCAGAATTTCAGAGCTTCAAGTCGGACCGGATCAATCGGAGAATATTCATTTTGTAAAAAATCCTACGAATAGTTTTGACAAAGTCCATTTTTTGGAATTAAGAAATCACAAACAATGGATGACTAAGCTATGTATTAGAAAAAAACATTACACACCTATGAGGGCAAGATAAATCCTCTTTTATGGTTATACACAACCTCCGCTGTATTCTAATGAAACACTATTATATCCTTCCACGTCAAATCGCACAAAGTGAAGGAAAATTTTTATATATATATATACTATATATATTATATTTATTATATATATATATATATTTAAAATTTTTTTCTGTAAAGTTTAAGAAAAATATGAAACGTGTTCTTCATTTTTTCCACATGTTATTTTTCGAGATTGTTGAAGCTGCGAAATATTGCTTAGATGATTGGGAGAACATTCGCAGAAACTGCGAAGAGAAGTTCTGTTCATCGCCTGCCTCTGTTCTTGTCAGTCGAGAAGGTTCTGAAAAGACTATACACAATTAATACTTTGCCGAAAGAATAATTAAGTATTGAAAAGATTGTCATGGTTACCTTTGTCTGAACGAAAATAACGTTCTTCATATGTTCTTTACGTTTTGTGCTTGCGCACGCTGCTCTTACCGCATTTCAAAGCGCCGGTTCACGGAGGCTACATGAAAATGCGAACGTACCAACCACCTTTCAATGCGCCCAATACGCGTATTATTAGCTTCTCTATACAATTCTCTATACGAAACTGCTCGCGGCTCCTGATTATCAAACAATGTTATGTGGTTATGCCGTTCAAACAATGCCGTTATGTGGTTAGCTCCATACGGGATGTTGGCAGTGAAGCTATTGAACCACAATGTGAGTGAAAGAGGGAATCTTGTGGGTACCAGCGCGAATGGTTCATGTAAACGAAATGTAATTATTTATTTTGATGGGAAATAATCGATCGGTTATGACGCTGCAAATTACTTTGAATATTCCAGGATTCCTGTGTTACGAATTTTGAATAGGGTCCTATGGCATACAGAATCGAATACTTGACCAAAGTCTTGGAAGGCGGCTGTTATGAATTGTTTGCTGAAAGGCATGGGCTATATTTTCCAGAATTCTCAGCAATTGGAGGGTGGTGGAGTGGTACTCTGAAACCAAACTGGCAGGGGGGGGGGAATTTTGTGTTTTGCAGTGAGGAAGGTGTTTAGTCAAATAAGGATAAACTTTTCAAATATTTTTCTGATAACTGATAAAAGACCTAAACGGTAACGAGCGGGGTTACTTGGAGATTTATTGGGCTTCAATATAGGGATGATGAAAGCTAGGAAGAAATCAAGGAAGAAAGATCCCTCGCAGTCTTCGGCCTTGTTGTTAAGGTACTGCCGCGGCATTCGCCTGTTGTTGATGAGAGATACCACGGAAAACTACCGATCAGAGCAGCCAGTCGCTAGAATTCTCCTGATAGCGACCGATTTCAAGGGTTCAACCTAGCTATAAAACCATTGTCAAAAATCCGCCACTGTTCAGACTGAGAACCTACACAGGATCTCCCGGCCAGAAACGCTTCGATGGCAACAGATGGTGGCCCGTCTCCTTTGTCCGCCCTTTGCCGCCGGCTCCGCCGCCGCCTGGACTGCGCATGCGCGCGCGTTGCGCAACGGCCACCCGCGGACGCGCAATCGCTTCCGACGCACGCGCCCCTGTTTCCGGACGAGAATCGACCGCTGCCCCGCCTCCGCGCCTTCTCCGCTGGTCGCGGAAAGAAATTGCGTTGCATAAGTTAGCATCGATTGCGTCATGACCCTGACGCGACGGCCGCACAAAAGAAACGAAAGCATAGAGGACGTTATCGTGCTTGCGTTTGTTATTCAATTTCTCTTAGTTCTTACTTCCTAAGAATGAGTTTGGATTTCAGCGGGAGGCATCCTGCACGGACTTTCGTGATTTCCTTTCTGGGCGAAGAAGCAAAACACGGAAAGGATGCCGCACACTTTTATTGCACTCATCTCTTTTTTCGGGCTCTTCATTGATCTAAATCCTATCTTGCCCTAGGTAGATAATTATTACTTATTAAAATCAGACAAAGATGCTAATGAACCTGAACCCAACTTTAGGAGAACGTACGCCATTACGAGAAAAAGGAGATAGCTCTCGTCGACTTCATTACGATACGATGTCATGTTCAGGATATGCCTGGCTTTTTTGGTGGTTAATTACATTGAGGTGAGTATTAGTTACAGTGAGGTGTGTAACAATAGATTTATTTATCTCGGCAAAATGTACAGTTTTTATCTTATTTTTCAGTTAATGGCTCTTCCACAAAACTATCATCAGTCTTCATTTATATAAATAACTATTAAAATAAAGACGTCAGACATTTCTCTTTATAAGTATAAATGTAAAGTACACTATTATATATTTACAGGGAGTACCATCTACAATGGGTCACCCCCATAATTTCTAAACGGTTCACGATATCGAAATGCAGTTTTCGCTCAACATTGCGGAATCATGAGGCAAGTAATATGCAGAAGAGAGAGTGTTTGAAATATTTTTAGTTTTCGAGAGATTTAATCATCTTTGATTTTTTACATGGGATTGTATATTTTTCTCACTAGCAACAAATATATCATAGAGGAATGCAAGGATATGTTAATGTTTTGATGGTATTTTGAATATAATATTAGACTTTCT
The DNA here is from genome assembly GCA_017312745.1 of Gryllus bimaculatus. Taxonomy (NCBI): domain Eukaryota; kingdom Metazoa; phylum Arthropoda; class Insecta; order Orthoptera; family Gryllidae; genus Gryllus; species Gryllus bimaculatus. Next base: position 144,098 of record BOPP01000260.1, on the reverse strand, counting down.
GAAACTTCCGATGTTTCCTGTAGCGAGCGGCCTTTGCAACTGTCGCGTTGGGGAAGGTGGCCTTCGCGATGCCGGCGCTGTTGCGTGAAGAGGGCAGTGGCCACGAGGGCGTCAGTGTCCAGAACCTCAGTGTATAAACATAGATTTTTTTAAATGGCCGATGACATTAGGTCATTGTTACACCTTCTGCATTGTAAAATGAATCATTTTTAAGCTTGAACCACAGAAATGTGCTTACAACTGTTAAATAGTTCATTTTATAAAGCAGGTATATCAATGACCTAATGCCATCGGACACTTTAAAAATCGAGGTATAGAAATCAGACCCAGAGGCCATAGGAGAGGGTTCCTCCCCCTGTCTCCTCGAGAGACAAGCCCCTCTCTCGCTTTCTTCGCAGTTCATCTTCAACAAGAATTGCGGACTCCAAGACTGGCTGAGTACGCTCAGAGCTAGGAACACCGTTATCTCTGCAGTGACTCTTTCTGGTATGCTCTACGATCCCGCTGGAGGCGGACTTACGGCACCAGCTAAATAGGTGGGTGGAATCCACCAGCTTCCTGGAGAATGTTAGCAGCCGTCTGCTTGATCGGTAATGTTTCGTGGTTTCTCCTATCAATACCAGGCGATTGCCGGAGCTGTACCCAAACGAACATATCGCGCACGATCTACTTCACTTACTTCATATGGTACTTCCCTTATATCCTACACTAACACAAAAGCGAGGCCAGTCAGGAGCTTAGAGCTTGTCACGGCTGCGGCAGTGACTGACGGTAAATATCATCATTTTTCTTTACGGATTAGGCATATTCAAGGCTTTTACTGGAAGTCTATCTTGCGGTATATTTCCAATATGGATCACCCATTGCTGTCTGTACTTCTTAATTTTGTCTTTTATTGTTTCTTTCCGCCGAGTGCCTCTATTATTTTCTCACTTTTTACTTGGTCTTATAATGTATAGCCCTTTATTCCTCTCAAAAATCTTATTTCTGATGATTCAATCCTCCTAAAATAATTTTGAACACAGGTTTCACTTTCATACAGCAGAACTGGAAGGCAATAATATCATAAAATTTTAACTAAGTTTCTTTTCGTGTTTTTGTTTTAAACGTTCGACTTTTAGTTCCACATATTGCTCGAAATTTATGGATCTTGCTGGTATCTGAAGTATGGAGGTATATTACCGATATTTCGACTGCTAAACCTAATGAATGAATGCTGGCAAACCAGTGGACATTTACTTCGATATCCTTTTTTAAAACATGGGGTAATTAACGAATCTAACCATTCATTTGGTATTGCACATCTTTGCCAGCATTCATTCATTAGGTTTAGCAGTCGAAATATCAGTAATATACTTCCATAGTTCATTAATTCTACGTTAACACCATCTGGACCCAAGACTTTCCTATTTTGGGGGGATTTTAATGCACTGTCTAGCTCATTCATATCTAACAAGTCTTCATTTCTTTTTGTTCTTTTTTTATCCGGCGTATAAATTTCTTCATTCCCACTCCATAATTTTACATTGTAATCCAACCACTCTTTTCCAGAAATTATATTCAATCTTGCCGTATCTGTTTCTTCTAAATTCATTGTTTTTAACACTTTATAGGTTGTACTTTGTTTTTCGAATACATTAAATTTAATTAAACGGTAAATTTCTATCAGCTAATTGTAATATATTAATTATAATCGAAAAACTAACCAATATCGATCAATCGATTAATTGGTTTAAATTTAACAATTTGTCGATTAACTGAAATTAAGAATCTTTTGTAGGATGACAAAAAGATATGTCCATCCATCCATATTTGTTGATGTTTACGCTTTAAAGGTTGGAACATGTTTGAGATTTCCCCCCCTGATTTTTGCTCCGTTCCACTTTTCCACTTCACTAAATGATTAGTATGCTTGATCTTCCACGCCTTACTTTTTCCTGGAGCCATTGACATTTAAATTATACACATTTGCTTCAGTTAACCTCTGATGTTATCTATTTATTAGTCACTTTAAATAATGTTTGCGTTCCACTAACTACTTACCACTTGTAGATTATATTACATTAAAATTTTTTAGATTCCATTCCTTTTTGAGACTAATCTGTGTATTTGTGACATGTGGTTAGGCGGAAGAGCGATTTTTATGGCCCGAGCCTCGCCATATCAATAAAGGCATATAATAATAATAATAATAATAATAATAATAATAATAATAATAATTATTATTATTATTATTATTATTATTATTAACAATTCAGTTAATGCATTTTTGGCTTCCATTTAATCGATTAACAGTTTTCAATTAATGTTTGCCATCCCCAGGCAGTACCCCGTCGTGGGAGATACCTGAAGAGGAGATCCCCGCAAGCCGACATGGATGTTGGGCCGGATCTGAGCATCCACAGCTATCTCTCGGGATAAAACATGAACTAATGACCATAACTGTTGGCCAGCTCGTAACAACGTGTCAACGTAACAACTTAATCGTAACAATGTGTCTGAAGTGTTGCTCAAACTGCTGACCTCACGGGAAAGTGTCTCCTCTAATGTTTTGGGAAACGTGGGCGGTATATCTGTCTGCAAAGCCAAACGAAGGCTCGGGAGAAAATGCTGTTTAACAACCACTAGGCCCACAGACGAAGTCGGGAGAAACTGGCTGAACGGGTCGACGGACGTTCTATTCCAGAAGATCCGCGTGCGTGGAAGGCCGTTGGGTAACGCCTCGCCATTCGGATGTAGCATGCCCGTCACGCAGGGCGCACGATTTGGCAGAAGAGTTTGGATGCGCATTGCTGTACGATCTTCTGTTCATGGATTGCGGAAAGGCCCGGTTTTAGGAATTTTATCACTTACAATTTATGCTACGACATGATTACATTAATATATCTTTGTTTAACATATCTTTGTTTCCAAAAAATACGCGATTTGTAGTGGCGACCAATAGCATAAAAGCTAGCACACAACAGGCTTTCCACCAGAGCGGTTAAAACTTAGCGCCTCTCACACACACAATGCTTTCTTCATGGTGTGGTGAAATTCGTCTCCTTGTCTTGTTCTCTGCCTTCCGACATTTCTCCATCCGATTGTAGGGTCCCGTGATCTATGGCGTAGGGTGATAAAATGAGTAGATTATTAATATTTATATATAATTATTATAGTAATTAATGATAATAATAATCTATGTACACTCTTGGAAACATAAAGTTTCGCGTCGAAAATGCCTTGGCGCGATAGGTTGATAGCTCTGGACATCCCTGCTTGCCGACAGCTCTATCTACCGTTTATTCCCAAAACTACGTTCTGTAGATCGTGCTATAATTAAATTTATTTTATTGGAGAGCGTATTAAATACTTAAATGACAGTTAAGAGCTAAATAGTAACAGTACAGAGGAAAAAGACTTTCGTGATTCCTGCCAGTAAATCAGAACTGACATTAACTTTGGTAAACGTAATTTTGCTTTAAAGTTTCGTTACCATAAAATGTGTTGTTATAAGAGATGCATTAGAAGGGCGAAAGAATGGTTCAGTGTCGAAGTGGTGTTCTAGCACTCGTGAAGTAGCGCGTTCGCTTCCCAGTCTACGTAGATATTTTATTCATTCTACAGAGCCATATAATCCACAAAATTACAACATGCTAAATATGTCGCGTCAATGTTATGCATATTTTAAGATTTAATTTATTTTATTGGAGAGAGTTTAAAATATTTTAAAATCCATTGACAGCAAAATAGTTGTAGCACTAAGGAAAAAGAATTTCGTGATTCCTGCCAGTAAAAGCCAAAAAACATAATTTTTATTAAACGTAATGTTTCTTTCAAGTTGTTAATATAAAATGTGTAGTATAAGAAAGCGCTAGCAAGCGGGGAAGAAATGGCTCAGTATCAAGTTGTTCTTCTAGCACTCGTGAAGTGCGCGGTTCGGTTCCCACCCCACATAATATTTTATCATTCTACAATGCAATAAAATCCACATAAATTATAACATTTTACTTTGTCGCGTAAAATTATATGCATAAAACAGGTGAAAATTCGGCTGTCGCAAGAAGGCGAATATTTCAATTTGTGAAGAAATTAGAAATTGATCGCATTATACTAAAAATTAAAAATTGTGCATTATGTAGTGGAGATACAATAATATATGTTAGTCCTGTAGCTCGAAGCATTTTCATAACGATTTAGTTAATCGTACGGTGTTGGACCGCCCGTAACGTTTTGGAGATTTCTAAAAGTTTTCAGCCAGCATGAGCAGGATCAATAACACCAAAACATTACATACATAAATATTTTATTTGAAAACTAAGCAAAGTCCCCAACTCACGTGAACAATCAAAATATGTAAAAATTAAATGTTGGCCGATAACACTTAATTTCAGGGTCTAGTTTGAAAATGGTACTTCTCCATTCCAGTCTGTTTTGAGAAAAACAAAAAAATGTCATATCATCTGTTTAAAACATTCTTATGCTATAATGTTTAGATTAATTCCCTTGACTAGTGAAAGTCAAAACACATAGAATAAGATAATTAAAGAATGTCTAGTCATTACGAAGAAGTTGAGCTAAAAATTTAAAAAGACTAATTTTGAAATTTTATTTAAGTATTTTGTATTTTTTGTGAAAAGTGATTTTTGGTGAAAAAAATTGTTTCTTAAGTATTTTTACAATAGTGTTAATTATTCATTTCGATTTCAATATATCATGTGAAATTTTTTTTATCAAATATGAAGATCAGCAGACCGTAACTGCTGACGTTCACAACACTAATCATTTTCAGTATCAGCTTAATCAATGCTTAGGCCAGTTTGATTTCGACAGAATGATACATGTTCTGAATTGGAAAATCGTACTGTGCTACAAATGAAGATTATGGAAAGTCGCGTCTGATATGAACACATTATTATTCATAACGTATTCTTTCCATAATCTTCAGGAGCCCTCTGGAGTGAACAAAAAAGCTTCTTTGTTACAAAATCATTTTATAAAATGGGCGCGTAATTGCAACGGAGTCCTATTGAAAGCAGTATCAAATTTTTCACCTTTGGTGAAAAAGTTTGCATTTTGAAACTAGACCCCTCAATTCGCCGATTCTCGCAATATTAGAACAATTTTGCATTTAATACAGTAGAATTGACATTTGATGCTTTCTGAGATAACGCTCGGGATTGTCTGCATCCGTTCATCATTTCGTATTAGTTCCGTGAAAGGAACAATCTGATATGTTTCCGCACCCAATACGAAGGCAGGTATCATAGTAACATCGTCAAGCAACATGAGATAGTTTCAGTATTCTTCCTAAATCCTTTGAATCCTGTAATAATGCAAAGCCAACTTCTTAATAAAATGAACAAATAATAATAATAATAATAATAATAATAATAATAATAATAATAACAACAACAACATACATTTGAGGAAATCATAGTATAAATATTGTGAAATATAGGCTGAACAAAAATGCCAAAATTTTTTTGCGCTAGTCAGAGTTAAGAAGGCACGCGACAAAGTATTAAGACTGTTCCTGCAAGTTGCTCCTGAACTATTGAATGCAATCACACTCTACACACGAAATTTAAAAAAAGGCACTATGTGTGATAAGTATATATGTCCCTAATAATAACTGGGCACTGTCAGTGGCTTAACTCAGTTGACAGATTTTTCAGGCAAAAAGTGTTCAGAAAGCGATCCAAATACCGCCCGCGTGGCGATGCATAGGTAAATCAAGAAGAAAATGAACTTTAATGTTAGTGCTCTATTATTTTTACTTTTCAAAAATATAATGATTTTTATCTCGTAGAGCGCCAAAACTGACCATGAAATGCGCTCGTAAAATAAAAAAATCACCATCTCCAGGAATACAAGAAAAGATACATCAGGAAGGCAATCTCGCATCAAGAAAGAATTTCTGGCAATCGAATTCATTTCCAATTTGTTCATTAGGATAAGTTCAATGTTGAGGGTAAAGTATATTCAAAATTTAAAACTAAAACAAACTTATTTTTTGCCAGGGGATGCACAAACTACATTATTATTTTTATTTGTTATCTGTTCAACAGATGTGGTGTCAACAGGGGGTCTCACCAACTACGAACCATCCCATAACTTCTAAACGGTTCCCGATACCAAATGTTAGTTTTCGCCCAACAATGTGAAATCATGAGGCAAGTAATGTGCCTTAAGAATATTGTTAGTTTCCGATAAATTTAATCATTTTAATTTTTTAAATGAACCAAGTATTTATCTCACTAGCAATATAGATCATAAATAGACGAATACATGATGTAACACATGTTAATGCTTTGATAGTATTTTGAGAAGAAAATTATACTTTCCGCCATGTGATTTTAAATTAAGTATATAGGATTTCAACTGTAAATATACAACCCTTTCACTGTCTCTTTTGGAAAGGTTGCCTTCGTGGTGTGGGCACTTTTACAGGGAGAGGGGAGAGGCGCAAAGGTCACGTCGCCAAAAGCGACAGTTTGCGACGGAGCTACAGAAACAAATTGCACGTTTAATTTAATAATCGCAGTCCATAAAGTATAATTTTATGCACAAAACGCAATCTAAAATATTAGCAATGTTACAGCATTGCATTCCTCTTTTTAGATCTATCATATTGCTAGTGAGAAAAATACATGGTTCTATTAAAAATTCAAAGAGATGATTAAATTTGTCAAAACCTAAAATATTTCAAACAATATCTCTACACCATATTACTTGCCGCATGATTCCGCATAGTTGAGTGAAAATCTAAGCGGATATCGGCAACCATTTAGAAATTATGAGGGTTGCCCGTAGTTGGTAGGACTTCCTGTATGCAAGCAATATAAATGTATTTCAAAATTCGGGTGGTTTTAACTCCGTTCGATAGAAGACAGCCATTTATCAACATTATTTGTAATTACGAAATATTTTGGAGACATTTAAACGTTCCGAAATTTGGGCCCAATAATATTTATGTAAGTAATTAAAATACAAATGTGCTTGTTTGGCTGATTGGTAGAATCCTTTCTTTCTGAGCTCTATGCAGCAGGATCGAATCCAGTGCGCTGCCGTTCTTTTTGTTGTTGTTTTTTTTTTATCCGTGATTTTTATCAAATGAACTGTATTACAGTACTCTCTCTATGTGTCAATAAAAGTATTATTTTGACTTTAAAACATGTAACTCTGAAAAGAGCTCTTTATCTTTCTATGAATATTTGTTTTTTAATTCTCCAAATTACATATTTGTTAAAATTATATTCTATTTTTACATTAATTGTTTATTTATAAATATGTTATTCTAAAAAATGTAAGAAATACATTAATAAGGAATCCAAAACCCCCAGATTCTAGGACCATTCTCATCCTACGTGGAGAAGAATCCACAAGTCTGGCCGCATAGTTTTCACTGTGAGCGACCTCCTCCCAGGCTTCATGGATTATTTGCCACAGCGCATCGGCATTGTTAGGTTCCGGATCAGGCCAGTTTTCGGCCATGGTGCATCTTGTCTCTGCCAAACATTTTCAATAGGGTTCAGATCTGGTGCACATAGTGGCCAGACAACAACCTGAATATCTTGTTTCTCCGCAAAAAACGATTGAACCCAAAGCCAACTTATGAATCGGGGATTGTTCTGTTGAAATTGAATTTAACCCACAGGATGCAATTGCCTTACTGATGAATCATATGATATCTCTCAGTATGTGGATGTACTGAGGAGCATTTAAGTGGTCTTAGATTCTATGGATCATTCCAATCTCACGAGATGACATCGAGCTCCAAACTTTATGATAAACGACCTGACCATGGGACTTGCTTTTCGTACCGAGAATCATAGCGGCTCCTTGGGCCTGAAAACGCGAACGGGACCATCATTTGCGAGGAGAATATACTTTCATCAAAGAAAATGATATCAGCCCAGTCTCGATGTTTTTTTTCCTCCGCAAGTGCCAGCCGATAGAGCTCGTGTTCTTCTGTCAGCTTCGTTTTCGAGCTGCATTTCTGGATCGCAGACCAGCTCCGAAAGTCTGTTGCGTATTTTCTGTAGCATCCAGGAAATCACGTGTCTTTGCAGTTGTGAAGAAGTTTGGAAAGGTTTTTTCAACCGCTGCTTGTATCAAACTTCATCTTGGTCAGCATCTGAAATACGCCAAAGCCCCGTTTCTAGTTTCCCGGATTCTCCCGTTCTCGATAACGTTAAGCCAGTATTGCGCTGTCTGCCCCAACGCCATACCGACTCGGCCGCCTCTGCAAACAGAGAGTGACCCTCTTCTACTAATGCGATAACTCGCTCTCGTGTGCTTGGCTATGTTGAGCCATGCCGAATAATGAATGCGGAGTAGTTCAATTTGCTTCAATTAGTCTGACCTTCGCAGTATTTCCGTGTTTTCGACTGCAGGTCAAAGAGATAAGGGGCTCTGCAGGCGTTGCCACTTCGTAAGCACAGAAAAGTTGCAAGCTAAGCAAATTGAACTACTCCGCATTCATTATTCGACATGGCTACCATATGCCAAGCCACACGAGAGCGAGTTATCGCATTAGTAGAAAGGCGTCCACCTCTCTGTTTCAGAGGCCGGCGAGTCGGTATGGGCTTGGGGCAAGAAACAGCGCAATACTGGCTTAAACGTTATCGAGAGACCGGGAGAATCCGGGAGGAAAACCAGGAACGGGCCGTTTGGCGTATTTCAAGATGCTGCCAAGATGAAGTTTTGATACAAGCAGCGTTGGGAAACCGTTTTCAAAACTTCTTCACAAACTGCAAAGAACCACCATGATTCCTGGATTGTTCCAGACAATCGCAACAACTTTTCGGAGGCTGGTCTGCGATCCAGAAGTGCAGTTCGAAAACGAAGCCTGACAGAGAACATCAGCTCTAATCGCTGGCATTTGCGAGGAAAAATTTACATCGAGACTGGGCTGATGTCATTATTCCTGATGAGTAGTATATTCTCCTCCGCAAATGATGGTCCCGTTCGCGTTTTCAGCCCCAAGGAAGCCGCTAGATTTCTCGGTACGTAAAACAAGTCCCCAGATCACGTCGTTTTCAAGTAGCAGTTTGGGGCTGGATGTCATCGTTGGGATTGGAATGATCCATAGAATCCAAGACCACTTAAAGCCCTCAGTACATCACATACTGAGAGATATCATGATTCCATCAGTAAGGCCAATTTGTATCCTGAGGGGATAATTCAATTCGCAACGCGGACCCAATCTCCGATTTCAAAGTCGGCTTTTGGTTCAACGTTTTTTCGTGAGAAACAAGATATTCAGGTTTGTTGACTGGCCACCAATGTGCACCAGACCTGAACCCTATTGAAAATGTTTGGGCAAGACAAGAGCACGCATGGCCGAAAACTGGCCTGATCCGGACCTAACAATGCGATGCGCTGTGGCAAATATCCATGAAGCCTGGGAGAGGTCGCTCACAGTGAAAAACTATGCTGCGAACTTGTGGGATTCTCTCCACGAAGGATGAAGAATGGTCTAGAATCTGAGGGATTTTTGGATTCCTTATTAATGTCCTTCCTTACATGTTGTAGAATTAAATATTTTAAATAAACAATTAATGTTAAAAAAATAGAATGTAATTTTAACAAATATGTAATTGGAGAATTAAAAACAATATTCATAGAAAGATAAAGAGCTCTTTTCAGAGTTATATTGTTTTAAAATCAAAATAATATCTTATTTGACACAATAGAGAGAGTTACTGTAATACAGTTCATTTGACAAAAAAATCACGGAATAAGTAAAACACAAGAAGAAGAAAAAAAGGACACGCTCTGGATTTCGAGCCTGCTGCATAGCAGTTCCACAAGAAACGAATTCTACAATGAAGCCAAACAAACACTTCCCTAACGTAATTAGTTACATAAATATTATAACGCCAAATTTCGTTGGATGTGGGAACGTTGAAATGTCTCCAACATATTTCGATATTAATACATGTTGAGATATATGGCATGTCTCTATCAACGAGATAATAAAACACTAATTACTGAAATACATATATATTGCTTGCATACAGGGAGTTCCTACCACCCATGGGCCACCCTTCATACGTCTAACGGTTCCCGATTTGTTACATTTCGCTCAACTATGGGAATCTTGCGGCAAGTAATATGGTGTAGAATATTGTATGAACATTTTTTAGTTTTTGACAAAGTTAACCATCTTTGATTTTTAAATGGAACCATGTATTTTTTCTCACTAGCAATAATAGATCTAAAAGAGGAATGCAATGATGTAACATTGCTAATAGAATGATTGTGTTATTGTACAAAAATTATTATGACTGGAATTTCAATTAAAACTTGCAAATGTTGTTCTGTAGATTGCCGTCGCAAAACAAGTCGCTTTTTGGCGAACGTGACCTCGCGCCTCTCCCTCTCTCCCATTAAAGTCGGCCGCACAACGAAGGCAACTTCCCAAAAGGAGAAAGTCGAAAGGTTGTAATATTTACTGTTGAAATTTATATATTTAATTTAAAATACATGGCGGCAAGTAATAATTTTTTTCTCAAATATATCAAAGCATTAACATGTGTTTAACATCAATGCTTCGGTCTATTTATCGTCTATCTATTGCTAGTGAGATAAATAACTTGGTTTATTTAAGAAAAATTAAAGATGATTAAATTTCTCGGAAACTAACAATATTTTTGAAGACTATTCCTAAGGGCATATTACTTGCCTCATGATTCACATTGTTGAGCGAAAACTACATTTCAATATCGTTGAACCGTTTAGAAGTTATGCGGGATGGCCCGTAGTTGCGTGAACCCCTGTTAACACACAATCATGTTGAAACAGATAACAAATAAAATAATATGTAGTTTGTTGCATCCCTGTAAAAAATAAGGTTTGTTTTAGTTTAAATTTTGAATATCTTCTGCCACACAACAATTGAACTTATTCCTAATGAAAAAATTGGAACATGGACTTCGAGTTGCTAGGAATTTTTTCTTGATGCGTGATTTGCCTTCTGAAGTATCTTTTCTTGTCTTCCTGATGATGGTGATTTTTTTATTTTACCAGCGCATTTCAATGGTCAGTTTTGGCGCTCTCGAGATAAAAATCATTATATTTTTGCTAAACGTAAAAATAATAGAGGCAAATACATTAAAGTTCATTTTCTTTTTGCATTACTATGCATCGCGAAACGCGGCGCTTTTGAACACTTTTACCGGAAAAATCTGTCAGTTGAGTGTAAGCCATAACAGTGCCCAGGTATTATTGGGACATACCATACTTATCAACATAGTGCTTTTTTTCAAATTTCGTGTGGAGTTTATTGCATTAATAGTTGAGCGACTTGCCAGGAAACAGTCTTAAAATATCGGCGCCTTCTTAACACTGGCCAGCCACAAAAAATTAGGCTGTTTGTGTTCAATCTATATATTTTACCAATATTTATACTCTGATTTCCTGCAAAGTATGCTGGTTATATTATTATTATTATTATTATTGATTATTATTATTTTATTATTTGTTCATTTATTTAAGAAGTTGCTTGCATTATTACAGGATTCAAAGGATTAGAAGATACTGAAACTATCTATGTTGCTTGACATGTTATCTATATACTGCCTTCGTATTTGGGGTGCGAAAACATATTCAGATTGTTTCTTTCACGGAACTAAGTACGAATGACGAAACGATGCAGCATGCCCGAGCATTATCTCTGAATGCATCAAATGTCAATTCTTATTGAAATAAATGAAAATTGTTCTTATATATTGCGAGAAGCGCGAATTGAGGGTTAGTTCAAACGCAACTTTTTGCACCAAAAGGTGACAAATTAGATACGCTTCAATTAGGGGTCCGTTGCAATTACGCGTCGTTTTATAAATATTGTAAAAAACGCGTTTTTTTGTGTCACTCCAGAGGCTCTGAAGATCATGGAAAGATCGCTTTATGAATATAATGTGTTCATATCAGAACGCGAATCTTTTCCATAATCTTCATTTCGTTGCAAAGTATGATCTTTCCAATCTAGAAAATGTATTATCTGTAGGAAATCAAACTGCCTAAAGCATTGATTAAGCTGATACTGAAAATGATTAGTGTTGTGAACGTCAGCTGTTACGGTCTGCTGATCTTCACTATTTGATAAAAAATTTGCACATGATATATTGAAATCGAAAATAAATAATTAACACTATTGTAAAAATACTTAATGAAAAGTTTTTCACCAAAAATACAAAATACTTAAATTAAATTTCAATATTAGACTTTTTAAAATTTTAGGTCAACTTTCTTCTACATGACTAGACATTCCTGAAATTATATTGTTTTGACATTCAACTAGCCAGGGAAATTAATCAAAAACATTTAGTATCTTGAATGTTTTTAAATCATCGATATGCCCATTTTTTGTTTCTCCAAAACAGACTGAAATGGAAAAATCCATTTTTCAAACTAGACCCCTGAATTAAGTTGTAACGGCCAACATTTAATTTTTACATATTTTGATTGTTCCACTGAGTTGGGACTTTTTGCTTATTTTTTCAAATTAAAAAATAATTATGTAATATTTTTGGTGTTATGTTGTCATGCTCATGCTGGCTGAAATCTTTTAGAAATCTCCAAACGATTCGCGTCAAACACCATGCGATAGATAAATCGTTATAAAAATGCTCGAGCAATTACAGGACTAACATATATTGTTGTTATCTCCCACACTACATAATGCACATTTTAATTTTTAATCACCAATTGATCAATTTTCTAATTTCTTTCACAATTGAAATAATTCGCCTTCTTCGCCTGACCAGCGAATTTCAACCGTTTTATGCATAAAATTTGTCACGACAAATGTAAAATTTTATAATTTACTGGATTTTATTTGCACTGGTAGAATGGATAAAATATCTGTGTAGGGTGGGGAAAGCGAACCGCAACTTCACGAGTGGCAAGAACAACACTTTGATAGCTGAGCATTCTTCGCTCTTAAGCGCTGCTCTTATCTAACACATTTTATATTAACAAAACTTGAAAGAAAACATAACGTTTATAAAAATTAATTTATTTATTTTACTGCAGGAATCACGAAAGTCTTTTTCCTCAGTGTTACAAACTATTTTGCTCTATGGATGTTAAAATATTTTTAAATGCTCTCCATGAGATAAATTAAATCTTCTTAGTACGATCTACAGAACGTAGTTTCGGAAATAAACGGTAGATAGCGCTGTCGGCCAGCAGGGATGTCCAGCGCCATCAACCTCTCGGGCGAAGGCAGTTTCGACGCGAAATTTTGTTTCCAAGAGTGTACATTTGATGATTTTTCAATGGGACAGTTACAAGCGTTCTTGGAAGCGATGCCATTTATTCAAAATTATTTTCATGAGAAGTAAACGCCTCTGTAAAATTAAAAAGTAATAATCTGTATAAAATTCTTAAAAAAATTCACAACCAAGACAAAACATTTTAATATGATTTGTAGCTAGGGTATATATTGTTGCAAACATATCAATTTTTGTCATGATGAATATTCGTAAACTAATGAAGTACTGAGTTGAGAGTCGCCAGTGGAGTGTAGGTGCTGAAGAAACCAAGTACCAAAAACCCTGTCATGAGTCCATTTGGATTGTTACCAATTCCTCATGTAGTTTATGTATTATTACAAATTCAAGTCTAGAACTCAAAATATGGTAACCAAAAACGTTGACCAAAACGTTTACCAAAAAACGTAATGTGAATAAACCACAAATTAAAAGATTTTTTTCAAGTACGTACGGGAGAAGAAAGAATTTTTATTGAAAATATGAGCGGTACGTAATGAACAAGAACTTCGATACCTACGTTATAGACAGTTCCATTACGTGAGGGGAAACAAGGTAGACACTGCCAAGGACAATATTAATACGTAGAATACATTATAAATATGTTAATAAAATATATTCTTCTTCAGTGCGGAGCTTAGAGCTTGTCCCGGCTGGGGCAGTGGGCGCCCCGGTGATGGGTGTTATCTGGTTGGGGAGAGCCCCACAAGCCGAAGTTTAGACCTCGCAAGGGGAAGGTTACTGCCCACTTCCGCAATAAGAAACATTAATTACACTAATGGGAATAATGACCATAGCATTTAAAGTGCCCGGAAACACCAACCAATTCTCTACTATAACCGAGCAACCCTTATCAATTTTGTTCCTGCTATACACTGTATCTCACCGTATCTTACTGCACCATCTGGTCTCCTGTCTTCCTACGCATCTTTTTTCGATACGCAGATCCCAAGTAGTGACTTGCGACCATCTAATTGTATCCATCCTGGCGACGTGAACTTTCAACTTTCATTTGAGTTTATTGGCATTACACTGGCGTCAATTAATTTGGTCTTTTTCAATGCTCTTTTTCAATCCTCATCTTTTGTTTAACATGTATGTGTGATATATCCTTTTCCATATTTCTATGACAGATAGCAACCTTCTTATTTTGCTTCTCTGTCAGAAACCAAGTTTGTGTCCCGTATAAAAATATTGGAAGAACACAGCTATCTATTAGAGATTTTTTTACTTCAATTTTCAGCTTTTGTTAAAAAGTAAGAATGAGAGTGACCAAAATTATTTCAGACAACGATAACATTCATCTATCTATTTCTTCTTCTGTTCAATTTGTAAAGAAACCGGCTGATATAGACAAACATTTTTATCGATGTTCTTTATTTTTACTTGGCTTATCACCACATGTTTCTCATCATGATATGTCATTATCACAACTTAATTTTTATCATGGTTGCACTGTCTGATTTACTGTGCCTCCATAACTCTTGAGTAATTGTTTCCAATACTTTTGCCGAGTTTTCAAATAATACTCTGTCATCAGCGAAACGCAGGTGTAATAACTTAATTTCATCGATGTTAATGCGAAATTTGTATCCCAGTATAATTAAACCAGACGAAACAAAATAATACTTTATTAAAAGTAAGTTTTTGCATTTCAAATTTTTCGTTGAAATATTAATGCAACTTTCTCCACTTTCACGCTTTTTGCCACGCGGTGTGCGCATGTGTGTTGAGGCAACGAGGGAGGCTATCTTCTCCGCACGAAAACGATACCTTACTTATGCTCAGAATGGAAGAGAAAGCAGTCATTGCAAACCATTATATAAGTTGAAGTTATCTGAAGTCTTAGATAAAAAGAGTAAATAGTTGCATTGAGTAATAGGAGAGTATAGCATGAATAGCATAGTTCATCTGATTCAAATCAAACTCTTGATTGACATGCTTGAATTATCTCGGAGCTTTAGGCTTTATTTCATCAGCTCCTGACCTGATGACAGAGAGATGACCTGAGCATTTGACTGTAAACACCAGCGACTTAACTATTATATCGCCGATACAATGTGGATTTTTGAAATATTGGGAATTTTCCGAATTTCGTTGGATCGTTGGATTCCCTTGTCAAAAAATGAGTTTGCTGATCATCATTGACAGTTTTAGATATGTACGCGGTAAACGAGATCATTCCATTTACGATATTTGTGCTCGTATTTTGTTTTATGTAATTTATATGTTCATACTCGTAGTGTACACAATCCTTGTAGTCGATCCTTATGAAATAAACTACCGATTACCAATTTTCGTACTCGAGATAATCTCGGTCCCAATGACCTCGGATGCCCGCTAGTTACGTCTAAAATAGGATGTAATTTTTTTTTATGTTTTTTGAGAAAAATATGCAAATACACCTAGTCGTTAAATGTTGAACAAAAACAAAATTACTTCCCTGCATTGAATGCATAACATCATTGTTACATGGGAAATAACTAGAATTGGGCCTTATCGTAAATAAAAACAAGGCCTTCTCTAGTTATAAAGATATATGCAAAAACGTGGAAAAACACCTTTAAACACCCCGATCCCCACTCCCAGCTCACCCCTACACTTCAGAATTTTTAGTATAATGTGCGGTAGGTACAAATGAAAAATCATGGAAAATTTCAAAACTCCTGTTTTTTCACCTTCGATCACCGCTTTTTGGTCTAATTTTATTTATGATTAAGGAAAATGTGTATTTGAGGTTTTCGCGCTTTTACGAATTGGCAATAATAGCTAGAAATCGATTACCATGGTGAGAAGTTTAGAAAAAATTGTTTATCTTGAATATCAAATGAATATATGAATATGTCGCCCATAAAAGACCGTATTACTTAGTAATACCAGTTTATGTATAGTAATACAAGACAGGTTCTTTGCTGTGAATATTGTAGTCCAAGGATAGAATATTGAATGAATAATACAACGAGGTGTATTTGTCTTCGTAGCGTAAATAATACGTAGTAACTATTTCAAGTGCATCGGTTGAAGTGCTTTTATAAATGTGAAATGGGTTGGTCGTGTTGTGGTTGCAGGACGAAGTTGCATTACAAATCACAACAGTTAAAAGAGGCAGGGGCTTTCTAAAGAGATATTGCTAAGGGGTAAGTGATTTATGAATGTGTATCATGACAGCTACAGAGTTAATGATAAACCTACATTTTGCATTCATCATTTTAAATGGTTCATTGTTAAACATTTGTGATTAGTCAAACTATTTTACCGGTGGGGCTCCGTTTCATGATAAGCATAAAATATCAAATATTTTTTTTCACGCCAGCAAAATTATTATCCAGGTAAACCTAATAATGTGATGATATATCCTGAAGAAAGTTTCAGAAAATATTACAAAGATATAACGAGAATTAGATTAAGACGTATGAAGAACACAACTTAGCGAATTTTGTATAATATGTGTCAAACATTAACTTGTAAATCGCCGTGCTTTTTTGCTACTTATGAAAGAAGACTACGTTATATGCATTAAAATATAAGTTGTTGTATACAGTTCCTTTAACACGCGTTAGGTACCGAAAATTAACAGAAAACTAAAAGTGTGTTTTTAATGACCTACGCCTATCTCTAGAAACAATTTTATGAAACTTCGTGCCACAGAAGCAGATAGTATATGAAATGTCATACTTGAAATAAACTGAACAATTTGATAAACCCACTCGTTTCCTTAATGCAATCTGTTCTTAAAAATAGCTCATTAAATAAGGTCATGGAAAATGTATTGAAAAAATGGGGAGTTTAGACGTAATGTTCTTGAAGTGAAAGAATTATTTTTTTAACGACTCAAAATTTTTATTTATTTCCGCGGATTGAGCTAAGCACGCTTAAAAAAGGCACAGACTTAATTTTTTGAAAACACTTGTAGTTTTTGCATGATTATTTGATTTGTGGGTTCTTGATACCGACAAATGAGTTTACGGAAAACCTTAAACGGTAAACCGTCCGTCTCTACAAAGTCTGTCTATATGCATTATCGCTTAAACTATTAGCAGCATATTTTCCAATTCTGGAAGGGATCTAGCCCGTCTTGAAGTCATGTGCTTTTGACAAGATTTCGTTTTCATTTTTGTGGTAATTTACAAGAGATCCGTGAGATATTTGGAAATTTTCACAAAAATGGTAGTTTTCGCTTAATTTTGAGAGAAACGTGGACAATATTTTCTCAAAAACGATACAAATTTTCTTAAATTTGTTTGTACGGATAGTGCCAGATTATCAGTATTAGATGACATAAATGCCATTTTGCTACATAATGATATTTATTAAAAAATACGCAATTGTAATGTTTTGACGTGTCTTCTACATTTAAGTGTAAGTTCTAGGTTTAAGTGTTGCAATTTCGGAAAATAGCAACACAGAGGTTTCAAAATTCTTCTAATTCATGCCATTGTTGTTGGTCATGATGACTGTACGTTGCTAATAATCTTCTTACGAAAGGAAATAGATTGAAGGGAGGTAATTAATTTTAACTTAGAACTCACAAACACGAAGAGGGGAAGAAAAAAGAGGAAATAAAAAAGAAGGAAAAGCAACAGCATTGCGTGGCGCATTGCGTGGCCTGCGTGTGCGGGGGGTGCAGGGGGAGCGACCGCCCCTCGCGGAGAAAGCTCAGCGCCCCGGGCGCGAGTTGGGGGGGGAGTAAGGCGGGCGTGTCTGGCGCGAGTGGAGCGGAGGGGCGCGGCGCCGCCAGCCTCCGCGTTCCCCCTCGCCGCCCTTGCGGAAAGCCATCAGATGAGGAAGGCTCTGGGGGAAGCACCGGCGCACTCGCAGCGTTTCCAGGCAGCCGGAACATGGATCTCTATGTATTGCGACTGTTCTTATTTTCCCTTAATGAATTAAATAGGGGGGAATAGAAATATCCATTTTGTAGTTTAGAGGCTGATGATTCTACGACATACACCGCAGATTAAAAAAAATATATGGCACCTTCCTGACCTCTTAAATTCAAACGCTTCCAGTTTCAAAATAAAAAACAACAACATTTATTTCTGGGTGATCTTGGCTGTCCGGATGACGCCGCGTCGAATGCTGTGTTGCCGACGTTTCGACCATCCTGTTGTGGTCTTCCTTAGGGCTGGTATGCGCCGTGATGGTCAGCGTTCGGATGTATAGTCATTTTTTTCTAATACTAATAAAAACTTTACATACCAATTTGCTACTGAAAGAATGCAATACCAAAGGTTCTTTCGTTTAGTACGCCCAACTCTCTGTTCACTTCATTCCATCTACTTCAAACATTTCATTCCATCTACTGACAACTTCATATTACTATATATCTTCGTTTATCTTCTTTCTTACAATACATGTATATCCCATCTGCATAACTATACGCCCACATTCCGTCTGTACGTCGAGAAGTTTCGTCTAGGGTCCAATAGATACGGTCACGAGCCCAGGAGAGGCGTCGCAAGCGATGTGTTGTTTGCAAAGGTACTCGAGTCGGTCTTCTGCTGACACTGCCCATTGAAGCCAAATTTCGCCGCATTGACGTAATGGATTCGTTTGTTATTGGACAGTGTGTAGGAGGTTCGATCCTTAATTATTGGCACTTATTACACGTAGATTTTAACGTCAATCCAAGAGATTATGAAGCATTAGGGTAGAGATGTAATACACGAGGGAATCGTAATGCCCTCTATACCACTAACACAACCTGAAACATTCATGCCATAAGCAATTTTCAAAACTACGCCTTAGTGTCAGGGCCGGATTTAAGTAGTGGGGGGCCCCCAAGCACAAAATTTTGTTCCCCCCCCCAAAAAAAATAACTCCATCTTTATTAAATAAAAAATGTATTATAGTACAAGTACTTTCTGTACAGATACAAATGAAAACTGATAATTTTTATAGAAATTTTTACTTGTGTTACAAGTTTAAATAGTCGGATTTTGGGGGAGGGCATGGCTCCCATGGCCCCCCCTTGACCCCTTGGATCCGCCACTGATGTATGATAACCGATTCTAGCATTCTTCCGTTTGAGCATTTCATCTTACACATTGTTTGAGGCATACATTTCTATTTGGTCTACATAGGCCTCCTCTTTTGTCTTGAGGGCCCCCATAGCTGTTAATTTGAGCGTGAAGAATTTTGAGGTTTGCATAAAAAATTAACATATTCAGTTATAAGTAAAGGAAATAAATTATAGTTAATATTAGACTAATTTAACATGTAATAAATATGTTTTTAAATGTTTTGAAATTGTACATTTTGTTACACAGTAGACTACTTGATTAACAATTATTTCACAGACAAAAAAAATATGGTATGCGTTTCCGAAACGTGGGGCCCCTGGTGAATGGGGGCCCTCAAGCAACTGCTTGTTTTGCTTTTAGGTAAATCCGGCCCTGCTTAGTGTCCACTTACTTGGGATCAAAACTACCAAGGCCCCTGTTACCGATCTTGACTGTACTATTTATCAACGTGTTACGGCCAATGGTCATACAAGCCCTGACGAAGACCACGACAGGATGGTCGAAACGTCGGCAACTCAGCCTTAGACGCGGCGTCACCTGGACAGCCCAGATCACCCACGTTTCAGTAATACGTTTGCAAAAAATTTCTTCAAAATTACTCAGGAGCTTGAGGGTTCTTTGTCATTATTAGCCCCAGTGTTCCATCCTGCCGTTTCCCTCCAACCCTATTCTTTAGGTGGTAGCTGGCTGCTCAACCACTTTGCGCTTGTAAATAAACTGCGTGCTGTACGGCTGAGCCTCGGTTTGGTGGAAAAGATAAACGATTTGTTTTATTCTTGTTTACAAAGAACCTACGACTGTTTATCTCTTTTTAATGTGCATCATGCACATTAAGAATGCCTCACCAGATTGTGTGCTTGTGGCCTTGAGATGGCACAAGGTGGGTTCATAAAATACATCTGCAATGGCTTTGAGGCTTTCATGTTTTTCAAACAATTCCATAATCATTGATTTATCTTTTATGTACACAGATGAGGTGGTATACAGCCGTGTCTGTAAACATTCTTTACCAAACTCAGGTTTTGTTATTTCAAGGAATATGGTTTTGTCTTCACTTTTCCTCTCCCTCGTTTGACGAAGAATATTTTTTGGTGAAGCTAATGTTATTAATAAGATCAAAAATAAAGATCTTATCCTATTATTATTTTTTTTTTGTTATACAGCGCTTTCTCAATTCTGCATTACACAATGTTCCTATCAGCAATAATACTCTCACTGGACATTATTGTAAACAGCAGATTAATGACCTTTGATTTGTTTTTCTCATTAGCAAGGAAATGATTTTGGTGCACAGTCACTGTAGCATCTGCACTGAAATGTATTTCAACGGAAATTTTTGTAATACGTCGACGACTTTGCTTTGCTAATTTTGTGCGTTTGGTAGTGTAAAAGTAACAATAAGTAATTGAAAACATATCATAACTTCATTGTTATAAGGTGGGTAACTAATTTAGGGCTTTGTAAGTAAAACAAGAGCCGTTCAAGCCCATAACTTTAAATAGGTTAATTCAACAATAAAACCTTACAGGATCTTTTTTCAGGAAATTTTACTTACTTTAATTTTTCATAAAGCATAATTTTCCCTAGGACTTTTAGTTACAGAGATATATGCGAAACAACACCCTTAAACGTTCCCTCCTCGGCTCATCCCATTTCAGGATTTTTAGTATGATCCGCGCTGGGTACCAACGAACAATCCTGACAAGGTCCAGAACTCCGGGAATTTTTTATCTTATCACCATTTTTGGCATAATTTGAGCAATAAGCTTTTGTAGGCACTTTTTGTTGATTCATTTTTCTCGTTAGCTTCGAATACATTCATCACTTATCTTTTATGAAAGCACTCACTACATCATGCTTTATTGTTGCTTCATTATCAGAATCAAAGAAATAATGAATTATCCTGAATTACATTTTAACAAACGTATTATAAATTACTTTTGGATACAACAGAAGTGATATTTAATATTATGTAAAGTTATGGAATTGTGTAAGATCATTCGATTTGTAATGTCACAGAAATATGAGTGTATTTCTATGTTGTGTATACATTTTTATGAAGACTAATTCTTAGTATTACACGATTATCGAACAATCGAAATAAAATTTATTTTATACCGTTGTAGGAAGATTATTTCTTTTGAAATATAATGTCCATTCGAAACAATTTTCTCCACATTATTTTATTTTATTGTTAACTACTCAAACGTTGGTTTGAAAAATGCTTTCTAGGCAAAAATTTGCATTGAAAGAGTGTATAAACACTTTATATACTAGTAAATTGTTTATTATTTGCAAAAGAAATGAATGTATTTGTTCAGAAATAAAAATTAGCACTGATATAAAAAGTAACAAATTTACACAATTCGATTGCTTTTTTATTTCCCGATTAAATTTTCTTTATGAAGAAATATATTCATTTATTTTGTAAATAATAAACCATTTACACGTTTTTAAAGTGTTTATACGATTTTTCAATTTCGCTTTTTCATTTCCCCCCTAGAAAGCACTTTTTCAAAACAACTTTTGAGTGCTTATAGCACCTTAGCCATTTGGAATATCCAAGTAGTATATTAGACAACATGCTTATGCTTAAAATTGTCTTAACTTATTTTCGGAATTTCGACGTTTCTTCCCCGTATATATATATATATATATATATATATATATATATATATATATATATATATATATATATATATACACTATATACACGAGTATATTATACCGATTAGTAAGCTGAAAATATTTGTAAATAATAACCAATTATAATATAATATAATGAATGTTATAATATAATTAATTATATTATAATGAATATATATTCAGTTTCACCCACGACTTCTCAAATGTCAGCAAATGCTACATCTACTTGACAAGGTATTTTATGTCGTTACTTTCTCCGTTCACTTAATGCATAACAGAAAGATACACACTCGAGTTGTTCCTTCTCATATAGTCACGAAGCATGGAGTACTCGTAGAGTACAACATAGCACCTTGCTTTCGTATCAACGAGGACACTTACGTTTCGGAAGGTTCACTAAAGTTTACATATCTCTTCGCATCGTTACTTCAGAACAACCTACTAATTATCCCATATGCGTTAAACCTCTTGTTAGATTCAAGAAATTGCATCATAATAATGTGCAAGGTTTAATTTGGTCATAGTAGTTCTTTGACCAGTATTTTTTAATGTTATTAAGAGCTTCATATAAAGACTCAAATAGCATTGTGACTGGGTCACTTTCTTAGAATTATTATCATAATGAAATGTAACATATCCTCTTCTTTCGAGTCGACGACAGCTAAATTCTGTTTTGCAGGTAAGTAGAGAGAGCCTAGGCTCTCTGGTTTCCTAGGGCCAGGTCATCTCTGCATATACCATTAGGGCAGTCCGGGCAGGAAAATAGATGTTCCATCGTCTCTTCAGCACCGCAGGAGCACATCACTGAGTCATTCTGGGCCCCATTATTGCATGTTTGCATGTTGTATTTGCATCTACCAATTCTACCTGCTTCAACCGTTCAGAGAAAGTAAAACATCTCTGAATAAACCTTCTACCACGATGACAGCGAAAAGTCCCCGTAATGGGCCAACAACGTTACTTACTATGCATAATGCCAAACAGAGCAATGTCCTACTCTAAAGTGAGCTGCAAAACTGAAAATATAGGAAATTTTGAAAATAACAGTAGGGAACTAATCATCATCGACATTATGTCAACCGTCGGCCGAGATGCGTCGGCATTGATGTAATAAATCACATGATTTCTTGCCAATATTGAGATCTGAGTATACAAACATACAAATAAAGTCACGTTGAAGCAAGTAGGTTACTTTTATTACCCGCATGTCAACACACAGAGAGAGTAAAGGGAGTGACATACCCTCCTAAATGGATGCAGAATTCCGGGAAGCTTTTCCTGAAACTCGATATTAACGTTCTCTCAACATCCGTTCGCTATTCACGAATCACATAATGTAGTCACTGTCCCGTTCGATTTCCCGATACAGGGGAAAATTGAGTTGTATCTTTCCTTTCCTATAGTCTCAGTGTAGGTAGCTGTATGAAGAAGAAAATCTAAGGCAAGCGGAGTTCGCCACATGTCTCGTATCCCGTGCATCTCGTAAATACCGTGAATCTCGTAAGCCCGTGAATTGAAGTAAGTCCAAGCATGGGGGACACCGACAAAGTTGGACAACCGACAGAAAATGCCAAGTATATACATATTGCATGGTGAGATGATAGAGGAGATAATTTTTTTTATTTTCTTTACGTAACATGCTTCTAAAATGAGATTTGCTTAATTCCATTGAATATGTTCGGGTCTTTTAATGATTGTATCAGACTATGCCCTTTAATTAAATACGCGTATTTTAAAACGAGTCAGGATAAACAAATCAAACCAAAATTTTACCTTGGCACTTTAATCGTCAAATGAGTTTCACAATGAGTTTGGCCACGTAATTTCTCGTCTTTAGTCCATGTTTCGGAAGGGCTATTGTTTTCCTCCCAACTACGCTGCCAACCTCGCTACGTGAACTCCTTTCAACGATGATCATATTTAATGGTCGTTAATTAAAATTAATCTTGACGGTGTTCCTTGTTGACCCCAATAGAATGGTAATGCACAGTTCTTTTTTTTTTTGTTCAACTTCCAATGTTTTTTGTGTATATGGCGACAAAATCATTAAAAGCCGATCAGCATTCGGATAAAAATTGGTTGACGAAGATGCCCACTAATTGTTATCTTTCTGAAGTAAGTAGTGATACTTTAAGTAAGTTTCCGTTTTGAAAACCCTTCGAAACGCCTCTCGTGACGCACGGAGCGTAGCTAACAACTGCGGAGCCACGTGGCCCGGCGCCGGTGCTTCGCGCCAAAGCCCAAAACGGAGTACACAACTCTCGCATCCGTCTGACGACAATGGGGAGGAAAAAAAATAAACGTCGTTGTGCGAAGGAAGACTGACATAAAACTAATTATAGGAATATTACAACCATATCTTTCAAGTCAACGTTTCCCATGTGAAGTAGCGAAATCATTGTTTGTATTAATGCCGACGTATCAGCGGCAAGAAGCATTCTGTTAATCTTCTCCGCTCCATAAGCTTTATTCTATCAAAAAAATCGCGAAATGAAATCTAAGTAGTATGTTCAGCCAAACCAACCAATGAGTACAAGTTACACTATGATGAATAACATGATTTTTAATTACTTTTCATTTTGACCGTTTTTACGTGCTTTTTAAATTTCACTGACATGTGAAAAACCAAATATTATATACCTTTATACATTGAATTTCAATTTGTAGAAATACCTACGATGGTTTACGAATCACCAACTTGATGAAAGTTGGATAAATATTATTAGGAAATCGACGAAACATTAATAATTTACAAGCAAATTTGAAGACAAAATAATAAAAACTTAAATGACTATTCTTATCTTAAAATTCAAACAATCTGTGATTTTGGGACTCCTTTTTACACTTTCTTGGAATTCACTGATACAGTAAGAATATAAATATTCGAACATATAAAATACATATAAACAACAAATAAATACCGGACACAATACATATTCTAACCAATCGAGATACAATGTTTGCTTTGCCGCTAACCTCAGAATATTAAGAAATATAAAAATAAGATTACGAAAGATTAACAACGAAAGCAATCGTTTTCTAAATATCCAATTAATAATAATAATAATAATAATAATAATAAAAATAATAACAATAAATTGATGAAAAAACTAGAGAAGAAGAGTAGAAGAACAAATACATAAAAAATATTACAAATAATTTGTTTCCTGCGTTTGAGACGTCATAGTATTCCAATCAGCTGAAATGACAACGAAAGTGCCAAAGCAATGCTCGTATTGACTCTGCACTTCAGCTCTAAAGGGTACAGAAGTTTCTGGTGTCGAAATTCTTTCGAGTACCGCAACAAAATTACATAATGATTGTACTAGTACCAATCTCTTGATGAGGCAACTGCCCATGCCTCACCATTTCCGGTGGCGCCGACGCCCGCCGGGCCCTTATGTGATCACAAACATAAAGTAGTGTGTGCACATGAGATAGTACTCCAACTGCGACCCGCTCAGATTCTTCACGTAAGAATGTTCGCTCCTACTGGAATGCAGTCTACAATGGCTCCAGTGAATTGAACTATTTCTTTATTTTCCACTTGCTCATGAAACCAATATTTTGTTCATCAGTATCGAAAATGCGTCTACTTTAGAACGAATACGCGTGTTTACGCTCCATGAAGATTACAACTGTTGTGATGTAGCGATGAGGTAGGCAAACGTTTTCGAGAAATTATCGGTAGTTGCAAAACGTTCATCTAAGCGTTGATTCCACGAGTTTTATTACCTTTCTTATTAATTTTGTATTCAAGATATTTATTCTATTCTTCTTCAGCATTAACCTTCAGGAGTACGCGGTTTTCGATCTACACAGATCTCAGTTTTCCAAAATGTACTTATTTTGTCTTTATGTTGTAATTTTCTTTGTTTGGGCCACACTTTTCCTAAATTAAGGACTGTAATTTTTACTACGCTAGCAGTAGAAATATTATTTTCGTTACTTCTTGGGTATATTGCCTTTCCATATCACGTCATTCAGAGCTTTCGTTGTAATCTTTCTCATTATTATTCTGAAGTAGATATCATCACAAGTGCCAATGTTACTTATTACAAAGTGAAGGTATTTAAAGTTGTTACAGGATTTAATTGTATCACCATCTTCTGTTATGTCCATTAAAGTTCACCCAATGCACATACATTCGGTTTTACTAAAATTTATATCCAAGTCCCATCTGTTATGTTCCTCTTTCAGTTTCCTTAGGATGAAATCATCGTCCACTTTACCTTGCGCAAATACGATTCGATCACCCGCGTACTCGAGCGCGAGTGGAGATTTTTCATCTCCAATTCCAATTCCCCCACCCCAACACTTTTTGTACCACGTATATACTACCTGTTCAATGTAAACATTGAAAAAAATTAGCAATAGAACACATCCTATCCTATTACAAATACATTTTGAAGTACTTTTCTCAATTTTAATTTTCGCTTCAAAATTCTAATATAAAGTTTTGACAATGTTGAGCTATTGTTCTTTTATATTTACTCTTCTCATCGCCTTTCGTAGCTTACTTTACGGAACAATACCATAGGCTTTTCAAGATCTATAAAGATCTACATTCCAGCTTTTGCATTTCTCAATATTTTCACATAATATTTCTGTTATTTCTGCCTCATATTTCTGAGAATTGTTTACATTTCCTATTTCATTATTATCCAACTCTACTTTCTTGCAAAAGTACCTAGTTTTGATTTATCCATTTCTTAGTAGGAATTATTTGTGTGACAATCTTATTTACATTATTTTGCCTTATTTTCATAATAATCTTCCAGGCTTCTGTTGATTTATTATACTCTATGACATCTATATCTCTACACAAGTGTTCTGTCTATCCCAGTATTTGTTCATTGTTTATCTCACTTACGCTTTTACTTTTCGTTGTTTCTGAGCATATCCATTTCTAAGTTATGGCGTCATTTTCATGCTCTCCTGTTTGAAACAGTCGGTTTTGTATACTAGTTCTTTTTATTCCGAATACTCTTTTTCCCTTTTCAAAGCACTGCCCCTTTCTTTCCACAACAAATCTATCCCACTACATTACTTGAACATTCAGGACTCCTAGAGACTCCTTGTGGGATCGGTTTTTGATCATTTTCGATTTCCTGTGGGGTTTAACCCGGTGTAGTTGTGTATGTCCTTCTTTTGAAATATGGTATTGGCTGTAATACATTCTTGTTCCTTCAATAAAGCAATTACCCTTTCCTCATTATCATTTAGCACAGTTTCTCTAAACAGACCCACTACATCTTGTTCAGGGCATTCACTATTCAAATGACCCATGACCATTAATTCCCTTGGTTTATTTACGTAATTTACTTTAAGATCATCTCAAAAATAGTTATTGACAACACAGTGATCGACCAGACTTCAAATTTTAATTACCTTGGTTGTGACGTTGATGACACAGTTATGACACAGATAAAGACATAGAAAATAAAACTAATAAATTTCAATCAATATGTGGAATAATAAACAGAACAAAGCAAGGAAAGACACAAAAATGATGTTCTATAAGACATGGCTGCTCCAGTTCTCTGTATGGAAGTGAATCGTGGATAATGAAAAAAAGAGACCAAAAGTAAGCTCCAAGCAGCAGAAATGAGATTTCTTAGGAAAGTTAAAGGCTGCATTAAACAAAGACCAGATAAGAAATGAGGACATCCGTAAAGAACTAGATATATACACATAAATGAAAGGATCGTAGAAACAGGAAAGAATGGCGGCATCATATCGAAAGAATGGAGGAAGATCTATTCCACTATTAGTGATGAACTACCAACCGAAGGGAAGAAGAGATATCGGCCGCACCCAGAAAGAGATGGTCCCTGAAGCGAAGACGGAACAGGCACTTCTGCCTAATCCCTGAAATGGAGAAGAAGAAGAAGATTTTAAGATCATTCAGCGAAGTGAAAAAAAACTCCTTCACCCGTTTAGAAGCATTGGCATTAGTAGCATATAATAATTGTCCCTTGGTTACACAGATTTACATAGGCAGTAAATAGTTCGCTCATTTATGTGATCGTTATTGGTAATATGTCACACCCGTTCCGCGTTGTATGTATTGAAACTTCAGATTTGGCCCGCTCGGATTTGGGCACTCCACTCAAACTGTGAAAATAATTTCCTAATATCTCTTAATATTCATGCTAAATGAATAAATAATATTTGACAGCCATCGGACTAAAACTACACACAACAGAAAGATGCTCATAAATATCGAATATCGTGAATTTAAAATGAAGTGCATATAAACTGCTTTGAAACCATGAATGATGATTTTCATCGTTCGTGTCTTTCTTCAACGTCATTTGCTCATTGCAGAGCGGGCGCCACAATAATCTCATAAGCAATTCTGTACCGAGATGCTTTCTTCTTCCGCCCGAAACGAACACACGCTAAAGGGGTAATGAATGTACTGTTTAACTTCTTCTACCTCCCGGAACTGTCTAAAACGATGTAAATATCGTCTTGCTTCCTGCAAATGACATTACAGGACGGAAAGGAAACTGAGATATACATAATGATATGTCGGCAGAGGACAGAAAATGGATATTATAACGACAAGCGTATGGTTTGGAATATTCTTTTTGGCAAGACAAGCTTCGCCTCTTACATAACGCCTAAAACGAAACGTCTGGCATGGGAGTATCAAAAATAAAATAAATTTAATGTTATGAGTTCCACATATTTGAACGAATATCCCACCTGAACACATTTTAATTGAGTGATATGGAATGTCATCTCTCATTGAGAATTATTTAGTTTAATAATAATATTGTTATTGCGTTTATACATTGTTATTTTTTTCTTCAAATACTGGAATCTGGAGGATCCTTGCCGTGTAAACGATATTCCCCGGATATCGAATTAAAATCTTTGTGTTGTTGGAGACAGGATCAACGATCCAACCACCTCGAAAGAAAAGGCGTGGATTATTTCATCTCACACAACAAACATCGATTTCCTATTCTGACAACCGTCACATGAACAAGGAAAACTGTCACATATTTACGCTTGACACACTGATACATAATAGTGCGGTGATAAAGTGATAAAGAACTCAAAGAGAGGGAACGTGAGGCCCACGACCGCGCCTCGCATCTCGGCGTCATCCGAGGCATCGCGTGGGTTCCAGAGGCGAGACGAAACCAGCGCGAGAACGACGCCATCTGATGGAACGATCTGCGGTCCCTTTGGCTTTATCGCCCGAGGGCAGGGAAGAGTGACGTTGCGGCGTTTGCGTGGGAGCGTGAGTGCAGGAAGACAATGCGGCCTCCGGCGAGTGCAGCGTTCAGTTGGGGCCGCCAAGTGGGCCGGGCCTGAGAGGAAAGTACCTGCGGGTTCCTGAAGGCCTTCGCGCTTTTTGTCGCCGTTCGATCATCGATCACTTTTTGTCACTCGATAATTATATAATTATAACCAGTGAACGCCCTTGGTACATACAAGATTTCATTTTTACCTAATTTTAATAATTCAGATTTACTTATTTACTAATTGACTCGGTTTGTCTTTTCAAATTTCCCTCCCGTAATTCTCTCACAATACCCTTCATTAGAGAACATATAGCATCATTCACCTGATTTCCCCTTGTAACCACGATCCTCTCGACCTAGGTAAGTTATGCAGTAGATATCATTTTGTCTTACTGGTCAGATAGAAAAGGATTCTTATTTTGGAATTAAACAATTGGATTTTCTTAATTTATTACAACATATTTCTTTGTATACCGTGGTCTGCTTCAAAGAGACCATGGTTACTGCAAAAATATGAAAAATTAATAAATAATTATATTTAGTTAGCATTTTGGTAATTGGTAGATAGATTGGTAGAGACATTGCAGTTGCGATTATTCTGTCACGTACACCTCTATTCGAGGTTTCCTCTCAAATGGTGCAAGAACATATGATTGTGTTACTCTGGATCGAAACTTCTTCCTTCCCCCTACCAAATACCAACCGGGATGCAATCAGGTTATGCCTTCTCAGGTAGCCAAAAGGGAAAGGGTATTAACTGAAATGCAGGTAACACGGAAAACTGATCGCGGGTTACAATCCAGCGATTCTGTTTGTTTTTTCCTCGTCGCATGACGTCAATAGTAATGCACTGAGAATGAGAGTTCAGTCGAGACATCAGACATAAGAAATTGCGGTTACGATGAATTGTTCAGTATTCACGCGTGCCGATTAACTGCATGTCATATTTTTATATTATCGGGATGTAAAGATCTATTGCACAATATACACTGTGCTGCTAGTGCATGAGCTCAATTTCAACACTACCGATAGCAGCATTTTTGCTGATGCAGGGTACTAATACAATTACAATTATTGTACAATACAAAAGACAAAATACTGTATTCACATCATTATTATCTATGTCTATGCGATGTAATGCACAGTTCAGAGCCTAGCCTTTTGCAAGCGGCTCTGTATTAAGCTATTTTCACATCGGAAATACTTATATAGAACGTGCAGAATGACTGTTATTCGTGTTTAAAACTTTGAAGGGCAACGTGTAGGTAAAAAATACCGATTTCACTATGTATTATCACATATTTATCAGTTTCATAGATGATTGCGAGACTTTTCATGCAATCTCACTTTTTTGTATTTAAGATGTTACTCTAACGGCATTCTTATATGTCGACAGATCCGTGAATACACACGATCATGCATGCCTAGAGAGGATTTGCACCCTCTTCTCCTTGAGTCGTCAAAGTTCCGACCTAGTCACCTTAATAATTTCGCGAATTTGACCTCGGGTGTAGTTGGTTTTTTAAGGGCGAAAGAATCCTCACGCTTTCATTCGGAAATGGGGTAAAGTTCGTTATCGATTTTAGTATAAAAATCCTCATCTAAATGACACCTCTGCACTAAGTTCTTAAAAAATCTCATTGACTTAGTTTTTCCAAATTGTATTGATTGAATGTTTGATAATTACACAGTTCAGTAACACAGTGCGCTTTCATGTGTTGGGGTGGTTTACATTATACGTGCAGTGGTTCATAATTTATTCCCTGAAATTTACTTATATTTTCTGTCAAAAGATTTTCGTAGTATTTTTGACATTTTTCAATAATACTAACTTAAAACTAACATGAAGATGGAATTTCCACCTACTGTGCGATCTGGTTTCCACAAATATAATCGTTGATTCAACTATTAATTTCTACTAAACTCTATACAAATTTGCAGGTAGATTTAACATTTCAGTATTTTGATGGCTTGAGTACTGAGGACAGCAACATTTTTTTATTTTACCAAGTTGTATTTTTTATGTACTCCGGAGACATGCGGAAATCTTGTCTTACTTTTTTGGTATTACTCACAAGATTTTAACAATTTGAAAATTGGCTCAGCATCACACGAGATACTCAAGTCAACATGTCAACATGTATATATGCCCTCAACAAAAGTCGAAGCCACGAGACTTCTAATCAGAACGTGGAGTTGGCTCACGCTTTAGTACCTTAATCTCTTAAGCTGGGTATAAAAGCAGCAATAGACAGTGGGAGTGGGGATGTTTCTCTCGTGACCAGACTATTGACATTAGATGGATATAGAGCGAGGCGATTCGTAACGTAGCGGCCTGAATCCTTTCTTGCGTCGGCTACCAGGTTCATATTCCGGTCAAACGAAGTATGGTAACGAAAACTGGTTTCAGGCTTGTTTTGCTAGTTTTTAGATTTCTTTTTCTCAAGTTTCACCATCCCTCTTTCATCGTTTATCCTATCTACCACACAACTCTCTCTAAGTTGCTAGTGGAGTCCTCTTATTCAGGCGTAGGGACTCTTAAACAACTCTTAAAAAGCAAATGACAAGATAAATTCATTGAATTCGGGATTGTGATTGTGCAGAAAATCGCCATAAGGAGGTCAAATCATCAACGGAATTTTCCTTTCTAAGATAGTCCTGATTTAAAGAATTCCGGTCGAGAAAACTTTCGCCTTCACGTAAACAAGGACTTTGTAGACTTGGCCTATAAATGACTCAAGGGTTTGCCCCTGAATGACGTAACGTGAGAGTTGGTGATTAGCCAGAATGAGAACGATGTTATGAGACAACAATATCACTAAATATAAAAATAAAGAAACGTGTCTTCCGTAAAAGATAATGTCTATGGCGGACATAAATATGATTGTCACTCTTATGTACATGCTTTTATTTGTATCATATGCATCTAAACGGATTACTTAGAACATTCAAAAGTATGAAAACCAATATATAAGAGAATTAGTTTTTGAAGTGATGACTGACGTGTTAGTAAGATAGAAGTTACAATATTATATTAGATAGATTTATTATTTTAAGAAAATTTATATTATATATTTAAATTGTTTTAAGAAAATAATAATAATAATATGATGACAATAAAGACAATAATAACAATAACAGCATTAACTCTACATTTTATGACTGTCTTGCACAAATATTTTAACTAAAAAATACACTTTTTAAATACACTGCATTTCACTTCGCTTCACAACACGTCACGACATTCCAATTCAACTTCTTACCTTAAATGTAATTATATAATATTGTAAAAGATATAATCGTTCACAAAATGTTTAATAATTTTTATTAATTATTACCCAGAGTTAACTTTCGGAAAACACTTTTCCCGTCCTCAGTGGGTCTCTAGCGAGGAGAAAATTGAAACATTAACACAAGTTGAACAAAAAATAAGTGAATTTAGTGGAAAAAACAAACAAATAATATTCTTTATTTCCTTCTTTTGTTCAACTTGTTTTAATGTTTCAATTTTCTCCTCCTTGCTAGAGCCCCACTGAAAATGGGATGGGGAAACATGGGAAGCCCTTTGTGAATGAATATTTTCTTTACCGTATTATGGATTACCACAAGATATCTGCTACCACCACGGAATGTACTTATATATCTAATAAAGCAGTGCATTTAATAGTAATTAGCACAATACTAATAATAGAAATAACAATATTAATAAAATAATAAGTAAAATAATAACTATTTTAATAAACCTAACTTATTAATAAATTTTTAAAATGTCCCTAGTTAATATAATTTTAAAATTTTGTATTTAATGGACGAACTAGAGACGTAATTGCTACCAATTAATTGCTACCATATAATTATTTACGACAAGACGTAATTGACACCTATTACGTAACTGCTACCAACAATAGGGGAAGTACCATTAATTATTGTATTACATGGGGAAATAGCATTATGTATTATTGTGCTGTTCTAGTACCATTAATTATTTAGTCTCTCTGGCAGTGCCGTTAGGCCAATATTGTAATATGATATGATGATACGTATGTCTTTAGTTGAATTCAGTTCCAATTTATCCTTCGAAAGAAAATAGAATGACACTAGATAATTAGGTCACTTGTGTTGCAGCAATGCTCATAATGAAACTGATGACGGCTGTTCATTATAGGAAATAGATTACAAAACACTCGTGTACTAGTAGTTCTTATTACGAAACTGATGCGAGTTTCAAGTGCTACAGGTGGGTCATGGTCAATGTTAATCGTTCCGTGTTGTAATCTCGGTTTCGATTCCCAGTTGGGGCAAAAAGAGAGCAGTATCTTTCCATTCTAATTGTTTGAGGTTTTATAGCAGTGTGAAGAAAGAAAAACTCAATCAGGACAAGTATGCTACATACGGTGATAGGAATACATCATGTTTCGTGAAGTTTGACTTAAGCTAATCAAGTGGATACGAATAAACATTATTGCTTCATACAATTAAAATATAATGATTACTACAAATTTTGCGATATGAAAGTGACTTTGTATAGGAAACTTTGAAACCACATTTAACTCCGAAAGGTGTTGGAATAAAATAATACGTTTCAAAATTGAACAATGACATCTGCATAATGTACTTCATATTATCATATCTGACTGATTTTAATATTACACTATTGAGTTCTGTAAGTCAGTCCACAAACAACAAATTCAGTACTTGCTCTTCGGAAGAGTCTTACACGACAATCTACGAGTACCAATAAGGCATGTTGCTGCCTATCGAAATCAAGTCTTTTTCCTCAGTGTTACACGATTATATTAATAAAATAGCGAAAAATTAGTTACAAAATATAATATATTATTGATCTGGGGTAGGGGTAGAAAGAGCGTTTTATCAACTCGGGAGATGGAGTCCTTCCCATTTCTCCCTCGTGGACAATATTTAATTAATACCTTGTTGAAAAATCGTATTATAATACCTTGGAACAAGTTACTACAAAACAGGCACTAGTGACTCTTCCAGGAGCACACGAGTTATGCGTTCAAAAGTTCTCACGAGCGTAAGTGTAGAGTGCAGTAACGTACAAAGAAGCGCAGGGACGTTTTTCAGGATAAGGAAAAGCCAACAAAAGTGCGCAAGAATTGCATACCGTTTATGTATAAATTACTGGATAGCGAATGCCCATGCAGTGGAATGGAGTGAAGTGAAGAGAGGGTATCGAGAAGAGAAGAGGCAAATTTTACTTATTTTATGCTGTTTATTTTTTTTTTGTTTATTTGCAAGATTTCTTTCTGTTTTTTAACTTGTTTCTTTTAATTTTTACTTTTGTGCTTAACCTTTTTTATGCTTAACTGCCACGACACTGTATTTACATTTCATTTAATAAAATATGTGTATTGAGTCTCTCGAGGCTACGACAAAAAACGTAAGACATACGCTCATTTGCGGGAATAAATTATGAATATCGTTGCCATTGTTGATAAAGAATGTGTCTGGTCTGCTCGTTTTTCGGGGCCCCCCGAACCGCCCTCCCTCCACCCCCCGCATCATCCGCGGCGACGGCCGCGTGGCGCGGCGTGTCGTGGCGTGGCATGGCGTGCGAGCGCCGCGGCCCACTTCGCAGCGGCACGTCCCGCGCGGCGGCGTGACTGCGTCACGGGCGGACACGTAACGTGTTGCGCGGGTGAAAGTGTCAATAGCCACGCCGACACTGACGCAGCCGCGAGGGGTCGCGCGGTGTGCATGCGGAGCACGCGGCCGGCGCGTCGCGTCGGCCGTCGGGGACGGAGGTGCAACAGACGAGTTACTCCAAGAAGGGGCCGCTTTGGCGAGACGGACCAACAGAGGGGGCTCAGGGCATCAACTGATGTCACTACAGTGCCTCTGACCGGGAGGTCCATGGTTCGAGACCCGACGGTGGCAGGATTTTTGACACTAGCAGGGTCGAATTCAGTCGCTGTCTGGAGGAGGATTCTAGCTGCCGTCTGCTCTGATCGGTAGATTTTCTTGGTTTCTCCGATCGACCCAGGCGTATGCTGGAGTAGTACTTTAACAAACGGCCCACGGACCGCGAACGAACTAACTTTCCTCTTCCTTGCTCTATCCTCACCCCTTATTTGCACATACTTTCACCCAAATTACTTATAACTAATTATACTATTACTAACAAATTAACTATCACACATGCCGGGAGGCCAGTCGGGAGCTTAGAGTGCCGCAGGGGCGGTGCATCACTGGTGAGCGAAATCTGGTTGGCGACAACCCCGTTAGCCGTCGGTAGGTCATCGCAAGACCCAGCGGGGAAGGATCATCGCCACCTCTCGAGGAAAAACATGCACTACACTTACGGAACCAATGCCTTTAGCAGTTGTTTCGCCTGAAAACATCAATCAATCAATCAATAAATCAAAAATCAATTGAAAAGTTGGGAAACAAATCAGCGTCATGCAGGGCGATGATATTGCAGGAGATAATGATGTAGCCATTTACAAGTGTGCTAACTGTAAACGAACGCTCTCACAAAAGAATTGCGTGGACGTAATTTGCAGTTATATTATAGCAGTGGTTATATTATAATATATAGCATATATTATAGCAGTGGCTAAGCAGTAGCTCTGAGAGTGTACTCTTCTTATAGTCATCTCTCTTTCACTAGAGATGCGACATGGATATCGATGTTTTCAAAACATTGGTGTTTTCATAATATCATCGTTGTATTTAACATCGATATTTTGAAGGCGATGGTTTTTAACGTCGATGTTCGTTCAATAAAGAAAACTATTATTTTTGAATTATCAAAAAATATTGTCGAATTTTGTTAAATATCCTGATGTTTTGGACTTTGTTGCGTCAGATAATATTCAATTAAAAATTAATAAAATATACCACTTTCAAATTACTCCCATCCACGTGAACACATTTCTCGCTTACCTTTTTAGTTACTGAAGTGTATTGAGCATTCATTGACAATAACCCAGATCTACTTATGCCATTCATTGCAAACAAGTTCAACCATCACATCGCAGAAAACACATTGCTTGCAGCACAGTCTTCGTAACTAGTCTGCGATCCTCATTTGCAGAACAGCTCACTCTCCAATACACTAAACAAAACCGGACACTTTAAGGTAAGCAGAGATACTTGAATCTAGGAATGAGCTCTTTTTACTTTCCCAAACAGGTTGCCTTCTTCCTGAATTGGATTACCAACTACTGCCCCCAGGCGCTTGCAGTCCCTCATACTCGCAGCGACGTTACGCCAATGACCTATCGTTACTGTGGCTGCATCTTCGAGCAGGGGAGCCTCAAAGACCGCGCTTTCCAACAGCTACACTTTCCAATGTTCTCACACATACGTAACACTTATAAAATTACATTTTTATTTCATCATTCTTCATTAGTGTCCATCCACATTTCTTCCAAGGACTTTTTTAATTGTCATTGTTTTGTAAATATTTATGTATTAAAACTTGGTTCGTTTCTTGACTTGATACAAATGTGAATCGTGACACTAGTATTACAACTGTCTAGAGATTTTTATGAACTTTTATTGGCAATTTCCGTCAAAAAACAAGAATTAGAGAGATTTTTAATGCAGAGTTTTAGATAAACAAATAATGAAGGATGGACTGTACACGCAAACTAGGTCGTTGTTTAATATACTGCTCAGGCTTTCCCATGGAATGAATTTAAGGGGGCGACGAAAACGAATGATAGGCGGCTTCCGCCCACCTCCTTATTTGGCATGAACTGAAAATTCGCCACCGTCACGATTCAAATCAAGAGTTGCAAATTTCGTTTTACTGAATGAAGATTTTTTCCCAAACTGGTCTAAGGTGTGCCGTCTCCCACTTCTCCCTCAGGATTCGCCTATAAATCAACGCTGTCGGCGCCGCTGACACCATTGCTGTCACCATGAGACACCGCCGTTGCCACTGCCATCGCGGCCACCGCCAATGTCGCTAATGCCGTCCCAGACACTGTCGGGACTGATCCCGACAACTTTTGTGCATGAGGGGTATCAGGGGAAGTTTATATATAATACTATACATTATTATTTTTAATAATTACATAATTCTAACATAAATAAGTGTTTAAATTATTTTTTCCAAATGAAGGAAGGTAACAAATTTATTTTTCCTGCACTTTTACCGTTCTATTTTTTTCTTTGGGCTTTTCATGTGGGGCGTGCACCAAACCCACCTGGATCCACCACTGGATACATAGCCGCTTCTATTGTATCTGACACCGTTGAGATAAGGAAATAATTCCAAAATCAGATGCATTAATGGTTGCACAATTCTGGAAATTTGTTTATGAGTCTGTCTAATCACCACTCGGCGACGGAAGTTCGGTCGGCAGGGGAGGTGGCCGTGTCAACGGCTGTAACAGCGTTGGCGACGGGAGCGCGGAAGAGCGAGTGTGACGGCCGCAACTCTTTTTTCTTTTGTCCCGTCTGTTTTCCTGGGAGGCGGCTTCTTATCCTCATAATGGGCGTACACAAAGCTCACGCAACTGTTCCTCTGACTTAAGCGGCACAAGGAAAGGCAGGAACTAGCTACTCCATTTGCCATCTCAACCTTCCTAAGTGTACTATAAAACAAACCCAAGTACCAGCTCTATAGTTGTTTCATTCGGTACTTATTCTTTGAAATATTTGTCTGCTTTAATTTAATTTATTTGCATTAAAAAAGCAATGTATGTACGAGGGAGAAGAATTCAAATCGGCATAATTTAAATCGAAGCTAAGCTTTACCTAACGAGAAAATTTAAAGTTAGAGTGATTTATTTATCCCGTTTCATTTTATATAATATTGATAGATTGTCTTTCTCAATTTTTCTTCATTTACTCTGACGACTAGATTATTTAATTACCCATTCATTATTCTTATTGACAAAATGTATCAACCTCCCGTGCGTGTCATATACGCTATTAATACGGCGTAAGAGAGGATTATACTATATAAGGAATATATATATATTATATATATATATATATTATATATATATATATATATACAACACACAATGGTGAGCTGATTTCCAGACCCTACCATACCGGCCAATCTCCAATGTTCTGGAAAGCCTGGTTAGCAGAGGCTATTATGGAGTGGCGTCATATAAAGGCATATGGGTTATACCACCAAAGCAACGACAGCAATTAGGACCTGCATTTTCGAAGGTTTTGTTTTAATTAGTTTCGGGAGAAATCCTTAGGACTATAAATAGTTAGTATTATTATAAATAGTTATTGGTGTTACACTATTGCGGCAGGGGCAGCGTTAGAGTAACCTGTCGCTTGGTGATGCCCTCCACTGCATGCTGATGCTCTTGGCCCGAGGCAACGACGTCTGTCGCCAGCAGCTGCTGTTGCCACCACCTCCACCAACAACACCACCACAACGGGGGCGGGGCGGGGGGCGGCGCGGCGCGGTAAGCGGCGGTGGCGGCGCGGTGCCGGTGTGGTGTGTTTGTTGGTGGAGGTGGTTGCAACAGCAAGCTGCTGGGCGACAGACGTCGTTGCCTCGGCAAAGAGCATCAGCAAGCATGGAGCGGCAATCACAAGCGACAGGTTACCTAACGTGCCCTGCCGCAATAGTAGGTAACACACATAACTACTTATAATAATACTACTATTTTATAGCCTAAGGATTTCCCGAAACTAATTAAAACAAAACCTTGAAAATGCAGGGTCCTAATTGCTGTCGTTGCTTTGGTGGTATAACCCATATGCCTTTATATGACGCCACTCCATAATAGCCTCTGCTAACCAGGCTTTCCAGAACATTGGAGATTGGCCGGTATGGTAGGGTCTGGAAATCAGCTCACCATTGTGTGTTGTATATATATATATATATATAATATATATATATATATAATATATATATATTCCTTATATAGTATAATCCTCTCTTACGCCGTATTAATAGCGTATATGACACGCACGGGAGGTTGATACATTTTGTCAATAAGAATAATGAATGGGTAATTAAAATAATCTAGTCCTGGTCAGAGTAAATGAAGAAAAAATTGAGAAAGACAATCTATCAATATTATATAAAATGAAAACGGGATAAATAAATCACCTCACTTTTAAATTTTCTCCGTTAGTAAAGCTTAGCTTCGATTTAAATTATGCCGATTTGAATTCTTCTCCCTCGTACATACATTGCTTTTTAATGCAAAATAAATTAAATTAAAAGCAGACAAATATTTCAAAGAATTAGTACCGATGAACAGACTATAGAGCTGGCTACTTGGGTTTGTTTTATATACACTTAGAAGGTATGAAGATGCAAAGGAGTGCTATTCCTGCCTTCCTTGTGCCGCTTAAGTCAGAGGAACAGTTAGCGTGGCTTTGTGTACGCCCATATGAGGATAAGAAAGCCTGCCCCCGAGGGAAAACATTTATTCGGGACAAAGAAAAAAGAAGTTCGCGTCACACTCGTCTTCCGCGCTCCCTCGCCAACGCTGTTACAGCCGTTGACACGGCATCCTCCCCTGCGACCAACTTCCGTCGCCGAGTGGTATTAGACAGACTCATAAACAAATTTCCAGGAATTGTTGCAACCATTAATGCATCTTCATTTTGCGAAATTATTCCCTTATCTTCAACGTTTCAGATTACAATAGAAAGCGGCATATGTATCAGTGGTGGATCCAGTGGGTTTGGTGCAACGCCCCACATGAAAAGCCCAAAGAAAAAATAGAACGTAAAAGTGCAGGAAAAATAAATTTGTACCTTCCTTCATTTGGAAAAATAAGTTAAACACTTATTTAGTGTTGAATTATGTAATTATTAAAAAATAAGTATAGTATTTATATATTAAACTTCCCCTGATACCCCTCATGGCACAAAAGTTGTCGGATCAGTCCCGACAGTGTCTGGGACGATAGCGACATTGGCATGGCCGCGGATGGCATGCACGCGGTGTCTATGGTGACCAAGTTGCGTGTCAGCGGCGCCACCGGCGTTATTATAGGCGAATCCTGAGGGAGAAGTGGGAGGACGCAACACCTTAACCAGTTTGGGAAAAAAATCTTCGATTCCCAGTAAAACGAAAATTTTGCAACTCTTGATTTGAATCGTGACCGGTGGCGAATTTTCAAGTTTCAGCCCAAATAAAGGAGGGCCCGGAAGCCCGCCCTATCCATTTCCGTTTCGTTCGCCCGCCCCTTAAAATTTTCCATTCCCATGGGAAAGGCCCCGAGGAGAAGAAGGAAACCAAAAGTTTTTTAATTACCCCAAGTTTCAATACATAAATATTTAACAAAACAATGGACAATTAAAAAAGTACTCCTTGAAAAATGTGGATGCATGGACACTAATGAAGAATGATGAAATAAAAATGCTAATTTTATAAGTGTTACGGTATGTGTGAGAACATTGGAAAAGTGTAGCTGTTTGGAAAGCCGGTCTTTGAGGCTCCCCTGCTCGAAGCATGCAAAGCCACAGTAACGCACGTAGGTCAGTATTGGCGTAACGTCGCTGCGAGTATGAGGACTGCAAAGCGCCTGGGGCAGTAGTTGGGTAATCCAATTCCAGGAAAGAAGGCAACTGTTTGGGAAAGTAAAAAAGAGCTCATTCCTAGATTCAGTATCTCTGCCGCTTACCCTAAAGTGCTCCGGTTTGTTTAGTGTATTGGAGAGTTGAGCTGTTCTGCAATATAGATAAGCAGCGACCAGAGACTTAGTACTGAAAAAGAACTAAGCTGTGCTGACAAAATGCAGATGATTATGTGTGCTGCGCATGTGTCATATGGATTAAATCATTTGATGCGTGCGTTATGTAATGAAATGGCATAATAAGATCTGGGCTTATTGTCAATGATATGTACTACGTCTTAAATAAGCCATCTCATTCCATCCTTAGTTGCGCACGAGTAACTAATCAAAAGCGGTGTTGCAGCCGAGGAATATGCTGTTCACTCGATGCCTATAGGTAGGCATAAATTTACAAAATTCTAGCATTTTAAGTTCAGTAATCTGAAAGTTGAGAATTGATAATTCTATTATATTATTGATACACTTCTCAAACCACATATGCTTGCACAGTACACATCAACTAAAATGAGTGTGCAAATAAGCATCGACTGGAATATAAATAAAACCAAAATCGACAATAATATTATCCCGAATAATTCCTAAATATACTAATAGTTTACTATACATCTGAAAAATTTACGAACAAACAATTACGTATCCCCGATTATAAATGAATGCACCACACACACATAATCCTATAAAAATCGTACAGTTACAATTAGCAACCATCTGATGTGGATATCTGGATCAAGGAAAAACTACTATATATATATCATGTGCCAAAAATCAGTCGAATCATTCACAAGATATATTTCGTTAACATACTCCCTTCAGATGCGAAAGAGACAAGCAAAAATTTTTACTATAGAGAGAGTTATAAAAATACACTCGTCAAGCCAGCTACTATAGTCATAGTTTCCAAGCATGACAATGATATGATTATTATGTGCTTTAGAGAAAAATAATCAGTCCATATATGTATTAAATATATCCAACACTACTTTACAATTTTTATAGAAATTAAAAACTTAGAGCCAAAATATACGATCCAGAAGAACATCCATCACCTATGTGATAGCGTTTCAGATGTGTTATATCTATGGACAGTTTAGTCGAGCGACATGAGATTTATACTGCTAACTATTCATTAATACATCCCCTTGCAATCTATATCGATCGTCCACTATGACAAAACACGCAGTATAGTATACCACAATAACTGTCACAAAATTCAGTTATCTGTGAATACGATACAATTTATTGAGTTATTAGTGTAATATGCCTTTCAGAAGAGTCCCGGAAAATGCAAATGATGCTCCTATAAAGCTGTAACTGATGTCTACGAATCGTTACAAGTGGTAGTGCTAGTTTTCTCACACCGATTATATCCAGATGGTATCCTCTAACATGGACCCTCTTTCACACAACCGGACTTTAGATGCTATTGCCCAAAATGTTCTGCATTGCTCAAATATTAACAACTTTATTTGTTCAGTGTTTCATGAATTTAATCGGGTAAATCATGCCGAAAATGAGAACTTATTTCAGTTCCCCGACTAGAATTCAAATTGATTGTCTTTTTAAAATCTTATCAAGAGCCACCGCGTTCCAAACCATTAAAAGTAACGAATGATTTAAAGTTTTAAAATCATTATTACAGAGGATGCTTAATATCATGTAGGGAAAAAAATAATGTTGAAATCGTGCAAATTTATATGTATCTACTTTATTAATAAATTGCCAGTGATATTATGCATTTCTTTTGAAGAAGAAAAATTTTTATAACAAGTAAGTCATGTATTTCTGTGCAAAAAACAAGATAAGAATGAGTCTAAAACACTTCATTTCGAATAAAAGCATTACAATAATGTTATTCAATAAGAAATGCGTGATTACAAAACCAATAGTTAAAATACTACTTTTTCACTAGCAACTTCGACTGATAACAAGCCAGCTTTCTCTGATCAGTAGTTTCCATTGATTTCTCGATAAAACCAGGCGAAATGCTAGGTATACAATAAAAAATTGACCACCGCCCCTCACGCCATATTTCCTTCCTCTTCATGGTCTTTACATGTCTTGCTAATTACACATTACACCAACCCCACATGTACACTACAGTATCACGCAAACTGAGAACTGATCGCAGAGATAGTAGAGGTGTCCGGTGTGCTGCCCTGCTGGTGGAAAAACCCCGCCATGTTGGGCAAAACCCCGTTAACATAGGAGATCGCCGCCGAATCTCACCATATAACGCTGGAAGATTACTGCTACCTTATGAGAAAAACGACATACACGACAACTTACGACAACGGACATTAGCTTGACGCCACCGTAAATCATGAATCAATAATCGTAGTTGTATTTCTCACATCACTTTTCAAATTTTTCCCCGAACAAAAACATTTTATAATCAAATCTGATGATGCTCGAAAAATTCTCCAGCGCCTAAGCGTTTCCAGCCATAAATGGTCGCAGCCCCTCGCCCACAATTTTCGCCCTTTGGTAAAAAGTTTCGTTGGTTTTAAGACGAGTCCCTCCGGCCCAGCCCTAATTAACTCTGTTCCCCACGCCGTATTCTGTTGGAATAATTTGCCAATCCCGCGAAAGGCCCGTCCCAGCGCGGGCGCTAGTCTTGCGATGACCTTACCGCACGGCTAACGGGGTTTGTTCGCCAACCAGATTTCGCTCACCAGTGATGCACCGCCCCTGCGGCACTCTTAAGCTCCCGACTGCCTCCCGGCATGTTGTGATAGATTAATTGTTAGTAAATAAGTATAATTACGTTATAAGTAATATGGGTGAAAGTATGTGCCAAATAAGGGTGAGGATAGAAGCAAGGAAGAGGGCAAAGTTAGGTTCGTTCGCGGTTCCGTGGAGCCGTTTGTTAAAGTTACTACATCCAGCATTTACCCCGGGGGGGGGGGGGGGGCGGCTTCCGGCCTGGGTGCTGATCGGAGAGGTAGGAAACAAGAAAAATCTACCCGATCAGAGCAGAACGGCAGCTAGAATCCTCCTCCAGACCAGCGACTGAATTCGACCCTGCTAAGTGTCAAAAATCCTAGCCA
Organism: Gryllus bimaculatus; assembly: GCA_017312745.1. Lineage (NCBI taxonomy): Eukaryota > Metazoa > Arthropoda > Insecta > Orthoptera > Gryllidae > Gryllus > Gryllus bimaculatus. Next base: position 100,318 of record BOPP01000260.1, on the reverse strand, counting down.
CCGGTCGCACCGAATACATGCGCAAACCAGCCACCCCTAGACCTCTCCCGCATCATCCCACCCGGGCCACTGTAGTGGAACCATCATTCCCAATAGCACACTGCGACCCGCTCACTAGATAGGGGTCGATCTCGCAAGCGGCCCGCTAGCGCTGCTTGCGAGGAGATTTGACTGTGGTGGGGGAGAGGATGTCGGCGGGAAAAAACTGACGATATGTGAGTGGTGAGGGCTGAACGTCAATCCCGTCACCTTTCACCTATTAATGGTATGTGCTTGCACGCTCCCATTCTCCCAAGCCGTCACATCATGTTTCGCATTTCCTTTCTGCAACTATGGAACGGTTATGTGGTTTTCGCCGTCTTCCACCTTTGGACAATCTTCGTCTCCTCGTCATTCCTTGCACTTGTGTGTCCTTTTCACCCTCGAGGATTCCCCGTCCCTACTATTTAACTGCCCAGCCCAGAGTGATCAATTAATATTTACCCCGATGTAACGAAATAAATTTTACATTGACCACAACCGTGCAAGAGTTAACCCAAAGGCGAACCAAAAAAAAGAGGCCAAAAATAAATAACAAAAACCGATTAATAAATTGTAAAGAAAACTGTTTAGACTACTCTCGCGTCCCCGCAGCCGGCCAGG
>BOPP01000260.1:23319-87004 GCA_017312745.1 Gryllus bimaculatus | reverse complement strand
TGCACTGCCCACATAATAATAATAATAATAATAATAATAATAATAATAATAATAATAATATAATATAATAACAAACATTAATATAATAGCTTAATTACAAAAAACATAGGTGTTTGCACTGGACACTTTTTATTTAAACGATATTATACATATCCACATTCAAGAAACTAATTTATTTTTAAATTTGCTCAGGCTATTTAATGATGTCCGTGGAAATACCATCAGGACCTCGTGATTTTCCTCTCTTCATTAATTTTATTCTTCATTAATTATATGTAGAACAAAAAAGTTATGAAATACTACGGGAACATGGTGATGTTTTGGCAGAAATATTTGTATTTTAGATTTCTGATACCGAAAAAGAAATGGATATTTTTTCGGATATGTAGTAAATTGGGTTCTCTAAAAATGTTCTGTTGTCATAATAAACGTTTTTTGATTCCTAGATACTTGAAAAGTTATGTTTTGGCAAAATGTCCGGTCGTCGGTCTGTGAACGCATCTTCTTATTTAAGTATTTCAGATATGTCTATCATCAATATTGTACTTTTGCAATGTTAAATTTGTGAATTTTCGAAAATGTAGAGAATTAACTGAAAATGTGATCTGCTTCATTTTTATGTGTGTTTTTGCTCTATTCAAGAAAAAAAAATAAAGAAAAAATCTGGTGTCTTTTGGACAAAATCTTGGTTCTAAAATTGCTTTGCATCTATTTCTGTTTTTATGCACAATAACTAATTGTATTTTGAAAAAAATTGTACATGATCTTACTTAAATATTTATTTTTGAAGAAAAAGTATTATTACGAACAAATCTTTTTTTTAATATTGTAGTTATTAGAACACGCCAAAAAATGTTTGGATGTTCGAAAATTCAGGGAATTAAAAGGAAATCGATATATTTATGAGCAAAAAATTTGAAGCTGTTTTGACAAACTTTTGGAAACACCATTGGTCGAAAAAATATCTCCTAAAATCATAATAACTTTGCAAATTTGCGAACACCTACGAACAGTATTGCCTCGGAACTTTTTGAACTTGAAGAATTTCAAGTGAATACGGAGGAAAAAAAGAGCAGTGCTAGAGAATAAATAAACTTTATGTTCGACTTCTAACTTTTACGCTCTTACATTAGAGTGATTTATATTTATTAAGCCAAAAAAAGCCAGTAAGATCTATATGTGACGTTTGGGGAGATCATCTGCGCACGTTTTCTTGAGTTCCAAAATCCCTTTCCATCATTTTAACTATAAACAGTTGAAAGATGAGTAAAAGTTTAAAATATATAAATAAAAATAAATTTTAGAAAAGCGCGAGATTAGCAATATTTGAAAAAACTAGCCATTTCCTTCTCAAGTTATAGAAAACTTATTTGCATCGGTAAACGAATTGCAAGTGTGATTTTTCTGCATAGCTCACAAAAAAAGTACTCTCTCTTACCTCTACTCTTACCATTACCAGCAAAAGGAGAGTTGAACAAAACGTGCTCATAGTGAAGCTATATTTACGTCCAGAAGCAAAACAAATGGCCATGTCAGCATTTGCTGGATCAGGGAAACTGGTCAAAAACCTGATCGAGATAGGGTGTGCAAATATCGATTTTCAAATGTATGTGATACCCAACTCATTCTTATTAAACTTAACAAACATCTTATTCATATGAACATACAAAACAGTCGCCTTTTAATTCTAGATTTGCATGCAACGCTAGATTCGCATACAAAACTATTAGTAGAGCAATCGCAGATAGAAATAAACTGATTAGACTGAGTTTGTGATGTTTTAATCCTTTCGAAATTAGAGGAGAAAAATAAGGAAGTGTTCAGCAAGTCCGGGGAAGAATCAAATGTATTTGTAAAAGATGTTTCGAAAGACTTTTCGGAACTAATGGGATATGATCTGCATTTTTGCTTTTATCATTTGTGCTATGTGCTTTTTTGTGCATATTAGCAAAATGCGTAAAAAATTGCTATTCTAAAATTTCACTTTTAGCATCTTCAACACTTACAAGTAATTGTTACGGCGATTATAATTTTGAAATTGCACTAAGACCAGTTTTATCCCGTATGGAGGTAACCCATAAGGCCATTGGGTGTTAGGGAACTTTTGAACGGGAGTATAACATTATCAGCTACTACGATTCATTGGTAAGTCCAATGCCTGATACTGAAGAACATATTTGAACAAAGCTGTACGTGAAAGAATGTTTCAACACATGAAAATAGTTTTAAAAGAGTGCACAACGTTGTTGACGGCACATTTTACTACGATAGTGACCAGGGACGTAAAATAGTGCATCTGAATCGATTATGCAATAGTATTATCAAGGAGAAATTAAAAACACATCAAACGTACCTGTTCAATGTAAAACTGCCAAAACATATACCACACGCAAACAAATTGTAGATTAGAAGCATGCTACGTCCGATATTTAGATAAACATTATTATTCAAAATGTCCAAATCCCAAAGGTTTTCCAGCGAAATGCGTTAACTGCTTTCAAAATCATATTGCTAATTACAGAGGATGCAAAATATTCAAAACAAAAATGACCAACAACAATTCTTTTCTAAATTCTCAAACCAATGTTAAAACGTACCAAATACCAAATCAATCTATTAACCAACCAATTCTGATTTCAAACTCTAACCAAACACAAGTTATCCTTCCAATATCGGTAATATCAGAGACTTTCGGAACTTCCAACAGTTTCCCCAGAATCACGCAACAATCTTTCGAATAATTACGCTCCAGTAACACAGCTGCCAAAAACGTAAATACCTTAATCCCATTAATAACAATTCAAATAATTAATGCTCTATTCATACAAATAAAACAATTGCTGAAAGAAATACTGTCAACAATAATAAACCATGAACCTTAACACCGATTTAAAAATCCTAACTTGGAATGCCAACGGTCTTCAAAGGAAATTCTACGAGTTCAAACACTTTCTTCACGACCGAAAAACAGATGTTGCATGACTAAGTGAAAATAACCTCAATAATAATAATAATAATAATAATAGATAATAATAATAATAATACTAAAATACTTCATCATGCGGTGAAATACCTGAACATCTTAACCAAAATGGAGACTACACTACGGCCTACCGACAAAAGTTCACTCAAAGCATTTCTTCACGTTTCCTGATTCTGAATTAGTGAAGCAAAGGAATAGCGGACCCAGCGTCGAGCATTGTTCAGAAAATCTCCTCTCTGCACCAGTTTTGGAAGAATCAAAGTAGAAGTGAGGAACATGCTAAACTCCTCAGACCTCTAGTAATCTTGAGGGCAGTGAAGACATCAGCTGTGCAAAACTCAGGATGACAGGGGAACAACATGTCAGAAAGTATGGATGATAAGAGTAGAGAAGAGGTGGAACTTCAGCAGAATTTGCAGTCGCACTTGCCGGAAATTTGAAGGAACTGACCCCCTGAACCGCTATCTCATTCCCAGACAAAATTGCTCCGAAGAAATTAGCATGAGCAATCAGCACAGTCTTGAATGATAAAGTAACTGCCAACAACATCTACAACAAAGACCATCCTTTCGAAGAAGTACATCACAGCAATTATTGGTGCTTGCGGTTGTTGGCTTCAAGATGTAGACGGTTCAAGCTTTTCAGCGCCGTAGCAAACTTCCCACCAATGATCGAAGTGGCAAAAAGAATGCACCTTGGAAAGACGCTGGTGAATCGTAAGAAAGGCACTAGGAGAGATCTTGGAGACTCACGCAATTTAAAAATCGAAAATACCTCGAAAATAACTGGAGGAAGAAAGGGTGAATAACAATCCTCATCAATACAAAAATCATTACGGAAGCACGAGCCTTGAATTCAACAATAACAGAACATCTGAACACCCTACGACAAACAGCTTCTGCGGTTAACAAAAACACATTCGACGCTAACAGGAAATTGCACTACGAGGAAGCAACAGAATTCTCTTTTAACAGAAACCAGAAAGCATTCACAAGAATATGTCAAAGGGCAAAGGGCTTGTAAATGAATGGAAGAGTAAAGCTTCCCTCCAAAGCACAAAAGTAGAAGGACTTTTGGAAGCCTATCTAGTCATCTGCTGTGTGCCACAATCCAGATATGAACGTGGATTGAAATGGAATATGACAGACACCGAGATATCCTCTAATGTGTGAACCAATCATCCACGTGGAAATTGGTCCAAGCAGCTTGGAGATGAGCACATAACTGGAAGGCACCAGGCAGTGATGGCCTCCACATTATTGGCTCAATAAAATTTACCATCGCACTCACCATCATATACCTAATATAATTTCAATATTTTCTTCAAATCCAGAAAATCTACCTCATTCCTCCACTAAAGGTAGAACATTTTTGTTACCAAGGAGGTGAACACTAAGACCCCTCGAAGTACAGGCCTAACCTAACCTGCCCTCAAACTTTCTAACAAACTCATAACGTCTTGTGTTTTCGCAAATGATGATGACAGCACATTGAGGAACAGAACATCTTAGCAAATGACAGAAAGGATGTAGACTGGATCTCAGGGGATGCAAGAGCAGATCATTATAGACTCTGTACATTATGTGACAAGTGCTTGAAAAACAAAGAAACTTGTACCATGCTACATGATTACGCTAAAGCAGTTCGAACACCGTGCCCCATTCTGGCTCCTTCAATGTTTGGATGTATAAAGGTCCACCCGTTTTATCCAAAACTTCCTGAAAACTGCGATGAGTCGATGAAAACAAAACTGTATCTCTCTAATGGAAAACAGTCGTCCACACAGATACTATCAACACATTCCGCCGAGGGATTTTCCCAGGGTGACTCTTAAGCCTTATTGTTCTGTTTAGCCTTGAATCCTCTCTACATCTAGCTTAATGTCATCTATTATGGAATCGCTCTTAAAAGGGGGACTCACTCTTCTTCGTGTCTCAACAATCATCCTATTCATGAGATGACCTGAAGCTCTAGCAAGACATCTGGAGAGTCAGAGCGGGCAACTAATAAAACGATCTGACCGCGAGAAGTTCCTTGAGGACGATTCGAAGATGAAATCTCGGTTTTGGATAAGTGCAGGAGAGTGAATTATCATTCAGGGAGTCATATGCAAGTTATAAATTTGGAAACTGATAATGAACACAAAGGATTACCTTCATGAACCCATGAAACTTACAAATACTTGGTTTCCACACGTCACTCCGAATCAAACAACTGTTAACTTAAGAATATACTGACTACAAATGAAGTGTGTAAGACGATGCAATGGGCTCATAAAAAACTCAACTCTCGCTAGAAACCTTGTGCAGGCCATTAATTATATCAATTTGTTGGATTTCTCAGTGCTGACATTACTCCTTGGCGTTATTAATGGAGCTAATACCTGACCTTCGACACCTCCAGAGAACACTATTTCGAACGCAATGACATCAACACCCGAAAACATCCATCGCCCATGTACAGTACTGGAGCGGTTTTTACCCTCCAAGGTCGGCAAAGGAGGCGAGGTATTTGTAGATCTCATAAATCTAACACAGCTCTCAATTGCTTCACTCAGAAGATACTTCTTGAGACACATTGGTGGGAGAGTTCAGCAAGCACGTGAGCGCAGTATGATAACTATAGTCCTTGAACTGAAAAGCTTGATCGCCTGTTCAAACAATCATTGAAACGAAGAGAAGATAACCTTATGGAAAGCAAAAGGCACTGCAATGGAAGGTTACTCCCTCACGAACTGAGTAAAAACCCAGAAGTCGATCATCTCTGCAGTCGCACGCATGGCTCCAGCAAGGGATCTCTTCGCGGAGACAGGAAGCTCTCATGATAGCTATACCAGGACAAGGTAGGTACCGAACATTGGAACTACAGAAAACACATTCTGAGAGATTCTAGCATTCATTCCGATGTGTAGAAGATGTGGAGGCTGCAGCGAAACATCAACACGTGACAAGTGAATGTAGCGAACCCTGATATTAGGAGCTGAATATGAAAGAAGGAGGCATGATGAGTGAGACGGAATGTCCAGGTTAGTACTATAACTATATGGCGTGAGAAAACGGCTTGACACCTAGACGCGCACGACTCAGAGAGTCAGATGCGTATATATAGAGCAATAATGCCAAGTCCAGATGTGCTCGGAAATAGGTGAGTGCCAGGCCACTTCTACTGGTTATGACGTCATTTATCACTGACAGACATGTCGGCGGCAAATAGACAGAATAACGTAACATTGATAGAAACCAACAGCAGGTTTTCCTTATCGATATATCAATACCCAATACCCATACAACATATCGGGAAATATCAAGAGAAGATCAGAAGTATAACCAAATCGCCTTGAAACTTCGCAACTCAGTGGAACTTCCAGTAAAGTGGACGACTGTGCCTATAATAATATCAGCTTACGGTAGTTGATCCGAAAATGGACACTTCGGGCACTGGAGTGTCTATTCACTTGGATACCAGGAATGTATATATAATATGCAAAAGAACAGTAATTTGAATACATGCCGTCGGTTGTCAGAAGCCATCTGAACCTTCAGTAAAGCAACCACACACTCTGGTCATCATACCTGTGTGTGGTTGACATATTCGACCAGTAGATCTGTGAATAATGACAATAATAGAAATAATAATAATAAACTAAAATAATAATAATAATAATAATAAAGACTACATAATCTTTAGAAAAGATAGACGCGTGATCCACACAGGTGAAGGAGTCGCTATCATAATTAAACGTAAAATAAAACATAACCATGGAATAATCGCACAAAATAATAATCTACAAATGGTAGCAATATCCATCTCTCTTTCAGTAGGTAACATCACATTAATAACAGCTAACAAACCGCCAAATAAGAAACTGCCAATAGATATTATGGAAATTATATTCACTAATAATAATAAATCAACACTATTAGGAGATCTTAATGCAAAAAATTATGCATGGGGCTCTCATACCGCCACCCCTCAAGGAAAAATAATATTAGAAATATCCATTAAAAATAATTGGATAATACATGCACCCACACAACCCACTCATTTTCCGTATAATAAAAACTTTAAACCAGATATACTTGACACAGTATTAACGCAAAATGTAAACTAGTCCATAGTTCTGTATGCAATCCCAGCTTTAATTTCGGATATTAACCCCATATTAATGCTATTCAAACAAACAACTCCAACAACTACTTCTTATAATCCACTAATAAATGGTAAAATAAATTGAGACTTATTTCAGAACCAAATAAGGCAATTGGATAACTGTCCTAAAACATAAATTCAACAAATGATATTAATTAATCTATAGAAACCTTCGAAAATAATATAAAAAGTTCAATAAAATCATTAACCACTTGATAAACCATCACGAAAAAAATAAAAATTTCCTTTACCAACTGACATAACAAATATAATTGCTTATAAACATAAAATACGCACACAGTGGCAAATCATCCCTCGAAAATCCTCGATTAAAAATTATACTAAATTCTCTAATTCTTCTCTAAATAAAGTTAAGAACAAACTGTAACAGTATAGATTCTCCCAGTTCGACAAATATACTTCACAATTTCAACCAAAGTCTTCATCGCATTGGACAGCAAAAAATAATAATAACCAATGAAAAAACACCAATTTCAATTTGGTTCCGTAATAAAAAAATTAATAGTAAATGAAAAGAAAACAGTTTCAATGCAGTTTTTCATTTCAAATAAGTAGTTTGACACTCCACTGAATATGAACGGTGTGCCATTGACTGATGTTAAGGTAACAAAATGTTTAGGTCTTCCAATTCAGCCAAACCTTAAACGGAACGTCCATTGAACGCTAAATTAAGTTCTTTATGCTACGCTTTCAGAATTCTTTCAAATTCAAACAGCCCCCATACTGTTGTGTATATTTCGCGAATGTTCATTCCCGCCTGAGATATGGCATAATATACTGGGGAAATACATGTTATAGATTCCAGACTTTAGGCTTACAAAAAAGGATTGTACGAATAATAAGCAAATACCACCCACTTGATTCTTGTATGCCTCTCTTTATTAATCTTGGTATTTTACCATTACTTCGTCATTTTATTATTGACAGTTATTTTACCATCTTCATATATGTATCAGTGGTTTTCGTCGAAAATGACTTACTTAAGGGCGGGAATATATTTTCAGCAAACGCCGAGGTCTATAACTACAACACTCACTTCGAGTTGTGCTTTAAAATGTTGTGTTTAAGTTACAATGAGCATTCAATATTTTTAAACAATATGTCGATACATAGCAGTGCACAGAAGAACATAAATAGTTAAATATGCTCCTTGTTGCTAGCAATACGTTAGTCGTCCCATTTAAATAAGTGGGCAAATAATTTCTCAGCATGGATCATTGCAGTAGACGCCCAGGCATTGAATTTACGCGCCGCGTCCGCCCCGCTCCCACTTCTTCCCTCCCCGTAAAGTTGTCTTCTCCCCACCACTTGCTTTTTGGGCGTTCTCGCGGGTAGACGGCTGGCTCTTAAGTGCAGAATGCCCGCAGGACGTTGACGTGTTGTGCAGTCCTGATCTAAACGGTTTTGGCGCTACTATTGACCACAGACTAACGTACTGACACGTTTTGACGTCAATCGATTTTTAGGTACCAAGGACCCACAAAACATGAATTCTGACTCCACAACGTTAGAGGAAGTAATTAAATTCATACAAGAACAAATTTTACCCCCTTTTTCGTTACCAGGGCCTTCGTTACAGTTATCTTCGTTATCACTTGTTTCAAAGACAGGGAAGAAACAGTAAATACCATTTATAATAACTTATAATAATATTTAAACATAAATATCATTTACTGGTCTGTGTATGTGGAGCCGATGACATACGGTCTGTCCCGAATGTAATGCGTCCTATTTTTTCTCCTGTCGCACAGCGTTGCGGCTTGCACGGAAGTGTGGGCGGGAGTCTTGGGAACACAGCACGACCCGCCAATCGGCTCTGAGCTCCTGGAGCGTCACAGGTCCAGTTCCAGTGAACCCATGTGAGTGCTCGGTCGAAATTAAGATGGAAAAACTCTCGAGCTGCGATCCGCGATAAAGTTTTTTTTCAAACTTGAGAAGACACCGTCGGAGACTTTGTTGTTGCTTCAGGTGGCTTTTGACGAGAAATGCATGTCATATTCCTAGCGCAAATGGTGGTATAACAGGTTAAAGGGGGGTCGTGAGGTGGTCGCCGAGTCAACGTGGTCAACGTCACGAGATGAAAGTTCTGTTGACAAAGTGTGCGAACTGTTGAACTCCGGTCAGAAGTAGTTGATATTCCGAAGACCAATGAGCACAAGATTGTGGCGGAAAACTTACAAATGCGGAAGGTGTGTGCCAAACTTGTCCCGAGAGTGCTCATCGATTGCCAAAAGAATAATCAAGTGTGTCGAGAATTGTTTCAGTGTTGTGAGGACGCTCTTCCAGCTGCCTTACAGTCCTGATTTTGCCCCACCCTACCTTTTTGTTCCCAAGATTAAACAATCTCTCAAAGAACTGCATTTGGCGACCCTGAAGAAAATCAAGGCGGCTACGAGGTTACTAAAGATCATCCCAGTGAAGGTCTTCCAGGACGCATGTAAAGAATAGAAATATCGTTGGAAAACGTGTGTTGAAGCAGGAGGAATAAATTACGAAGATTATTGAGTAATTATACGATTCGGCTCAATAGTTCTTAAAATAAAAATGTGCGCATTATTTTCGAGACATATCTTGTAGGTTTGTGAAAGCACAAAACGCTGTGTATATTGAGTACCGATGATGCAGCTTTGAAACTGAAACTGAAAACGTTTAAGTAGAGATTCGCCGTTCCTCTTACATTAAGGTTGTGTGTTCTTTGAGTCCAGTCACTTCGCTTTGGGTGTCAAGTGCACGCAAGGCGTTTACACACCGCAAACGACCTTCAAAAGTATTCGATCCCGCCCCTCCATTCTTCGGGCCATCACACGCGCGACTGATGTTGACTCCCAGAGAATGAAGCTTTCCCTCCCTTGGTAAACGTCGTATCTCGAAGTCACCTCCCACTGTGTGCATTTTTCAGCCATTGATCGATCGAAGCCAAAATGCCGCAGTGGATGTTGTCTTCACGGGAATTTCAACATACATCGACGTCTCTCTGAAATCTCAAAGTGATTTCGTCTTCGAGGCGATTGAAGATCTGAAGATTGATTGATGATGTTTCCAGGCGCGTAAACTGCTCTGATCACTACTACAGTACTTGTTGCGGCTTTCTATATCACGGGAACCGACGGAGTCCCTCTCCAGCAGGAAGATAAAATCCAGCGCTGACTAACACGTACCGGGAGAGGTGGCTCAAGGCATCAACTGATTGCACTGCAGTGTCTCAGACTGGGATTTCCTAAGGTTCGAGTCCCAACGGTGGCAGGATTTTCGACACTATCTAGCTAGTTAGATGGAATTCATTCGCTGTCTGGAGAAGAATTAAAGCGGCGCGGCCGGCTGCTCTGATGGGTAGTTTTCCGTGGTTTCTCCGATCAACAGCGAATATAGGAGCAATACTCTAAAAAACGAGTCACGGACCACGTATGATCTTTCCTACCTCTTCTTTGTCCTATCCTCATTCCTTACGTACACACACTTACACTTACAGGCACTAAACACATGTTGGGAGACTGGGCGGAAACTTGTCCCGGCTGAGTCGGTGCCCCGCTGGTGGGATATACCTGGTTGGGGAAAACCATGCTAACAAATGCTGGGTCGGCGCCAGCGGAGAAAGATCACCGCCTCCGACGGAGAAACATGCTCTACACTTACGGGACTATTGACCTTAGCCGTTGACGCGCCCGGAATCACTATTCAATCGAAGCACCTACATATGGGTTTGCGGGTCACCCCTTCAGGTTTCGTACCTCCACCAGCGCGATTCCGCTCCAGCACGGACTTCCTCTAAACGCCCGAGATGCGTAGCAGAGTAGTACGTATGCATGTGTGTTTGTGTGTGAAAGGGGAGAGGTGCGGCCAAGCATGAAAAAAGTGAGATCGCGAGTAGTCTATTTTTAGGAGACCGCTGCTAATATTATTTGAAGAAACTACGAGAAGCTACGACAAAGGAAGCCGTTTGCTAGAGTTGAATTCGATTTATCTATTAGCGAGTGTCGAAAATCCGCCACCACCGAGACTCGAACCCTAGGACCTCGGGTCGGTGTCGCTGCAGTGGCAACAGTGTTGCACTGAGGTAATTCAGTCGGTGCTTAAATTGCTTTTAACGATTGGATCAGTGATTGAGATTGTGAATATTTTTGAAGGGGCCCGTAGCCTTACGTAGGACAATTAATTTCCGTAAATATGTCCAATCCCTGATTTCTCCATTGGCTTGGACAACCGAGGTCGCTGAGGCTGAAGAGCCGTTGCTGAGTCTGAAGGGTCATGGGTTCGAATTCCGCCCGGGACATGGATGTTTGTGTGTGTCCGAATATATTATGCGAGTTCCACTACCGTTACGCCCAAATTTGAAAAACCAATGGTAATCACAGTGGTCGCAGTATTACCAAGTAGTTGGAAAGCGGCGTTAAAAAATACCAGTACCTTACCTTACCCTCCATTTACGCTGTCAATTTAAGGAATTGTTGAGGCGGTTTCACTACTACTACATTCGGTATTCGACGATTAGCGAGTGACGATTCACAGAAGCCCGAATAGTGTTAATGGGTGGAATGGCACGGTGTGTTGTAGAACAGGAGCTGGCAAATGTACATTTGCTTTAATAATATGCGTGGTAGTACACTGAAAGAACGTACTCCTCAGAATAATTATAGTGGAATCATCCGGATTAGGTTCTCCAACACCGTATTCTGAGTGGTTAGTGGCTGTACACCGAAAGAGTATCCGACAAGAAGAGTTGTGACCACACATTTTTGAATTTATTTATTAATTTTAATTCTTCAAGGATTATTTTTTACTTGCCAAACCGGCGGATGAAAGAACCCAACAACTGAATTTTAAAATTCGCGACGCAACATTCGGCTTATAATAATATATGCGCGAACTCAGCAACCTTGCATGATGCAATACCTCGAAAGGTGAATTTCGAGGATGGTGAATTCCGTCATCGCAAACGCTGGGTGTTGAGTCAAAGCCAGACGGGGTTCAAGATCAAGCGAAGCTGGCGTGACCCGTGAGGCATGAGCCGGCAACTTCTCGTCCACCGCCGCCCGGACTGTTCACTTTAGGGGCGGACTTGCGGGCGGTCGACGAGGCGTCACCACCTCATTGACCGTCGCTCCCCTGCGTCACTAACTGGCCGTTTCTTTTGCTCTCCATGTTGGCTAATGGGCCCAAATAAGTTCTGTTTCGACGTTGCATGTGCTGTCTTTAACATACCAGTAGTAGCATTTGTTTCTAGAGTTACAAGTGGCTAGAGTTTAATGTTCAATTTAAGAAAATATATGAAGTAACTCGCCTTCCCAAGCCTTCTGTTAAATACGGAAGAATCTTTTCGGTGGTTTACAGAGTGGGATGTAATGTTAGTATACATTCAGATTTGTGAGAGCTGCTTTCCTGAAATAACACAATCCATCCTTAAATGTTCTGAATTTTTTCTCCTATTGAATGAATTATCTGCCATCTGAAAAGGCTGAAAACTATTTATTTTTCCCCCTTTTATTCTTTTATGAGTATGGGTATCTATATTTAAAACATTAAGGGTTTTCTTTAAGAAAGAAATGTCAGCTTTCTTCTCAACCAAATTTCGTGATTTTTACTTTAAATTAAAGGTAACAGGTTGTAGAAGTGTTATCAGGTGATCGTATTTACAGATATAAGTATAAACAGTAAATGTTCATAATGTCTTAAAATAAACAGAATGAACGCTAATCCGACGTCTTTTGTCGTTACACAATTTCCTACAATTTTTTGGGCGTTGTAATCGTAAGAGTACAGCTAGTTGCTTATTATGTATTACCACAGTTATATTGCAGATGTATCGTAGTTGCATTATTTAGCATATACTTTAGATTAAGTACATGTTTTCTGCTCTGCCTTAGAAGCCACCCCTCTTCATTGTAGATCACTGTACACCATTTTAATAATTAGGTTTACTTTATTTCTCATTTACATCGGTTCAATACTTGATGAGATTATTTGCTTTTACCTTACTTGCGATTCTTTATTCGCAGATGATTATTTTTGTCACACGTAACCTTCGACGTTAACGGAAGATTCTGATAATGTTGTATAAAAAAGTATAAAGCCTCGTGTTATAAAATATAAAGTATAAAGCCTCGTGACTCGACTATTACGGTGCGGATCTGTTGGCAAAACGATTGGGAATTTATATTCAAGGATTTGACCCTCACATATTCCTCCATTCGTTTCTGCTCGTGCATCTTCTTCATTCTTTGCCAACGTGAGATAACATTTGCAACGTACCCACGGTTGTAATTATCTTACATTTCGTAGACAACTTGCGTTTTTTTTGTCCATGCTCAGCAATTGCAGATGCGGAATACTCAGCTCCCCTCGGAAATACCAAGGACAACTTAGAACAACTCGCAAACTCTCACAACAAAGAAAGCAGGTTGCATCAACCGAATCCAAAAGAGTATAGACATTTATCTTAGTAATTGATTAAGAGTAGACAACCCAAAATTAGTTTCTTTATTGAATATTGTTTCTATCAAAGATCCTCAATTATCGTTATTTAGATAACAACCTTTTACACTGAATTTCGAAATTCATCATATGCTTTCGGATTTGGGGAACAGAATTTGAATACAGCGCAATAATTTAACACTTCAGATATTGGACGATAATTTGTATAGATATTTGGAGTATCCACCTTTCTGGACCAATAAACATACAATTTTCATTTCACACATTATTCTCGTATCTATTTAATTATTAAACACATCATATTCTCTCAGTTTAAATAGCTATACCAGTCTAGGGAAAGGTAGGAGAAAATCAAAATTAAATATTTCATTGGGCATCTTTTTAGAGCCTAGTATTCTCACGATGGCGGCAAAAAGATTCAAATTCAATGTTGAATAAAGAATGAAAGAAAGACATTTACATTACTGTTCTTGCTTTTAAAAAATTCGATTGCGTTATTTTGTCTTTTTTCCCCACAGTTATTAACGTTTTGAAAACAATTTTACTTCATGTTCATAATAATAACAATATAAAAATATAACCAGGATGCGACCAAATATTTGACGAATCTGGAAGTGCCGTGCATGCCAACTGCCATATCGGGTAATAAGCATTTACGGCAGGATTCAAACATTTTAGTAATAATAATTTATCGCGATATAGAGGTACAGATTACTGAGTACTTCAATTGCAATTCTCGAGAATTCTACAGATTCTATACTATGATCTGACGTTTGCTCCGACCACATGCGAAAGCAAAAACTGTATTTACTTATATATACTTAAAGGACGGAATATATCTACTCCCCTCCACCTTCAAAGTCTCTTCTCTTTCCCCGCGAATCCGCTCACGTCATTCAATATTTATTGATTATTGACTCCGGTCAACTACTAAGGTCATTAGTCGCGTAAGTGTAGTGCGTGTGTTATGCGTGCGGGAGGTGGCTGTGCCCTCCCCCTGCTGATTAGCGATATCTAGTGCCGACGTACCCGCCGGCTTTCTCCCCAATCAGGTATCTCCCCCAGCTGGCACTTCTCCAGTCGGGTACCGCTCCAGCAGGGACAGGCTCTAGCTCCAGTCTGGTCACCCGACATCTTCGGTAGTGTAGTGCATGGAAGAGTGTGTGTGTGTGTGTGTGTGTGTGTGAGAGAGAGAGAGAGAGAGAGAGAGAGAGAGTAAGGGGCGAGGATAGGAAATGGAAGACGAAGAAAAGACCTCGAGTGGTTCGTGACCCGTTTGTTAGGGCACTGCTCCGACATTCGCTTGGTGTTGGTCGGAGAAACCACGGAAACAACTTATCACTTTAGCCGATCGTAGAATTCCTTTTCATATAGCTTCTGAATTCCCCTAGCTATGCAGCTAGTGTCGAAAATCCTGCTACCGTTGGGACTCTGTCCCCAGGACCTCGCGTTCAGAGGCACTGAAGTAAAATCTACTGGTGCCTTGAGCTACCTACAAACTAGTAAGTCGGTACGTCATTCAAAATACTTACTACACCCGTCCTAATTATCTCCTGTTAAAGTCAATTACTTTAATATAACATTTCAATGTTCATTATGTGAAGATAGTGTCAAAATGAAAATCTTAATTCATGCATTTTGAATGTAGTTGGACTAAGAAGAATCATCCCATGGTAACCTCACAATCTTACCATAGATGTAATTTTTGTAAGAAAGGTATAAGTAAGAACTTTTAAGGGAAATATGCAGAAGAAATATATTCTTATTTATTTTAAATTTCCTAGCGGGATTATCCAGGTGATCAGTGAGTAACGAATGATTTCTATAATCGAAGCAAAAATACTTTTACAAACAGGTGAGTTTCAAGGTTAGTCTGTGCCCACGACCTTACAACGTTTCCATTCCCTCAAGTATTTTCCCTCACAAACAAGCGAAAAATAGAATTTCTTTGTGGAAACAGAAATACTGAGGAAAAGGATTTCCTTATGGGGCGATGATTACTAACACTAGAGAGTAGGCATTAAAAAAGGATGAAAGCTCCACAGAGAGAGATTCCAAACTGTGCCTGCGCGCTCAACCAGGGTCGTGAGAGCTTATCGGCATTTTTGCGAGGCATTCCTGCTGGGGATCAGGAGGAGAGCATTTTTGATGCAGGCGGCGAGAAGAAAGCGCAGAAGTGGATAATGAGAAATCTAAGACACGTGATCAGGCATAAAATCAAGTCTTTTGTGTAATTACGCACAAACAGAGTTAAAGCAACGTCACGCTCAACGTGAACACAATTACTTCTTTTCGACAATGACTGGCACTGTTTCACGTCTGGAGAATCGGTGTTTCGAGGATTCGATCGACGCGCCGAGGTCCATATCGAGATAAATATTTTTACTTCTACGGTTCGTTTGGTTGCTTGTTTATTTTGTGCTTCCTGGTGCACCAACTATATTCATTAGTCCCATATGTCACATATTATATCTCTGGAGGTGAGGGTGTTACTCCGCGGCTAGTGCGTGAGATCTGGCGCCGACTTAGACACGGGTCTAAGGGAATTTCTCTCCGAATATCACCTCCGGCGTCACACCATCCGGGCAGGGAGAGTTTGTCGCGGCTGGGGTGACGCTGAAGGACCATGGTCTCCCTACAAGTGGAGTAGTGTAGTGCACCATGGCGAGACCATGGTGAGGAACGAAACATTTCTCTTTTATTACAGTACTTCTCTGTATTATTCGCCTGGTATTATTAGGTGAAACTAAAGAAAACCGCCGATCAGAGAAACTGTTCACTAGAATTTGCCTCCAGATAGCTGAATTTGACTTAATTATCTATCTGGTGTCGAAAATCTGTCACCGTCGAGTCTCGAGCCCCAGGACCTCCCAGCCAAAGAGATTGCAACGTCAACATTTGTTGTTCTGAGCCACTCCAGCAGATATTACTACTTCGGTCATTTCAACACAACACGCACATGCAGAGATCACCACCCTTACGATTGTAGATGATGGCAGACGAAAATATTTATTTAATCAAGTAAATAATAGGAAAAAAAATTAAATATGCCCATCTTTATAAGACATGATCCTTAGATTCCGGGGATGAATTTGATTTACTGATGAAGAAAGTTTCTGTTAAGATTTCAATAAGAAATTTTGGAAAAAAAGAACACAGAACGGGAGAAAAAAGGTATTTCCTTCAGTCAAGCATTATAATGATTGTAGGATGTCTTGAGACTATGTGCGTGCAGTTAGGGCAGTCTTCGGAGTTATTAAATGAAATTATGTACCATGAAAATTCTTTTAGCATTATTGCGTCCAGTTTCAAATAATTGGTATATACAGACAGTTTTTATGCACGATTCTGACGATTGAACTTAAACCTTACTTCTTTATTGTACGTATTGTATAATATCCCAAAATTTAATATAACAATTTTCTGTAATCTAATCCTGTATTTAAGGAGATAACTTAAAACCATATCAAACACGCCATACATTGTTACACCATCTATTAGTTTGGGACTTTCACTGTAGGCGGCCGAGGGTCACCTCCCAATCCAACCACCTCTCATCGCGAGCCTAAAAGATTGGAGACCGATCATTACGTTAATAATCAAGACAAAGAAATATTTAATAGCAATGCCATAAATAAAAGAAATGGCCTAACACAGTGTTCGAATAATTTTTACCCATTTC
The DNA here is from genome assembly GCA_017312745.1 of Gryllus bimaculatus. Classification (NCBI taxonomy): domain Eukaryota; kingdom Metazoa; phylum Arthropoda; class Insecta; order Orthoptera; family Gryllidae; genus Gryllus; species Gryllus bimaculatus. The sequence continues at coordinate 69,740 of BOPP01000260.1, read as the reverse complement.
AATTTCTCAGTTTTTTTATTTATTCCTACTGTTATGAATAAATATATTATCAAACTTGTTCATTTTGAATTATTATTTGTAAATAGTATACAAATCATTTCTTATGTTACATAATATAAAACAATAATGTAAAATAATTCTTTCTTGTTAAATCATCCCCTGCACGAATACCTTTTTGCTTCATTTGTAATATTCCGTCATTCTCCTGCAGTTGCACACATGTCGGGAGACCGGTGGGGAGCTTAGATCTCGTCCCGGCTGGGGCATTGCCCCGCTGGTAGGAGATACCTGGTTGGAGAAAACCCCGCTAGCCGACGGTAGGTCGGCGCCGGATCTCGTTATACAGCGAGGGAAGGATCAAAAACATCCACTAACTTAGGGGACTAATTACGTGCCCGGAATCACTAAAACTATCAATCCTGCATTTGATCTCATGCAAATGAAACATCAGGCGGCCAGTTTTATCTGCAGTCGAAAATCCAGTTACCTTCTCAACTCGTAAAAGGTCCCGATCTAGGAATATACATTTGTGAATGTACTCACAATTATATTCAAAATTTCAGCCGAATTGACTGGTAACAGAACAATAAGGTAAATAGCGAAAGCGTCTGACTTGTTTCCTCAAAAGCAGAAGGCGGCTGTGGCTAGCGTGCCTTATTAACGAGGAATACGAATTCTTCTGGAAATTCTGCCACAGAAAGCTCCACGGCACCAACGCAATGACGTTTGAATTTCCTAGCACGGATTTGCTGTTCGACGTCGGTATACAGTCTTAAAATTGTGGAACTTCTCTCAAACTCCTGTGAGTGACTACATCTATTAAGCATCCACCTGTCTTTAAAACATAATATTATTTATTTAAACCATTTACAATTTTCATTTTAAATCAATTCTCTGAAATTTTAATTAGATCAATGCACTCCTGCTAATACTTACCTCATTCTTCTTACCGAGACACCGCATTAACCCTTACTTTAATAAGCCACAAGAAAAATAAAAATTGTGGAGATCTATCAGTTCCGGAATACTACTCTGGTTTTCAATTCACTTACTGAAGTACTATGATCACGTCCGTATAGCAATTTAGTCATAAAGGTTGTATCTCGGGAAATAACTAACACATCTTTATTTTGGAAGTATATGTAAAATGTGGATTATCATTATGTTGCCCGCAACCCTTCAATTTTGATTCGCTTAAGTTCGTGTTTTCAATATTTTTACACTTGTGAGAAACGTAATAGGATACGTATTTTCTTTGAATGACCTTCTATTTATTATGTAATGGATTAATATTTTAATAGTGGTCAGGTAGGAAGGAGAGCCTCACTACCAAAAAATATATTTATCTTTTTATTTATTAAAAGAGCAAACTGATTGAACTACGAAAACATTTTGAGAACAAGGGTATAGCCCCTTCGTTCTCACTATATGAAGAAATAGAGAATATTTTCCTCCATGATTTACATTAACTTCCCTTAAAGAAAATTCTTTATAAGTACTAAATAATTATGTAATCGAAGGTGTCAACACGATAAGCAATGTCGAGACACCAATCGGCGAACCGTTTTACGTCTCTTTCGTTTCGTTGGGTCGTCGTTCCCTGTAAAGCAGCCGGTTCTCTCCGTGGTGGATAAGCTGTCGAATGGCGGGCAAGATGTTACATTATCCGGGAAATTCGCGTTTGAACAGCTTAACTAACGACGAGTGATAACGGAAAGGGCTTTACATAAGGCACGGCCAGACACAATCCTCGCCCCCGCGCTCTTCGGCCTCCGCGCGCCGCGCCGCCGGAGAAAAGTGCATTTTCATTCTTCCCCGGAGAAAGCTGGACGTAACCATGCATCATTAATTCGCGTTGCGTAACCGTTGCGAGGAGCGAAGCGGGGCCGGCGCCGAAACGAAAGGAACAGTGGTGTGCGGAGGGGGAGGGGAAGGGAGGGGGAACCGGGGCGGATGCTGACGGAGGCGCCATCCCCACCCCTGACTCGCCGGCGGCGCCCGCGAGGGATTCGCGCCCACGCGGCCGGGCCACATGCGCTCTGAGGCCCGCGCCTCCGCCCCCCCCCCCTTCCCACTGGACTCTGGCACCTCTTCCTCCACCCTCACTCCCTTCCGCTTCAGATTTTTCATCCATCTGTGCCATTTTCTCTCCTTTTATCCGTTTACGGTCTTTTATTACTCCGGTTCTTCTTGCACATCTTTGTCTCTTTCTCCGTATCTCTCTTCCTCCTTCATTTTCGCTTCTTGCTCTATTCGTCTCCGTCTACCTTTATAATCCTTAATTTCCTCCTCTTAACTATATCCTCCTACATCTTTATGCATTCCCTCTCTCCTTCTCCATCTGTTCCCGCATCTTTGTTCATCCCATCCTACATTTCTTCCTTTGCCCTCTTGTCCTTTACTTCCGTCTTTTCGTTTTCTTCTGCCTTCGTCTCTTCCTCTCTCTGCCTTCTTCAATCCTCCTTGATCCTCCATGTTCGTGCCTTTCTCCACCTTCTCCTGTCTTGGCATCTTCCTCGGCGCTCGCCAGTCCCGCTCCCCAACCCCCACCCCACCCCGCGGACGCCTTCGCGGACCGCAGGTGAAACTTTGTTCCCGGCGAACGCTGCGCCCTGCCACCTCCCCCCGCTCCTGGCCGGGCAGTGGAGCGCCGGCTCGGTCCGCCTCGTCTCGCCGCGCCGTGTGCCGCCAGAACAGTACCGTCTCCGCCCGCCAGCTCGCCGGTCTCCTGTCCACCGGCGGACCGCCCGCGCACACATCGCCCCCAGTCGTTCAGCGCCGCCACCATGCCGCGCCGCGGCCTCGCCCACGCCGTCGCCCTGGCCCTCGCCCTCGCCTTGGCGCTGGCCCTCGCCGCCTCGCCCGCCCGCGCCGCCGCCGGGAGCTCGCTGCCCGTCAGCGCCTTGAACCGCTCCGACGCCGCGCCGCCCACTGACGCCCCCGACGAGAACGTGTTCGCCGTGGGCGACGACGTGCTGCTTCACATCTCGCGCGCGCGCGGGGGCGGCGGGCCGCCCTTCGGGCCCGCGGGCGACGCCCCGGCGGCCGCTCCGGCGACCGCCCTGCCCTCCTCCGCCTGGGACGACGCACAGCCCTTCAACGTGTCCGACCTCGACGACTTCTTCCACGCCTTCGACCCCTACCGCCTGGGCACCGTGCTGGCCGTCCCGCAGAACGTGAGCGCCGCCTGCAACGCGACCGTGCACCAGTACGTGGCCGGGCTCAAGTCCACGGAGAAATGGGCCGTGAAAAGTAAGTATGCGGCCCAAGGTCGGGGCGCGCGGGCGAAACCGTTAAAAGCGCCTTTCTCGCTCTTCGCCACGCGGGGTCTCTCCTTCAAACATTTAATGGAATCTTGGCTTCGTTGTGTTTATCATACATTCAATTTCAATTTCAATTTTATTAGTATTTTTCTTACGGGATTATCCTAGTACAAATTGCTGTGTGTACTTACTGCTCAATCATAAACAAGTTTCATTACAAATAACTTTTGATAGAACAGGTAGGGACGTAAACAAAAGGTTTCTATTATCTATTATTATCTATTAATTATTTATATTTTACGATCACAAAAACTAGCAGTAAATGACGCGAATGTTTATATTTACATTGACAAGCTCACTAATATGATTATTTTCTATAATAATAGTGCACATTATTCAGAAACTCAAATTCAATTTTTTGTGAGTTAGAAATAGTTTCAAGTAAAGAAACAATTTCCAGATCCTTTTATGGACTTTTAACTGCCAGTTTTTGTACGAGTAAATATAAATAATTAATCAATAAATAAACGACTTAATCATGACGTCACCACTCTTTGAAACAATGCATTTAGAAACTAACTATATGGTTGTTAAATTAATTTTGTAAGTAGCTGTCAAAGCATTTCTCCCCATTTTTCCCATTAAAGTGGAGATTTGAAAAAATAAACATAATATAACTAACTACTCTACACAAATAAAACCTCTAATTTTTCCCGTAGAAGACATTTCTGTCAATAAAATGAAATGTTTAAATCACATACGTCTTCAGAATTATTGTGTTCTAGGATGTCGTTCATGACAGTTGGAGTAAGATGTTTCTGGACGAGGCGACGTTTCTAACTGAGTGCAAATTTTCGAATCGAGTACTTTCGAAATATCTTTCCGAAAATTGTATAAAATTTAATTTATACAAAGGGATTTCTCCAACGTTTTAATTTAATATTATATATCAATTCGTTATAAACGTTCAGTGTGTTTGCGGTTGTAGCTTAATTACATTAATAATCTATTATTAATTTATTGATTCAAATAGATGTTTTATTATCAGTTTGCACACATCTCCTAGTCTCGATGGATTAGGTGTTCATATTTTCGAGGAAAGTTTCTAATGTTACAATGAAAAAGTAAACGATCAATTCACTTCCCATAACGTTCCAAGTGAAGCAAAAATTAAAATTAGAAATTTCATCTTGATGGTTAGTAACACAGGCACACAAAATAAAAAGACTTGGCACACTCGAAGACTTGACTCATGTTTCTCTACGTATGCCATCGCGCCGAATCCGAATCCGAATATAAAGCCAGAATTGCGCCACCGCCCTCAGTTTTTTTTTCTCGCGAAAACCCTTCTGAGATTTAAATTGTAAATTTCACTGTGGGTTTTCGCGATTTAAATAAAATCCGGAAGGCGGAATCGCAATTCTGGTTTCGGATTCGTCGCGTCGACATATATGGAGAATCATGTGTCAAGTCTTCACGTTTTTCACGTTTTTTGTTGTTTTTTGTGGGCGTGTGTGTGTGTGTGTTCTTGTGTAATTGCTTCTTTCTCTAAGTATTACCTTAAAATTGTAATTTGAAAATAGTTATCAGTAGTTGTCTAAGAAACCGAATAGCAAACGTTTTCGATCACGGTTTTCGAACAGACTGAAAATAATGTGGAATAATTCGAAATTGACGCTAATGAAGTTGTCAACAACTCCTTTGCAAATGTGTGGCATAATTTTGTGAACTTCTTTTGACGTTCCTGCAACTTTTTGTCAAACAAGATTCAATAAAAGCGAAATTGCCATTGTGCAAACGCAAAAGTAAATGAACTGTACGAAATACTTACGTTGTGTAAACTCTTTCAAACATGGTAAAATCACTATTCTAATTGTAGTGCTAAACAGCACGTGTTACTAGTAGAAGTGAAAACGGTAGAATACGACGTCATAACGCAATTGGCCAGAACAGCAAGTAATGTTCGCTTGCAATTTTTACATAATTTTGAATGAGTTGCAGTAATTGTTCTATTTCAATTAAGCTCATTGACTCAAACTAATTAAATATTCTTACAAGATACACACAACAGAAGGAACACTTTTGGCTATTAGATTTGTCTCTATAAATTATGTCGAAAGTGATATGTAAGTTTGAAACTAGTTCGCAGTAATCTTATGAAGAGGTATATCAGCTAACGTCAGAAAATAATGCAGAGGAAAATTTCATTCATGTTTACTTACATTTTAAAAACGTATATGAAGGAAATGGATATGTTTACCTTGTTTTACAAATAAAGAGTTCATTTCACTCTAGAGAATATAATAATGACAATAACACTTAACATCCGAAAATTCTTAATTAGAAATACAAAAGGAGTTTCTTCTCTGACCTGACGACTAGATCATAATGAAAGTTTAATTTTGAAAATGCTATCACAATGTTATTGTATTTCTGTCACAGATATCAACCCACGTGTTATGATTGAAAACCATGTTCAAAATGCTTTATTGAAAATAATTCCTTACAATTGCGTTTATTTGCGTTACACTCCATTATTTACCTTCCTCTCTAGAAAATCAGTTACTTCAACACCCTGACGAGTTTCTTAACCGTTAGTTTTAGGTGCAGGTAGTTTGTAACGTTTCACTATTGATTAACAGTGTTAGCAGTCAGTTGCAGGTTTTACGTCTCTATGTAACAAGCAGGCAGATTGTGTCAAGAAGGAAAATATGTGCGACAGGTGATCAACGTGTAACATTACGCGTATATAGGGAAGAATTTCGTACGCAAACTTCTTACAATCCTATTTCTTTGGTTTAAGATGGTTACATATTCTTAAGTTATAATAATAAAAGATCATAATTATTAAAAATAATCGATTAACTGTCAGACACGAATCAGCTCACGAATGCATGAAAACAATCTCGTATCTTCACGGATATTTGCGAAATTTCCACACTTTTTGAAGTATTGTTTTAGAAGAGAAAATTTGCTCTATACTAGATTCCGGCATGAACGTTTCTGGCAACTCGTTCTACGAAATGAAGATACACTCCACGAATGTAGTAGAATCTTCATGAAGGTCTCGTATTGTACATGACAGTATAAGAAACATAATTAGGGTCTCTTTAGAATAATAGAATAATGAAAAGGATTTTAGAGGTCATTTCCGTGCTCAATGTAACGTGTGTCGCAGTGTTGTATATTGCAAGTTGCGTGTACACCTGCCCTTTCCCTCTTTTTTCCGCGAATAGACCAATTCTGAACACGCGTGCATCCTGCATCGCCAGGTTTCTGGGCGATTTAGTTGAGTTCCGATTTTTATGCCCCAAGGTTGTTAACTCAAGGGGTATGGACGATGAGGTGATATTGGTGAGGGATGAAAGGACGTCACACACATAGACATATACAAATATCCCATGCCCGAGGATGGACTCGAACCCGCGGCCTTCTGGTCCAAGGTAGCTATGGCACTATTGCCCTAACGATCTCGGCCTTCCCTTATACATTAGTATGCGAATTCTTTTTTCTTCGTCTTTTATAGCACCCTGGGAATAAATCCCTGTGCCGTAGTATCACACTTATGGGGTTTTACTTCGATGGTGTCTTCTAAATAGAACAAAATCCTAATATCGCCTTACCGTGTACAGAAAGGATTAGATGCCTCGAGTTTTATTTTCAAATTTGTGTGTAGCACATTCATGGAAGTAATTTATTGAAGGCATTTTTTATTTCCGTCAACACTTTGAAGCAAATTTAGTGTTGACATTGTAGGAAGATTCGATCTTTAAAATGCGTTTGTATACGTATTTTAAATGCATCGTATTTTTAACACGTGATTAGTATATCCCCATTCACTCTTCAATCAGAGAAACTATGTGTGTGCATTTTTAGAAGGAGAAAACGGAAACATGTTTTAATTTGTTTAGTCTTCCAAACATCTAAAATATTTGTCGAGAGGGCGGTGTTTACTACTCAGTCGTAGACGCTACTTGCACGCTACCTTCGTCAGGGTCGCGTACTAGAAACCGGCGCCAAACCAGACAGCTGAGAATCCACCAGAGAAAGTCGACGCTCGTAAATGTGGCTGCTTCCTCCTGGAATCCAGTCTAAAACCAACACAGGATCCGAGAGTTTCCACAAAGATGTCCCGTGACGTAACTTGTTATGCCGAACGATATCGAATGACTTTTTTATTTCGTTCTTTCGTCCCATTTGCGGGGCATGGCCTGCTGTCGGCGTGGTTTGCGGCATTTGTTTTCCGGGCCTCCTGGAAAGCGAGCGATGAGCGGACGTGAAGGACAGAGCGATCGCGGGAAGCAGGATACTATGAGAAAGCATGTGAGGAGCTGGAAGTGAACACTGTAAAGAATTCCTCTTCGGCCTGTGACACGAGGCTTTATCTTGCACTTCCTGTGCTAATAGGCGTAGGGAGCGGTGCTCTTCGTTCTGTGTGTGTGGTGGTGCGTGTGTTGTGACTACTGAATCTACACAGACCTTTTCTCAGTCACGTACCTCGCATTCGTCAACTTGACCCGACGGCGGGGAAAGTGTGATTGAGAGGGAATCTGAGAGAGAGAAGGGAAAGAGGGGGAAGGGAGGGAGAGAGTCGGAGAGGGGGAGAGGAGGCGAGAGGTAGAGGAGATGGAGGGAGAGGAGAGAGACGCGGAGATGACTGGAGTAGATGCGAGAGAGCTCCGAAGAGACTGGCGAGAGAGAGAGAGAAAGAGCGAGAGAGGGGAGAGAGAGGGAGAGAGGGTGAGGAATAAGAAGGGAGAGACGAGGGCGGAAAGAAGGAGAGAGAGTAGAGAGAGCGAGAGAGTCGCCAAGCTTCATGAAAGATCGGATCCACGAAGAGAGGGAGAGAGAGGAGAGAGAGGAGAGAGAGGGAGAGAGGAGAGAGGAGAGGGAGGAGAGGAGGAGAGGGAGGAAGGGAGGGAGGGGAAAGGAGAGGTGAAGGGAGAGGGAGAGAGAGGGAGAAGGAGGGGAGAGAGGGAGAGAGGGAGAGAGAGGGAGAGAGAGGACGAGAGAGGAGAGAGAGGGACAGAGAGGCAGAGAGGAGAGGAGAGAGAAGGGAGAGAGACGAGAGGAGGGAGAGGAGGGAGTAGGGAGGAGGAGAGGGAGGGAGGGAGAGGGAGGGAGAGGGAGGGAGAGGGAGAGAGTGTGTGTGTGTGTGTGTTGGCATTGCGGGTCGTGTGTTGAGTAAGAGGGAAAGCTTAGCTCGTCCAATTGCCTGGCGTACGTCTCCATCGAAGTATTGGCTACTTGCAGCAGTATATGGGCGGGAAAAGTTGTGGATAACTTGAGCCACTTCCTGTTCCCCGTTTGTTCCTCGAGGATTATGAAGGCTCTCTGTCAGTATTACGGACCAATCGGATCAGGAGATTGAGGATTACGGGAGAAGCGATCATATCATACTTTATTCAAAGTCATGATTTATCGAAAGCGCCCACCACTTTTATTAAAGAAGACGGGTATCATGTGTTCAGTGAATTTGAACTTGTGTAACTTCGGTAGTTTTCGTCTACGTCTGAGTAAAGCAATCGAAAATTCATATTACACGTTTGTGTGTATGTGTGTGTGTGTGTGTGTGTGTGTGTGTGTGTCTGACGCAAATGTTAATCGCTGTATAACTTCGAACAGTTGCTAAAGAAATATTATGAAATAGTACTTTCAGAGAGATCGTAATGGAAATAACATTACAAGGTGTTCATGATTGCAAACTTACAGTATGTATATTTTTTTTTATTTGCCACTGCGCAATATCTCTCTTAGAAATGCATTATCACTATCCGTAGCGCGCTTTCAGTTCGTTAAGAAATCTGTCTATTGACGTGGTCTTTTGTGATGGTGCGGTCAGCTGAGCAGGCCCTATCTGCATTAACATGCTCGAGAGTGTTGCCAACAGACGCAGTTCGTCATCCGAGATGCACTTGAGGTCTCGCGTAGTTCGAAGATGGAGTGCCGCGAGCATTTGTGTCACTGGCAGCCGCGAATTTCGACAGTTACGCAAGTGAAAGCAACACACCTTCAGTTGCGTCGATCGCTACTCCGTTTGACTGAGCAACAAGGAAAACTTCTTTCCTATTTCTTCTCTCTGAAAGTTACAGTATATGACTGTTTCACTTGAAAAATGACGAGATCTCCAATGAAAACATAAAATGGGGATGAGTCGTAATTAAATAACTATGCAATTCGACGTTGCTTGTACAGACAGAGTTAATTAGATCGTTTCTTTGGAGTTCCTACTCCAGATACCTTGCTTGGCTTCCTTCAATTTCCGAACATCAAATGACCACATCCAAAATCAAATGACCACATTGATAAAAGCAAGTAATCTATGAAAATGAAAACTGTAATACATCGGCAAAGTAACATGTCGAGCACTTTGATTAGGCGACTTCAACAATCTTTCATACCTTGTTGCGCTTTTTTATTCTGAAGCTGTTTGGCTTTTTTATTCTGAAACTTTGTTGGATTTAGAACCTTCGTGTCTCGCAGATTTTTTTGTATTGTACTCTAATCGTTAAGTTGATGTGGTTTCAAGTTTGCAAGATTAAGAAAAGGAGACTTTGATATTTTAAATAAAAATATTAATTTCATAAAATTATTAGTAAGTTCAATTTTGCATACATGTCTCAAAATCTGCATTTTGGCGCATTCAACTATCGAGTAGTTCATATTTTCTGACGAGAGTGCATTAGGTGCATATTATCAATAAATAGCGAATGTTTTATGATGTCAAAAATATATTTACGTAAAGTCATTTCTTGGTGTTACTGAAATTAAATTGTTTCCTTTACGTGTTTAGAAGCATCAGTGGTCTTGGTAACATGAGCATGTCCTTCCGTATCCATTCATCAAGACAGTGCGCTTAACTGTTTACGCAATAATGTCTTGACTCCTTTGATATATTCTTTCGGAATTCGTAATGGAAAGCATTGACTCCATTAAAAGAATGCCCTTCAGCAGTATTTGTGTGTAAATCTGTAAGTACAGGGAAAATCAGTAATTTGAAGTGTTCCGTAAAGAAGGGAAAATGCCACAAATTCAATGGTGATTGTTATGAGCTTCAGTGTAAGAGGACATCAGCATGGTCTGGGCTTGGGTTGCACGTAAGCGAGCGGAAGGTGGAATGTGGTTTTATGTCGTCGGTAGGCCGGGTCCGGTCGAGCACACGTAGAAGGACTCGCCGGACCGCCTCTGCTAACCCACCGAACCAGGAACAGTCTCCAATATCTAAATCTAGATTACCTATTCCTCTACTCCACCTATTCCTCTACTCCACCTCTTCCTCTACTGCACCTATTTCTCTACTTCGCGCAATCCGCCTGCTTGTTATACCTTTTGCAGAGAAACTCGTCTGTTCCCAACTCATTCTCAGAATCTGTGTTTTCTTTGCGAGTGGTTTCGCGCGTGATTCACAGAATCCATGGATGAAATTTTGTCAAAATCATAGAGACTAAGATTACAGACGAGGAATTATACTACAGATACAATATAATAATGTATTGCATGTGTATCTTAAAATGCACTTTTTATGATGGCAACCATGGGACCAACGGATAGTTTTATTCTCACCGCAAGGTTCAGAACATATGGGCCAGATCGATACTCAGTCTTGTGGTAAGACCAGATGTTATGGACCAGATTGATTCTCGGTCTTGTTGTTACACTAACTTACTCCATAAATATATTATTTTTATTTATTGAAATATATTGTTCATGTTATTCAATAGTTATGTGTATTTACATTTCACTCTATACTCTTTCAGTGTGATGTGAAGTTGCCATGTGTATCAGGTTATTTTACCAATGAAGTGTTTTATCCCCATTTACGTTCATGCGGTATATCTATATAACAATAACAATTATTTCTGTTCGATTGCCTTTGAAGAACGTTTTATGAAGATGTCTCTTCTTGCGATGTTAACTAAATATTATTTTCGTAAATCAAGAATGTTTTTTCCGAATGTAACTTTCCTGGCAGAAAGAAAGAACGAATGAATTATTATAAAGAAACGTTTAAAAGAAATGTTGCATCATGGGGAAATCAGCAAGTACAATTATCTGCACAGCTTCTAAGTAGCCCAAATGTCAACATACTCCGTGCTCATTTTCTGAAATGTTTTTAATGAAAGGGTTGGCTATAGGATAAACGTGAAAACCAGTTGGAACCAAATGAGAGTTCGCTGTACCAACAGTGTCACAGCGCCCACCGCTGTGAATCAAATAGAGTTCGCTGAGCAAATGAGGCAAACTTCGTAGCTTAGGCGACGTGAGAAATAGTTGTTTGCACATATGCACTGCTGAACATTCCCAACTACAGATTCTACAGGCAATTTCTTTGTGCCATGCCAGCTGACACCACGTATTGCTCCATCGGCAATTAGTTGTAATTACGGTCTCAGGAAATTTTGAAAAGAAGCGTCACCGATATGTTACTTCTCAGTTTTCTGCAAAAATGAACTTTTTCTGCAACATAAGTATGAACTGTTTCTGTCATCAACTTCTTTACTTCACTGTATTGTACTTTAACAAACAAATGTAAGTTTTATATTACATTTCTATCCGGAAAATTCCAGTAACAAATTACGTAAACAACGTCTTTTTATTGTTACTGTTATTCCTTCTCCATTGTAAAATGTACTACTTTACATAACTTTACGTGCAAATGTAATGTATAGTATCAAAAAATTCTGAACAGTTTTACGAAGTCCTCGTTTTACAAAGCGGCATCCCAAGTTGCTAAATGTTTGACATGTTGTGAGGGAAGACGAAGAAGCAGCCACACACGTTTTCTTTTCTTTTCTGCGGCCAAACATATTAAACGAGTGAAATAAATACGAATTTTCCTTTACGGACTCTTCTTGTGATGTTAACTAAATATCATTTTCGTAAATCAAATATGTTTTTTCCGAAAGTAACTTTTCGTGCAGAAAGAACGAATGAACGAATATAAAGGAACGTTAAAAAGAGACGTTGCATCATGGGGAAATCAGAAAGTACAATTATCTGTACAGCTTCTTAGTAGCTTGTAAACTTTATCAAAAACTTACTGTGTGACTTTTATTATTTTATTTATTTTATATCAAACTGTGTATTGCAGTGTGGAGGAGAAGTGCAAGTAACAAGTGGTTGTTGCGTCCGAAAACATATTTTTTGAAGATATGTGAAAACAAGTTAATTTTATTTAAATTACAAGTAAAACAGTTTTCCCCGGTTTTTTCTTTTATACTTATTCACGTTTAGTATAATTTTTTAAATATGGTTTTATATTAATGACGTAGTTGCATTTGTAAGAACGAAAAGATATATGCCCTTAAGTTTAATTTCTTGGTTCCAGACTTTTGTAATTGCATATGCGTTTTTCGATACATATATCGCATTGCTAAATCGCGATATGCCAAAATCAACATTTGCCTACCCCACTTCTGGAGAGCGAGTATATTAAAGAATCATTTATACAATCCTCGTGAGAAACGAAAAATTAGTGTAATTAAAAATTATCAAAACCACCTTATTTCAATAAGAAGCCTTTAAATGACAAAAGTTAGTCAACGAAAATTGACTTAAAGCGGAAAATACGAAAAGGGCAAACGTCTATCAAAACTTACAATGAGGAATCCATTTTTCCGTAATAATTCTGAAAAAAATTGACAGTAGTGAACTCTATATTGGATACGTTAGTATTACCTCTTTTCATATACAGGAATATCCATTCATACGCAATTGAGGAAGACTCGAGAGAATGTTACGTGTGAAAATTTGGAGAATAATGAAGAGTACACAATATTAATTTCTGATATGTATTTAATTCATAAACGACTTCCGTACTTTGCTGGCGTTTTGTCTTGTACAAGATCCTCTTTCAGTATTCTTGAAAGTAAAGCAATCATCACAGTAGTGGATAAGTATGAGTTTACGATGGGTACGAAATCGCAAGTCCAAGGCCCATCGTGTCACTCCTCACAAGTTTTAGAGATGACGCTAATATATATTTTTAAAAGAGCTTTAATTTATGTATTTCTTGTTTAGACGTTATCCCCATCTGTTTTCGTCGTTTCTTTTTGGTCACTTGATACTCCGACGCTTCATATTACTTCCTCCATGTAATGTTAAGCTATCTATTTCCTTCAACGATTTAAAGAGAAGATTTGTCTGTAGCAATAAAAGAAGAATCTCTTTAGATTAGTAGATACGATGTGACAGGATATGCTGGCAATGGCGGGAGTTCTCGGAGGCGTTTCAATTGACCAGTGACGTCGCTCAAGGGAATGAGGGTCTTGAAAAAGGCCTACGAAATAATTTCGTCTTTCTGCAAGATGTTGGCAAATCGTCCCAAACTCTTCCATGTGTTACGTAACTTGGACTGTGCCCCTTGAATTACCCCCCCCCCATACACACTTGCAGAGAGTAATTTGATCACATGATGATTTTTGTCATAACGATTCTCTCCTACTCCGTGACCTCCCGCCGTTGCACAGATCGACAGCATTTACACAGAGCCAGCATTGTCGATGCCTTCGTAACGACTCTCGTCGGACGGTTCTATCGACTTAAATGGCTCAGGCCTCAATAATCGATGTCACTGCATGGTGTCTGATCGGGAGGTCCTAGCGTTCGAATCCCGACGGTGACAGAATTTTCGTCATTAGCTACCACACATCCCGGAAGACCAGTCGAATCTTATAGCTTGTCTCGGCTGTGCTGATGCGTCGGTGATGGGAGAAACCTGGTTGGGGAAAACCCGCAAGCCGACGTGTCGGGCGGCGCCGGATCTCGCCGCGCACGGAAAGGTCACCGCACCCTCCTGCTATAAAAACAGTGCACTAAACTTAAGGACTAATAATCTTAGCAGTTGATGTGCCCGGAAACACTATTCAATTAATCAACTGATAGGTTCTACGGTTCGAGTCTCGACGATTTTTAATACAAGAAATGTAACTAGATAGAATCCAGCCATGTCTTCAGAATTCTAGCTACCATCTGCTCTGATCGGTAGTTTTCCTTAGTCCTTCTCTCATCAATTTCATGCGAATGCAGAGGTACTCTTGGGTAACAACAATTTGGGCCATAGAGAGCGGGCGATATCCCTTAGTCTTTCTTATCCTTACAAGCTCCACACTAATCTAATAATAATAATACTACTAATAAACTACATATTGGGAGACCAGGTGGGAGCCTAGGGTTTCTCCCCGGTTGAGGCAGTGCCCTATTGAAAGAGATGCCTGTTGAGGATAATTCCCACAAGCTGATGTGTAGGTCAGTGCCGGTTTTCACTTTCCAGAAGGGAGCCACCTGACCACCGCCACCTCCCTTGATAAATCACACACACACCAACGGGAACGACGCTAGCAGCCCCTACGTCCGCAACATTGGAGACGCACAAGCTCTAACTACAGCACACCAGACATATTTTATGCAGTTATCGGGAATTTTAAAATAATTATTATAATGATTACACTGGACTACAATAGTAAGTTTTTGTTGATTAAATGTTATGGTTTATTTCTGAAAGATGTTTCCCTGTAAAATCTTCAATTGAAAAACTTCGTAGGATTTTAAGAAACATGAATTCAAAACCTGGATTTATGACGGCGAATGCTATAATAGAAAGCCAAATGAAACAACCAAAATGAAAAGATAATAATCCGATATTGAATAGCCATCACACGCTGTTCACTTTAAACAACAATAAAGTTGTTGATAAAGATATGAAGGTGTATCGTTTGGATTCCCTCTCGTCCCGCTTCCGGCAGCCCCCTTCACTCGAAGCGACACGTTGGCGTGGCGTGACGCGGCGCGGGGTGGCGGGGAGGCGCCCGGATCCTCACAATGGAGATGCGACATCGAGTACATCAGCGATGCTCTAAATTAAAACATCGATGTTAACCTCGACCTCGACCTCGACCCAAGACCATCGAGGTTATTAAACATCGATGTTTTTAAAAGCGGATAAGTAATTATTGAATACACGCTCGGGGGTTAATTAATTTAAAGTAGTTCGTTTCTCTATTTTCAATTATGATTTATTTGACAAAGTAAACTAAAAAAAATCATCAGTATAATTAAAAACTGATTAACTTCATTATCTCTCAAATATAATACAGGCTTTATTATTGACGAACAATATATTTTATTTATTTTTCTCCATTGGTCACTTTGGTCTGAAAAAAAATGTATTGACATCTGAAAATTGTTACGGAATTTTGTTATAATAGCGCTTTTTATTTAAAAAGCAGTATCCGTGTACAAACATAGGCCTCAAAATATCGATGTTTAAATCCATTGAGGTCTTTATAAAAGCATCGATGTTTTGAAAACTTCAACATCGATGTTGTATCCCTGCGTGATGGTCACGACCGCGCATAGGCGGTGCGGTGCGGTGCGGTGCGGTGCGGTGCGTCGGGGTCGTGCATTGCCGGCGTTGGCTGCGTGCGTGTGCGTTGGCCGGCGTGAGCGTGCGGAAGATCTAAACAATTTTTGAAAATCTGAAAACCTTTATAGAATTTTGTTAGAATGGAGTTTTTTTTCTTTAAAAAAATCATCCACGTACAAACATCGAATAGACAACATCGATGTTTAAAAAACATCGGGTTCGTAATATCGATGTTAAAACCATGTCGCTTCTCGACTCGGCAGTCACAGCCGCGAGGTGGCGCGTGCGGAGGTGCGTTGGACCTTTCTCCCCGTACGCGGCGTGCGCACGCCGCATCCACCATTCAGCCGACGCCGCACGAGCGCGCGTCGCCCGCTGATGAACGAGAAAGTGAAACGAAAGTGCCGTTAAGGTGCGTGATGGCATCACGAACGCTTCATTTACAGGCGTTGAAAAGCGTTGTGCTGTGGCCCGAATCATTACTTCAATATAAATGCGCGCCTATTAAGATGGCTATTGCAATCCAAAAAGTTTTGTGCGAAGCGATTAAATTCAGAAAGTGAAACCTAGGTGGCGGCATTGAGAATTTATTTATAGACAGGAAAAGGCCTTGTTCTATGATTATTATTTCACTGTAAAGATGAAGCTTTTCATACCACTTCAATGACCATTAAAAATGTTACGTGTTCTAAGATTGAATTGAATACAATTAATCATCAGACTGCCTCAACCACGTTAAATAAATCTTTTAAGACGAAATTTTAAGAATTAACCATTGATTAATCAGCATGCGTTTACATGCCCTTGGTTTTTCATCACTGACTCCACAAAGACCATGCAATAAAAAACATTTACTTTCTTTGTTACGAAACCGGCACATAATTTCTACAATAATTTAAACCACTTACAAGTGGTCATAAAGTAGGAACTGATAAATCTTCAATCTCTCGTCTAAGAATGACTCACATATCACATTTTTTCTTCAATATCTCTGACAATAGATACAGTTTGAATTTATCTTAGCTATTTCACCTGTACTCTTTTCTAAACATTTGTCTTCTCAATAACCTTGGTTGAATATTTCAGCTAACAAAACAGGGAGGTGAGAACAACTTCACGCATTGCGGGTACAAAATTACTCGGCTAATCAACTGAAGAGCCTCGCGGCTGAACGTTGTACTGTTTGTCATTGTAAAACAATATCCGATAAAATATCATCATAGTAGATTGATCTGTTGGTTTCGTAAAAATTTATTACAATATCGCTGACAGAATTATGCCAATATCATTATCTTTAAAGACATTTCGTTCGACTTTGGTTGAAAACTACTTCCGCAGAGCATCATAAGGATTAGTCGTAGAAACTTGCGGAAGAAATACAAACAAAAATGTTCCATTTTGTGGCTTCTTTAATTGCTCAAATGACATACGAGCAATAAAAAGGTAGATTCGAAGGTATAAATTGTCAGGTGTATCACTTGATAATGATTTTCTAATTCTTACTATGAAACACATACTACAATGCAAATAATATTCTTTATTGTATATAATTTAACGGTCAGGACACTTTGTCACAGATAGAATCCACGGATATTCCCCTCCAACATGCGAGCAGCTACATCGACATGATTCAACTTGCGTGATACCCTACAGGGAAAGGTGTAATCACAGTAGCTGAAATAACTGAACTCCAGTTTTCCTTATTGCTTTGAACTTGACGATACTGAAGACATTTCTATACGACCCCCTTGTTTACTATTCCTAAACAGATAGATCATATCCCATTAATCGCGCTTTTATACATCCGTAAACATTGTTATTTGAATCCCTGGGCTTCTGATCCTTTCAAACTTCTTAAACTATTTTCTTCACATTTGTTTGGTATGCACAGATCTGTTCAAAAGCATCACTTCTATCTCAGCATCTTGACATGCGTCTTTGTACCCATCTTTGGGCTCTAATGCTGGGAATGGGGCAGCCGAGGAGGAAGGACGGATCTCGCGCGACGCGTGACCCTCAGTTCAGAGTGCTGCTCCGGCATCCCGTTGGAAATGGAACTGAACATCCCTTGGAACGACCGATCAGAACCGCCGGCCACTACAACTATCACGCTGGGGAATATTAAATGAGTGCAGAAATTGAATGCGTCTGGCCTCGACCTCCCGGTCAAGGAGTGACGGTTTCATTTGCAGACTCGTAATTACATGTGCAAGCGTGATAGTTTAGTTATTACGTTACCTGCGCCATCCGCGTTAAGTAACGCGCGCCGTATATGCCGCTATCTTATGCGAAACGGCACGCGAGCCCCTTTGGCCGTTCCGCATAAAATACTATAATGTTAATTTGCGTTACTTTACGTGCGTCAATAGCACGTAAATGCCCCGATCATGAGACACAGTTCTTTTATAGGCAAAGATGCATCAGTCTTTAAGCTAATTATTGCCTTCATATAGAATCTCACAGAATAAGTGTTACAAACTTCTGGGATATGTAGAGGGGCCGAAAATGACCCCTTTTTGCCCATGAGCATGTGGAAAATTGCATCATGCAGTAATACATGTGACATTTGACGCTGAATGTTGGGTAAACTCTCCTATACACAAGTGTTCGGGAGGTTCATGAAAACCTCTTGCCTCCGTCAGAACGTGACCTGTTGAAAACTAGGGATGCGACATCGATTTCGATGTTTTCAAAACATCAGTGTTTCTTTAAAAAGTCGATGTTTTCAACATCGATGTATTGAAGTAATGTTTTTGGAACTTCGATGTTTTGTGCACAATGTTTTTAAGGTTTCGTTGTTATTTATTCGTGAATGAAAATTTCATAAAATCACAATTTTGTAAAAGTTGTAAATACGAAACTGATGGTACCTCTGTCAGTTTGTATTCGAACCATAAAACGCTGTTTTTACTACTTTTATCGAACAGACTATCCTTGGCCCGAAATTATCCTGATACCCTGATTTTTCCTTCATCTTTTCTTGTATTTCGCCCCTCAAGAAGCGTTTTTTAACTTTGTTTTCAGTTAAATTTCAGTTATTATCAATGAATATACACCGCCGCAATCAAAATTTTGTTGCTCACGAATTTAATGCTGAAGGTTACTAAACAAGCTTTAAAACATTAATGTACAAAAACATCAATAGATTTTGGTGGATGTATGGTAACATCGATGTTTTGTTATCAATGCAAACGCATCACTACAGAAAACCGGTACCTTAGGAGTTGCCCGACATTCAAGGGCACGTATAGCATGTTCTGGGCTGTCCGAGTGACGCCGCGTCGATGGCTAATGTGCCGACGTTTCGACCGACATGTCGCGGTCCTCTTCAGGGGCTGTACGAGGACCGCGACATGTCGGTCGAAACGTCGGCACATCAGCCATCGACGCGGCGTCACCCGGACAGCCCAGATCATGACTCTGGCAGCGGAAGCCTACGACAACAACGTATAGCATGTGTTAAACCGTTATATGAAATTTCCTACTGTATATTCTTTAGCAGTAAATGGTCAGTTTCGATCTCTGAACATATCCTAAAACTTTGTAGCATTTGTTTTGAGACAGCCTGAATAATACAAAGTGATTCGATAGTTTATTAATTTTTGCGGTGTCCTTGCAGATCTATTCACTTTGAATGATATAAAGGAAACTACAGACTGATGCATCTAAGTATGTGTCTGTAATTTTGTGAAGGGAAATAAGAGAATTATATCACTTCATATCTGTAGTTACTTTTTCGTGTGTTCAACACGTGCCCACAGCGTTTGTTATTAACCAGCAATTGAGTACAGCAATCCACGTTACAAAAGAAGTGATGTAACTATATGTTTTCGGGCTTTTCAGAAGCCAAGCGTGTGTTTTTGTACGTGGTGATTTAGCTATTACGAGGACGGGATGTAAGTCTGGAAAGTAGTTATCGAGCTACTGATGACAGCTGTTTATTGTGTAAAGGAAATTCTTCTGGAAACGTCACAGTCATTGACCTTGTGCGTTCCTTTCCTATCTGTCCGGCAAGTCAATGTTACTAGAGATAATAATATTTCCTTTTTCGTCTATCTTTTACGAATCTTTTAAAATATCAATCAACCAGTGAATAGAGTGCCCGGGGCTTACTGTTTTTCACCTGTGATTAGACAGCGGTGTCCAGAGCAGACCCAAAATATATTCACGCGAATGGAAAATAAAACATCAAACTACTATATTGGCAGAAATCGGCGTTCCAATGGCAATCCATTTGTCGTTACTATTCAAAGAAAAACTCTAGGGCACCAAATTTAATTATTGTTCTCCATTGCTCTCTTTTTAGTAGCCTACACAGCCCAGTAATGGCTGTAAGAAAGTAGTAATTTGAAAGAATACACATAATATTTTCTATGGTAGAGGTATCTAACTTGTATATTCTATTGTATATTCTTCTAAAACTAATTAAATAAAGCAGTAAATGAATTCAGAGGGAAAGTAGTCATTGTTTCCCAATATGCATGATTATGAATATCAATATATATTACATTGAAATATTTTTGAAAGACTACCTTCTATTACTTCTCTTCTCAACGAGAGATTTTTCTTTGAAGGGACGCTGAAACCCCATATATTCTTTGCATATCATACCCCTGTTAACATATCAACCTTCTCCCCGACCACCGACCAGTCTCTTCATAGCAATTTTCTTAATTTATCCCTTTGAAGAAAGTACTTTGAGGAACATTTTTGATGACATTGTACACGGCATTCGCGCAATGTGCCCTGCGCGAGAGCTTGAATCCTCGAGGAAATCGAGAGCGAGGAGGGGGGGGGGCTGTAGCAATATACCATGGTCAGTCATATGGTATCACTCCATCTTGGCTTCATTTGGAAGGGGGTGTTGGGGTTTCGTTTGGAATATCTGCAAAGGACACACCCAAGTCCCAACTCTTGATGTTTTTTTTTTAAATGTGCCAGAGAAGCGAGTTTATGGGCATCTAATGTATAATGCGCACATATAACTAAAGCACACACGTGCACATATACTAAAACGTATCTTGAATGCCGTTGGGAGAAAATTGGCATTTTCCTTAGCGTCCGATGTCTAGTAAAAATAAATTATTTTTTGATAAAAAAGGACATCCTTCCTATTAAGCAACCACCCCTCCAAGAGGCCAAGTTTTCTGTGGAATCAATACTCGTCGCTTAATATAGATTTCATAGTATTTTGTTTCGGACAACTTGTTCAACACACAGAAAAATAAATTAACGATGTCCTGTGAAAACGGTCTTAAAGAAGCATCTTGAAAATCTGTTTTTAACATGTTTTGCACGCATTCCTTGTTCTCTCTAAAGACAAAATGTATTAGTCTGAAGGACGTCTTAAAAAACTGATATAATTGAATGCTTGGTTGCTAGTAAGGATTTGCAAGCCTGTTTAAGATGTATTACAGCTTTTGTGATCGTTAAACTATTCAATAAAAAGGTTGATTTCTACAAGGTTGATTTCTTTGGTATACGATTTTAATTTTGCGTTTTATTTGTGGTGAACACAAGATACACCGCAAATTAAATTTCATTATTAGTTTTTATAATACTGTGATTTCAATTTTTTAGAAACCGTAATTTTCCTGTATAGGTTTTTCAATATTATTGAACAGGAATGTATACTCTGAATAAGGAATGTGTCATTAACTTTCACTTAAAACGTGTTTTATCAATTACTGGCGCAGGGATCGGCAAGTTCTTGGCGATAGAGCGTGTCATTTATGGGACTCGCAGGAACATCAGTGGGATTAGAGTTTTTGCATTGTGTGAAGCACCTTAGCTTACATCACTTTTGCGCCTCTGCGCATGCGCAAACTCGGAAGAGATAACGGAGCCCGTTTTTCCACCAGATTTAGCGAGCGATGCTAACGATATCGAAAGTCATTCGAACACGCTGTGTGAAATTTGTTCCCAACTATGGCGTTTCTGTGTTCTGCTGACTACATTCCCATGCAACATCGTGTTGGTGGCTGTAATCAGTGAATTTAATTATTTGCACATAGTATATTAGATATTTAAATTTAATAATATAATATTTATATAATGAAGATTATTAATTCTCATTGTGCGGAGAAATTGACGGAAACAAAGCAGTCTCCGGAGATGCAAGATGTGTCTATGGTTTCGTTAAATACTCAGGTACTTGAGAAAAGTTCAAAATGATGGAAGTTTCAATTTCGACTGAAGAATGCAATTATGTTCTGCCGCCTGTGCTAATGCTACGCGGACGCCTGAATTCTCACACTCAGCGCGTCACTGCGTACGTAACAGCTGAAGTCATGCGTCGAGGGAACAAGAAGCTTGAGTATTCACGTGTGCCACTTCATAACAGTGAATTTTGGCTTCTCTAGGACCCATTTTCACACATTAGACACCAGATTTTTTTTGCTGCTACAGGCTACTAGTAATATATTATATACTGTAGTTGAGTTGTTGATAGGCAATTCTAATAATACAAATGCGAATGAAGAGGTTGTGACGTTACGGGAATTAAGTGCACACTCTGTCACTACTGCTCGGAAATTCTTCACTTTAGATCAAAATGTTGTGCAAAACTCTTTACAGACGTCACACGTTTTTGATGACATGGTTACTTATCGCTACGCAAATGCATAAAATGATCCTTTTGTGTTGACGCGTACCGAGGTAGTTCCTTGGTCGACAGTTCTGCAAGGTGATTTCCCTGAACAACCCTAGGTGAATAATAGAGCAACACACTAAACTACGGAATGGGCCACGAACTGGGCGCGATCATCCCTTCCCTTCCATCTCTCCCAATTCAGATCAGGGCGCAGTCCCAGTACGGGTAGGGGACGTATGTCCCAGGCTTTCTCCTTATAACCGGACAACAATAGAGGGCATGCTGCGTGCTCCTTGCGGAGGTTGATTAATAACTGAAATAATAATAATAATAATAATAAATGATGAAGATATTTTACTTATTAAAAATACTTATAAATCCTTTATGGTATTCTTTTTTGCTCCCGTAAGAAATGCTTGTGATTTACAAAACGTTGATGGGGATTCCGGAAGCAGAGTGCATCGGTGGTAAAGAAAATGAGATTGGGTGGAGCCAGGATCGGTTCCTCATAAAACAGCTCAACTGTTTTTTATGATCAGATGAGGGAGAAAATGGTTTACTGGAGACGTAAATGAACGAGTCCCCTTTCTTTTTCTATGACTTGATGATTGTTGACAGTCTTGACGTTCCATACTCTGTTACAAATACATGTAATCTAAACCAAATCATTGGTAGGTATCTGTAAATCAATTTTAAAACGATTCGTATTCTAATTAATCTGAAATGAATAATAAAGTTGCTCTTTGAAGTATGTAATGCCGAATAACTAATTGAAATGTGACATATCATTTATTGACCAAAATTCGCGAGATCCTGCTTCAACGTTTGTCTTTCCCCTACCTGTAACTTTGTTTGTAATGCACTCATGACAAAATGTGTTGTTCGATTTACATTGGTTTTGGCCTAAATGTTCCTTAAAGTTATAAAAATATGTGTACGAGTGAGATTTTTATTCTGCAGAGTCTTTCACAGAACTGCTAGTAATATTCTGATATGTTGAATAAAAATGAAAGATTTGAAATCGCTCATATTTTTTAAGAATTTTTATTATAAGTTTATGTTTATAAGTATAATATTTATTGAAGTTGTCTAGATCAACCAAAATCATACCCTCATGAATAGAGGAAAATTGACAAAAATTATAATATTTTTCACAGTTGCGTTATTAGTTTCTTATAAATTCTTTAAAAGCACTTAAACCACTCTCATAAAAACTTTGAGATTAGAAATATTAACAAATTCCTTTATTTAGAACATAACAACCGTTATTGATATGTCTCCCGTTTCCCTTCACATTTTTGTCTCTATAAAAACCTCTAACATATTACTGGCATGCCTTGCAATGACTGCTTCTTGTGCGTTTTTCATTCAATTCACTCTTTTGTTGCTTTCTGCACGAACTCCTGCAGAGGTTTTCTGAGCACTTGAGTGTTGGACATTCTCGCTGCTACAAGGCCTTTCTTCGAAAGTACGGGTGTAAACTGTGGTATTTTACTCGACTGCACCACGAACAAGAAGGGCGGTGCCGAGGGGCAATTGCCTCCGAGGAGGAGAAGACTGGCGCCGAATGCGCGCGTCATCTCGCGCGATGGCGTCACAGTTACGAAAGGAAGTGAAACCGCGAGAGACGTGTGCAGGAAAGGCTCTCGAAGGTGCATTCGCAGCCCCACTGACCCAGAGCGCGCGGAAGATCAACTCGGGGGGGAGCGGGAAGGCACAAATAATTAACAAGCGTATACGATTACTTATGTTACAAGTACATGACGCGTCCGTATTTTTTTATAAAACCACTTTTCGCAAACTTATTGGTGACTTCTAATAGGCGCCATCCGGAGCGCCCCATTCTGCGCCCCCTTCCCCTAGCCACCCCACTGACAGTCATTAAAGCAGTTCATAATAGTACGAAGTTACTTACTTACTTCTACTTCCGTATCCTGAGTAGCACTCATTAATTTCAATGAGTTTTCAACCCTATATATTAGACTAGTGGACCCGCCATTGCTATTCTATTGCAATGTATTACACTTAACATCCTCCTGGTCATCAATTTGTCGTGTTAATCACATTTTACGCTTCGCTTTGTAAAAATTTCAATAACCAAAAGACTTTCTCGCGAGTGTGGTTCCATCTCTCTATTCGTGCCTCTGTCTCTCTCCCCGTCGTCTCTGTCTCTTTCTGTTCCTCTCCTTCTTTCTGACTCAGATTCATTCGCTCCCTCTCTCTCCCTCTCCCTCTCTCTCTCCCTCTCTCTCTCCCTCTCTCTCTCCCTCTCTCTCCCTCTCTCTCTCCCTCTCTTTGCGTCTATGTCTTCCTCTGTCTCTCCCTGTATATGTCTCTTCCGGGAGAAATTTCGCAACCGCAGGGGCAGACTACGCAATGAAGACGTCTTAATAATTGTACTTCAGTGTGCAAAGTTGCGTCAAGCGTCGTTGCGAAGAGCTCCCTGTTCAGGGTGCTTGAATCGGTATTCAATCTTCATCAACGCGCGTCTATGTTCTCAGGTATAAGCACATTCCCATCGTACTATACCTATATTCTTCCGGGAAGTGTAAGCAATAAGTTAACAAAGTTTTATCACAATCGGATAAACGGTACGGCAACGCATTAAGTACGAGTATGAATCAACAAACAAACAAACAAACAAACCCTGTCTTTTATATATAATATGTTGTGTGATGTGATGATGAAGCTAATGAAGGTAGCAGGGTGAATGATTACGAAAAACGTGTGGAGAAAGAAACAGGAGAATCTCCAGGGAAAACAACAGGGATCCGTTCCATTAAACCACAGAGTCTATGTATGCCTCTCTGCGCCCTGGGTCGGCCTGTTTGTTTTTACGGTTTTAAATTATGCGCGGTCGAAAGCAAGTTGCCGCCACGCAGTTCGCGTGCGTGCGAGTTAGTTTCTTTGCGGTCTTGTGAAGAGTTGCAGCGTCGCCGCCGGCGCAACAGCTGCAGGAATCTCGTACCGCTCCTTGGCCTCAGCTGCTGGAATCCGGAAGTCGATGCCATTTTCCTCCCGTTCTTACACCCGCGCTTTCTTTCGCTCCTCTCTCTTTCTCCTCTCGAGAGGCCTTCTTCAGTCCCAATGACTCTTGCTGGGGTCATCATACAAGGATTGCGGCAGTATCATTGTTTACATTGAAGTGCAGCAATGGAGGCGAACTGAGAAAGTTACCACCCGGTAACCACTCTCCATTGCTTCACCACACCCACATTTTTGACTCAATTTCCAACATCAGACCGTAATATTTTCGTAATTTCATTAACGAAGTGTACAGTTGTTTTTTCTGAAATTATACTTTTGTAATTTACACGAGTAATTTTTTGGGTTATTTTCATTTTAAATATTCTTTTGAAATTTTTAATGACAAATAATTTGTTTCGTATGTTTCGTATACAATATATCCAGAACTATAATTCCCTAGATCGCGAGATCCTACTCTCCACTCTCCTTACTGAGAGCCTACTTACAATTGTCCTTGCGCCTTTTTTTCTTTTTTCTTTCCTTTCCTTTCCTTCCTTTTTCTTTCCTTTCCTTCCCTTTTCTTTCCTTTCCTTCTTTCCATTTCTTTCTTCCTTTCATTTCTTCTTATTTTACTTAAATATCAGCTTGTTTTTCACGTTCTATGTACATGTTGCAATTACGTCCTTGAATCAAGGATATGGGTTATTTTTTCTAAAACTTTTAAATACGGAAATTTTAAACACTTTCGCGTATATTTTACCTGCAATGAACCATTGTTATGAACTTCCAAAATTCTGTATTTGTAAAAAGGCTATCGTCCTCAAGGGGAAGTACACGTGCTGCACAGATTATAGTTTTCTATCTCCAACATGGAGATAACCGAAACACCCATCGGTTTGGAATAATTGATTATTAGTATATTTGGTGCAATCCTGTGTATAATAATGCAGGACAAACCGCATTATTCTGTGTGCGAGAATTCTGTATGTACTGTAGTATTAGAGCGAAATATTCTGATGCGGATATCCTCAAACGTACAAAATGAAAGTGGAATTTTCAAGTGCATTGTAATTGCTACCAGTACAAAGAAGTCACGGAAACGACTCTGGTCAAAAGTGCCGCGGACGATGAAGTATCAATGCAAATCCTCATCGCGCCGATTTTGAATTTCAAAGTGAAAAAAATTTATAATCCATCCCAGAGCCGCAGCGACGATAAATGCGGGGGAAATTACGATTATCTTTGCCATGACACCATTTCACACGATCTTGAGCCCGTTCTCCGCTCGCATCGGAGCCGTTCGAATCTACAAAGAAGAACCTCTACCATCGAACTGGGTCATCGCCGAGGCGTCGCGGGCCATCGGCCTACTGTGTAGTCGTTCCGGCACATTCCCACCAGGAACTGTTCCGACCAGTCAGCTGCCCGTAGCGTCTTTTCCGTGACCTCAACTTACGTAAGGAGAAAGCAACTCCGCAAAACGACGCACGGGCGCTGCGCTGTTGTTCCGCCGACTTTGCCCAAAATGTTGGTTATGAGGAAGAAATGGAGAAGGAAGTGAATATGAGCCACGTAATGCGCCATGTGTAGCGTCTTATCTTGACAATTTGCGTGGGAAGCGAAATGAGGGTCGCGGCTTGGCCCCGGGCGGCCGGCTGGAAACCTCTGCTTCCCGTGAGATCTCTTGAGTAAGCGCCTGCCATGTCTCGCTGCTTTTTGGATGCGTATTTGCTCCTAAATTCTGGATGATACCGTCAAGGCAGAAAGCGAGACGTTGCAGAGAAAGGAGCAAGACACTTTCGTGCGGAGGTATCTAGTCGTGCCTGGGAACTGACCGTTTAGGCGACACGGAAATAAAACTTTACAGGCCCGAACGACGAAGGAGAGGCCCCGTTAAGTTGTCCACAGCTCTTTCCGACTTCTCGGAGTCCGAGAAGTTAGCTATGGTTTTGTTACACAACCGCGGGTTTTGCGAAGTATAAAGGAAGGTAATGGCTAAGTCTTACGTCTGGTCTCGAGCCTTATCTATACATTTCATGTGGGAAGAGAAATATTTGTGTTGTCGTCGGTGAAGCCACAATTTGGCGTAATGACAATCTAAAATGAAGGGATCGCTGTTTGGATGTACTAGTGGTCCTATTGTCCAAAAGCCATTTCAGTTACACATTCGCCTTGATGCTTACCTGCGAAGACACAGAGACCTAATTTCTCGGTGATCAAAAATGCGATTGAATAATAGTATATTACGCCATTAGTTTATAATTTTTTTTGCACGAATAAGAATACTCGCATGAACGACGATGGAGTAAATTCGACTATTTTTATGATTGCAAAAAAGTAACATTATAAACGAATTGCATACGCTATTTTTTTGTTTAACATTATAAAATTATTTCAAGAGGTAAATGGTTACTGAACCAGGAAGTAGTATGGTATGCTACGAACATAATGTAGGCCAAGGCCGACTGTAATAGGGGAGACCGTGGTCAGCCGAGGTGTTTATTGTTCGTAGTGAAATGGATTTACCAGAGGCAATAATTAATGAAGTTGCTACAACAGAATTATCGCTAATAAAGCTAAGAAATCAGCTGAAAATTATGAAAAATAATTTGATAAATTAGTAACTTGAACGGAAGAGAAAAAAACGAATGGCGTTCAACTTGTCGCAAAACAACACATTGAGGAGTAAGTAGCAAATAAGGTAAAAATCGCCAGGACAATTGTTTCTGGGGGAGTGACGTCCAACACAGGCGAACCTTCAAAATCACACTTCAAATGAAACAACAGTTACTGGAAGTTCTGGATATTATTTTACGAATGTTTCGAACTGCACATTTCATTTTCATTATTAATATATTTTTTGAGAAACGATTAGTTACATTTATGTTTCGTTGTCGATTTGTTATTTTTATTTTCTGTGTTACGAGTAAATAAAAACGCCGTACTCCCTGCAATTGTTTAATGACGTATGTTATTTTATTGAACTAATTTCACAATCCTACAGATTCTGTACGATTTTCGATGCCATAAGAAATAGTGTATAACGTTGATAAACAAAAAAAAAACAACAATTTTTCAAAGTGATACAAGGTAATAACTTGTATATAAGTAAACAACTAGCGATTACCTTATCTCAGTGTTTGATGTTTTCAAAACTGCCGAAGAAAGTTCCTAGAAAGTAAGACTGCACTATCAGGAATGCTCGTTACACATTCTTACTAGTAAAACCACTTCTAAGAAAGTTCAATGAATTTATTACAGGCTAAATATAAATAAATTGTACCTGCTTTAGATCTAAAGAAAAATATGTCTGGGCAAGCCGACCGCTTACGCAAGTAATATCAGTTAGTGGCCATGAATCACGTGAAGTTGCATCTTATGTGCTTTGACTTATTCTTGCACCATTAGTGGGGACTTGAAACCACCCCCGAGCTTTGATATTTAAAGAACATGATTTTATTAATCTTTACCTTGCATACTTATAGATTTTTTCGGCAACACATTTCTATATTTCTGCATTTGTAAAATAGCGTAAATATGTATACAAGTTATATGACAAGTTTCATTTTATATTATAATTTGACTTTTCATAAACAAATTTAATTTTTTATCTTTTTCCTTCAATCTTTTCAATTTTTTAATTTTTTGTTTCTTCCTATATTATATAACACATCATTTTGCCATACTCTTTGAGCACTTATGATGTCAGTAAATATGGCTGACGGAACGTCTCTAATATTTTTATATATTTTGTTTGATCTGAATCGAAAGTAAAATTTCAAATATAAAAAGACTACTCGTATTACTACCCATTACATTTTAAAAATATGTTGATGAATATTAAATAGTCTACATACATTTGTCTACGTCAGTTACATTTCAAAATTCTTCAGTCTATATGTATATTACTCGTAGACTTAATGCATAGATGTAACATGCGTAGACGTAAAATTACGATGTGTTTTGAACATCAAGGTTTTGTGTGAAATGTTTTTACGTGGTCAATATTTTTTAAATGAAAAACCTTCGTAACAAAATTCTATAATTATTTTTATGTCCATAAATTGAAAAAGTCTTCTGACGAAGGACGTAAAATAAATAAACTAGAGGTTTCGTCAATACAGAAGTCTATATTATTTTTGAATTATCGAGTCAGTTAATCCAAGTTTCATCCATCCTTATGATCGTTTGTTTTCCATCCATATGCTTTTTTTTACTTTTTGTCAGTTAAATCTCAATTAAAAAGGTTTAAAAGAGACCACTTTCAAAATGAATCTCCCACCTCGCATGAACTTACTTAGTTACCAACTAGTCCAGTTTAAAAACATCGATATTCAATAACATCCATGGTTTGGGTCGATATTTTTTAACATCGATGTTTAATAACATCGATGGTTTTGGGTCGATGTTTTAATTTTCAGCTTCGATGTTTCTTTGGCGATGACGCATCTTTACTTGGAAGTGCACCCATATCTTTGTCTCGGTCCAAGGAGTTGCTCTAGTGCACATGGCCAAGAGACCGTCCATTGCCGATCGAAGTGATGCGGAGAGCTATCTTCCTGTGCGGACCGCTCGTCAAATATCTGATGACCTTGGCTCGGGCTCAGGCTCAGTGGACTCACAGATCCGGTCAGCTGAGTCTTCTAAAAGAGCTTCGGAAACACTTCGGAGGTAGTCGACCGAGGCGTGCCGTGTCGGCATATTTTCCTAAGAACTATTAAAATTTTCAAAAAATGTACAGAAGTTTAATGAAAAAACAAATTATGGACAACAAACTTTATTTGAAGAAAACATCTCTATCTTTAATTTTGTTATGATAGAAAAACCACAAAAAAATTCAGACTTCTAAAATTTTCGAAAATTCAAAGTTATCCGTGAAAATCGGATCTATGCCACATTTATAAGTTCATTTCACTCTATCTTTATTAGAAATTTTTAAAAAGCATTTGGAGCCATTTTTGAGAAATTTTTGAAAATGTCCCGAGGGCTTCATATAAAGTACCCCCAAAAACTAATGATTTTCAAAATTACAGATCTTCTACTCATGCCAAATGGTCACGGGTTTCTTCAATTTGAAAAAAAATTCTATGCTTGTGCCATCAGTGTTGTTCACATATACCAGACAGACGGACGGACGGACGTTTTGGAAAAGAAAAACTTTTTCGATATCAGGAGACCCCAAAACGTGTATTTCCGTTGAAATCTCTAAATCAAATTTTCTGCAGGATTACGTAACTCCCCTATACTACGTATACTACTCCGTATATACGTACGTGTACAAGAAAGTAAAATGTACTGAAATATTTATAGAAGAAAAAAAGGTTTGGCAAAAACACCCAAGAGGTCGCAGAGTAACACTACTTTGATTTCATTAATAGTATAATAACTACTTTTTCAAAACTAATTTTTATAAAAAGAAAAATAGAAATTTATTAATGTGCTTAATTAGTTTTAAAGGTGCATCCCCGTTACTTTTCAAAAATTCTCATCAAATAATGTACGTAAATAGTGTATAACTCAAATAAAATAAGAATGCACCAACATTATATTCTACTCTGTTACATTACTGGACTTCAATGAAGATACTAGAAGTAGCTTTCTATACATGTATTTCAAAAATTACTATACGATAAAATTCTTCTTTTCTAATTTTCTGTGGTATTTTAAGTACGTATTCATTAACATGAAAATATGATACTTTACTTGAATATAATTGTAGTCATTAAAATGACAAAGAAAACGTCCTGAGAGAAAGCGAATGAATGGAGGCCATTGTCACAGTATAGTTCGTTTCATTCTTTTGGAGAGTAAAAGCAGATAGGTGCTTTTAATGTGAAAATGTAATTTCCAGGCAGTTTGAGCCCTCTTTAAGTTCGCAACTTCTCAATTCTAAATGCGTATTGTTCGAAACAATCCTCACTTTCTCTGTACACCGTACAATGAATGAATTACTGTTCATTTAGTTTCCTTAGTGGCTCGTGCGCGCGTACCGTTTCACGGACTGTTTCCTTTCGAGAATACTATGATATGTAATGTTGCCGGAGGTTAGAGCGGCGTTGATTATTATTTTGTGTGGTGTATGAATAAATACACAGAGCATTAATTGCCAATTAATATAAAACTAAGTGTTGAGAACTCGTTCCTACAAAGTAATCGTCACCATATCTTCTCACTAATTACCTCCGCAATGAACAATTTTATTAACATCTCCGTCTGTATAAGATTTCAAAAAACTTCTTAGAATGTTTCATATATGATTTTCTCATACCTTTGTACAAACTTCCTTCATTGTAGAATATCGAAGGTAGATTGGAGAAGCTGCAAAAAGTTTTTTTTCCTCGTATGTTTCTAATTTCATTATGATAAAAATGAGTAATTTATGAAATATTTAATAAAATAATGTAATTATTATGTTGGTATTATATTTTAAATGTGGTATTTTTGCTCTGTTATCAATATCTTAATTGAAGTCCTTCCTTATTATTATTTACCGTTCCGTTCTTTGTCTACAACTTCGGATTCTACTACCTTCTAGCTTTACAATATACTATCTTCTTTCCAGTGTCGTTTCCTCTGCCGTTGAGTCAATTTTTTATCTCTTCCTGTGTGTTCATGTGTGTTTCTCCTCCTGAAACCCAATAATGAGACTAGAGTTAAAGTTTTTCCAGCTTGTAAGCTTTCCGTTAGCACAGCTTCCTCGGGACTGTTTTTCCAGTCTACATTTGATCACATTGGGCAGATCAGGGGAAGGCAAAAGTGAAAACCGTGGAAGTGGAACCATTTGCTGTCCGGGCGTTTAACAAAATTTTCTCCCATCACTTGTTTTTGTGCACTGCAATCTTCGTTCATAAAGCTAGTTTGTCAGAGAAGATACCATGGGAATATTATTCAAATTAATGGTTTGTGGTTATCTCGGACATCTCTCAAATGATGAATGCACGAACGCTTCACCCCAGTTTCCAAGATGCAACACGTTTCCGTTACCTACTCACGTTGGCTTAGTTCAATAAAACAGATTCTAATGCTTCCCGCAAGTAAAAAGTGAAGTTTGCTTGTAGGAAACCGAGCTGCAAGGCAATCCATTTGCTCCTTTATACTCACTTGTCCGAGCACCGGACGTTTGAGCGTCCTGCGGTCGCTCGCAGTGGGTCGATTTCAAGTCAGGCCATTGACCATGACAGCATCTCTTCACCTCTTGGGGAAAGAATACGTTGCCTCGTATCATGTGCGATGCCGTTTCAGAACTACGTAAGCATTGCGAAACCTGAGGATTCTTGCAGGACCTTACCATTTATTATAGCTACATTTATGACATGAAAGCAAACTGAATATTTAAGAAACTATAATTAGTTAATAAATGTTATACACATTTCTTTTCCAAACCATGAATCAGGAGATAGTCATTATTTCTTTCTAACGCCGCAGTGGCTATCCGAATTCGTTTACTACGCTCCGTGAAGTTACGGAGTTTAAGCGAATTCGAGACTTCGCGGGCTTCTGTTTGGGTGGCAGTTAAGAATCCCGACATCTAACGGCGCCGAGCCCCTGGCCGAAGGGATAAAAGGAACTGACTGACTGCGACGTGACGAGTCTTGACAAAACTAATTAGGGAGGATTACTCCTTGCAAGGCGCTCAACACCCAACAAGGGTTCAGAGAGAAAATTCAGACGCAATGGTTTTTCTCGGTCGAGTAGTTTTTGCTCGTGTTGCGACACGTTGGGGAGAGCGAAAATATGTGGTGGATTCTAGCAGGTGGCTTCTGGTGGCATCTAGCGGATTTATTGTTATTTCGCTCGAGCGTGATGGCACTTCTTTCGTGCAAAACTCTAGCAGAAAATATATTCAGTAATATAAAATTAGATCCGTTTTAAAATTGCAGCTAAGGCCTGCAAATGAATTATAATGGCATATTAAGTGCAAATCTTCCTCACAGTTTCTATTATATGTAGATTATATTAGATGTGTATCTATTAAACTTGTTATTTGATTAAACTCGTTGCGGAGATATCGTGAGATGTAAGAGTCAATATTTAAATGTTTAATGTGTTAAACTAAAGGTATTGACTTGGATTCGTAATTTCAACACTCCATAATTCTTGCCTTCACAATCATTAAAGACACATAGCCTCTCATTTATTCTCAGGATGTAGAATCAACAGGATAATAGTAGATATCCCGATCGGTATCCAATAGAAACTATGATGCAAAAGAATGAAATAAAATGTAGCCACAATACTTAATTTAAAATAACAAATTAAATGAAGAGAATTTCCCACCTTTGTTTACACGGACGCCATTTGTTGGAGCGCCGAGTTGGCATTTGGTCTCAGGTAAAAGAGTGCGAGAACTGTAATATGAGGCGCGATTATGGCGTTATCCACCATTATTTACTTTTCCAAAATCAAAACGTAATTGCATCGTGTTGTTACCTTTCACAAAAACAAAACAGTTTTACTTAATCATGCAAAACATGACTGTAATCTGGAATGATGCAGAGGATTAAGGCATTACATCGTTTTTACTCCGCGTAAATGTTGAATTTCCCGAAAATAGCATGTAAGCTACAGGTAGGAAATAAAAGGTTAATAATACGAGATAAATGTTCATCATACGATGTGTCTCACAGAGATTCTTTAAATTGTAGTGGTGATGTGAAATTGATATTTGTTGGTTAATTCGTCACGCAAACCAGTAATACATTTTAACATCGTATTGTTCGTATTATGGCAAAATGTTTAACGTTTTAACCGTTTTAAAATTACAGCTATTGCATATCTTGCATTAGCTATACTGCATTTTACCTTGAAGAAGAAAACAGTTTTCACGCACGACTACCTTTCATTAATATTACGACTGCTCAATCACCGCGATCATTTCTTCCTTTTTTATCGTTGAGCCGTGAAGCAAGAAGCCGCAGCCTAATGTGCGTCGAGTGAGACCGGTTGGCAAGGGGGAGAGGACGCATTGGGAGACTAGGTCAGAGCAAGCAACGAAGGCATGCGAAGAGCGCGCAAAAGCGACAAAGTAGCAACGAAAAGCAGATCACGCTACTCCACACACATTTCTTTTTAATTTCTCGCATACGAACGGTTTAACGCGAAATATTATAGAGAATTATAGGTTATGTAATGCTGCAAAAAAACTATTTGGAGATTTCAACGGGAATACAAGTTCTGAAGTCCTTTAATTTCGTAAAAGGATTGATTTTTCAAATGTCTGTTCGACTGTGAACACTACTAGCGCCAAAACTGTTCGTAGGAATCTTCCAAAATGAATAGTCCCATATAGACCGAGCCGACTCGAGGGCCATGCGAATTGGAATTGAATAGAATGCTTTGAATTTGGGGGAAACTCGACATTAACCGCTAGGACAATTTCAAAATATTTTTAATGTTTTGATTATCTTTTAGGACACTGATAATAAAAAAAGTTTCCCACAGTACACTAATGAATATGTCCAAATTTTCACAGCAAACCAAAATTATAAATATTTTTTTGAACTACTACGATAAATATATTATTGAAGATAGATGTTCTTCACACATTTTTTCGGAATGAGTTCTTTAATTATTATAATTTTTTTAATCGTCTCGTACATTATTTCAGTACCTTTTGCGTCCCTCACACGCCACCGATCTTTATAAATGAGGTCTCTAGTCAAAGAGAATTTCACGGAGACGTGACGAATAGCACTTTGATTTAAAAAAATATTTTGTTTGTTTGAAAATACTCATCAAAATATTGATGTCAAATGCAACCCGAAGCACTGTCACCTATATCGTCAAATAACTTTTAAACTAAGCGTTCTAGGGCCCCAAAAACTAAAATTTTGAGGCAAAAAGCTATTTGGTTTATTTGCATAATTATTAATTCAAGATTAGATCTCACAGCAATAGCTAAAAGTACTATTAATAGTTGCTTGATACCGATGAAGGTTGTTTCTTATGCGTTCTTATGAAAACAATCATTTAACATTTTGCCGAGGTCTAAAAGTGCTGTGCACCTAATTGTGGAGGGATGTGGGTGTCCAGTGAAAAGTGAAGACGTGTCTTGTTAGGTTTGGTTTTTGTTTTACCTGTACCAGTATTCTCGTTATCAGCTGTGACTTGGTGAAACTTTTAAATCAGCCAGTCAGTCACGCAGCTTTCTCAAGAGTAAAACACTTTTTTAAATATTTTTGTGACTCACGCAAAACGAAAAGCTAACTGTCGAAGAATATTGATTAATAGCTTCAAGTATTTTTAAAGGAAAATAAAAGAAAACCCTCGATACTGTTGAAAATTTCTTTTACGCATCAATTGCATTGTTTTTATTTTTATTTGATAATATGTTAATACAATGTAAGTTACCTTTATACCTTTGAAACCAATAAATACGATTCGTTAACAACATTTCCTTGTGGAATGGAAATAGGATAGGGAAGAGTGTGGGGTTTAAAATCCGAGAGTTCTTGCACGGGTACGCGGAAATAGTAGGGGAAAACTTGTGCTATGGCACAACACAAAGATCACACTTTTTAAATTAACTAAAGTTGAATACTTTGAAATAAATGAACAAAACTCGAAACGTACTAGCTAACAATACTACATGAATTAATTTAAAAAAGCGACTTAATTTGTAAGTGCAGAAAGAATAGCGCAATTCATTCGTAATCGTAATTCGTAAGATTCAATACGTAAATATCGATTGAGCAACATTCCTATGTACTGGATTCATGTCCAAGCCTTCAGAGTTGTGTATAATGTTTACAAATAGGTAAAAGGTGAAAATATATCTTTTCTTGATGTTTTTCTCTCTTCTTCTGATTTTTTGGCTCGGAATTGCTTTTCTTGAGTTCCCCACTCAAAAAGTGGCGGGTGAAATTCTATTTTCCCAACTGTCCAGACAATCTTGTAACTCTTCGATCCACGGGAGGGACGCGTTGACCAATCACTACAGTCAGAATCTTAGTGTCTTTGTGATTGGTGCAAACTACCGTGGGGCGGGAAAGACGCTGTTGAATGAATAAAAATATCATGCTCACTTTGTTTATTTAAAACGAAAATCATTTAATTCATTAAAGGTAAAGTTACCCTCTTTACACCTGCAAATGCTAAGCAGGAATTTTATTCAACATGTCAATAAATTTCTTTATCACTCGCTCGAACGTGTGATCCTCTGCATTGCGAGGGACCTACACGTCGATTTGCGGGTTTTTCTCCTCTAGATATATTTGCCATGGGGGCACCATCTCTGACGGGTACGCTTTCTACTCTCCCCCGGTTTTCCGACATTTGTGGATTGTGTGTGTGTCTGTGTGTGCGTGTGTGTCTGTGTGCGTGCGTGTGTGTCTGTGGTGGTGCGTGTGTGTCTGTGTGCGTGCGGTGTGTCTGTGTGCGTGCGTGTGTGTCTGTGTTGCGTGCGTGTGTGTCTGTGTGCGTGCGTGTGTGTCTGTGTGCGTGCGTGTGTGTCTGTGGTGCGTGCGGTGTGCTGTGTGCGTGCGTGTGTGTCGTGTGCGGTTGCGTGTGTGCTGCTGCGTGTGTGTCTGTGTGCGTGCGTGTGTGTCTGTGTGCGTGCGTGTGTGTCTGTGGTGCGTGCGTGTGTGTCGTGTGTGTGCGTGTGTGTCTGTGTGTGTGTGCGTGTGGTGTCTGTGTGTGTGTGCGTGTGTGTCTGTGTGTGTGTGGGTTGCTGTGTCTTGTGTGTGTGTGCGTGTGTGTCTGTGTGTGGTGTGGCGTGTGTGTCTGTGTGTGTGTGCGTGTGTGTCTGTGTCTCGAGCTTCACACGGCGTCATACATAATGTTCCACAACATCGGACAAGTACCGAGCCTTGTGGGACACCGCCTGTGAACGTATAAGATTGTACTCCAGACCCCGTTTCTATAAGGAGGATTCTCTCCTTAAAGTAACTTTTTACGGAGTTCAAGATGTCCCTTGGAACTCCAAGAGTTTGTAGCGGCAAAAAGAATGGAGCTCCACCTTGCAGTGTTAAAGGCGTTTTCACGTCTAGGGTCACTATAGCACAATACTCATAGGACCGCCTTTCCATCGTTTGCTTTCAATGGCCTTGCGTGCGATGTCGATGACTACCTTAATAGCATCTACCGTGGATCTCGCTTTCTACAGCCGTACTGATTATCAGACAATCCTTGAGGCCCCTCTGTAATTAACTCAATACGATTGCAGATAATCCGCTCCAACACTTTGCTGCTGTGTCCAGTAAGCATATTGGCCGATAGGCTGCCGGAATCAGTAGGTGCTTATCGCCCTTCGGAAGAAGGACTAGGCAGTTGCTGCTTCCACGACGGGGGAATTCCCTCATCGTATGCATGCATTATATGCCTGCAAGAATAGATCGGGCCGAGTCTTAATAGCGGTCTTAAAATTGCTACATTTGGTACCCATCTAATCCGGGGGCTTTGCAATCTTGGACCTTGCGCAAGCTCTGGAAAGTTATACCAACGTGACTGGCGGAACCTCGCTTAGATCTTCCAGACAATCCTTCGGTTGTAAATATCTACCTGGCAGAAAACAAGGTAGCTACAACTTTTCCCAAGAAAACCGGCGCAAGTAGGTGGCCGCCTGACATACCCTGAGTTGGCCGTCACCAAGCTTATACGGGCGTCCCCAGGGGTCAGCATCCACCTCCTCCCCTAGTTTCTCTCCAGCAACGAACACTTACTAATTTAATGGCTTTTTTGAAAAAGCTCTTCTGGCGTCCAGATGTTGCTTCTTGAGAAATTCATAGTTTTGGCGGCTCCAGGCGCGCTGTGCCAATCTACGTGTCCGGTGGCATTCCCTGCGAAGTTTCGCGTTCTCGCGTTCTCTTCTTGGACCTTTGGTCATTGACGCATCACGAGTGTGCGCGTGTGTGCGCATCTGTGTCTGTGCGTGTCTGTGTCTGTGCGTGTCACACACGCGCACACTCGTGATGCGTCAATGACCCAAGGTCCCAAGAAGAGAAACGCCGAGAACGCGAAAACTTCGGCGGAATGCCACCGGAACACGTAATTGCCACCAGCGCGCCTGGAGCCGCCAAAACTATAATTTCTCAAGAGAAGACATCGCGGACGCCAGAAGAGCTGGTCACAAAAGCCATTTAATTATAAGTGTTCGCTTGCTGGAGAAGAAACTAGCGGGAGGAGGTGGATGCCTGACCCCCTGGGAGCCCCGTATAAGCCGTGACGCGCCAACTCAGGGTATTTCAGGCGGCCACCTAAACTTGCCGCGTTTTCTTGGGAAAAGTTGTAGCTACCTGTTTCTCTGCCAGGTAGATATTCTTACAACCGAAAGGATTGTCGGAAGATCCTAGCGAAGGTTCCGCCAGTCACGTGGTGTGAACTTTCCAGAGCTTCGGTCAAGTCAAGATTGCAAACCCCCGATGTAGATGGTACCAAATGGTAGCAAAAAGACCGCTATTAAACTCGGCCCGATCTATTCTGCAGGCTATAATGATGACATACGTGAGGATTCCCCCGTCGATGGAAGCAGCAACTGCTAGTCCTTCTTCGAAGGCGCGATAAGCACCTACTGACCGGCCAGCCTATCCGGCCAATAGTGCTACTGGACACAGCAGCAAAAGTGTTGGACGGGGTATCTGCAATCGTAATTGAGAATTTACAGAGGGCCCCAAGGGCATTCTATAATCAGTACCGGCTGTAGGAAGCGAGATCCACGGTTAGATGCTATTAGGTAGTCATCGACATCGCACGCTAAGGCCATGAAAAGCAAACGATGGAAAGGCGGTCCTATGAAGTATTGTCTATAGTGACCCTAGACGTGAAAAACGCCTTTACACACTGCAAGGTTGGAGCTCCCATTCTTCTTTGGCGCTAACCAAACTCTTGATTCCCAAGTACATCTGAACTCGTAAAAAGTTACTTTAAGGAGAGAATCCTCCTTATAGAAACGGGGTCTGGAGTACAATCTTATACGTTCACAGGCGGTGTCCCACAAGGCTCGGTACTTGTCCGATGTTGTGGAACATTATGTATGACGCCGTGTGAAGCTCGAGACACAGACACACACGCACACACACACAGACACACACGCCACACCACACACAGACACACACGCACACAACACAAACACACAGCCACACACACACAGACACACACGCACACACACACAGACACACACGCACACACACACAGACACACACGCACACACACGACACACACGCACGCACCACAGACACACACGCACGCACACAGACACACACACGCACACAGACACACACAGCACACACGCACACAGACACACACACGCACACAGCACACCGCACGCACCAACAGACACACACTGCACGCACACAGACACACACGCACGCACACAGACACACACGCACGCAACACAGACACACACGCACGCACACAGACACACACGCACGCACACAGACACACACGCACGCACACAGACACACACGCACGCACACAGACACACACGCACACACAGACACACACACAATCCACAAATGTCGGAAAAACCGGCGGAGAGTAGAAAGCGTACCCGTCAGAGATTGGTTTGCCCCCATGGCAAATAGATCTAGAGGAGAAAAACCCGCAAATCGACGTGTAGGTCCCTCGCAATGCAGAGGATCACACGTTCGAGCGATGTGATAAAAGAAATTTATGACATGTTGTTGAATAAAATTCCTGCTTAGCATTTGCAGTGTAAAGAGGTAACTTTACCTTTAATGAAATTGATTTTCGTTTTAAATAAACAAAGTGAGCATATATTTTATTCATTCAACAGCGTCTTTCCCGCCCCACGGTAGTTTGCCGGTGACACTAAGATTCTGACTGTAGTGATTGGTCAACGCGTCCCTCCCGTGCGATCGAAGAGTAACAGATTGTCTGGACAGTTGGGAAAATAGAATTTCACCCGCCACTTTTTGATGTGGGAGACTCCAAGAAAAGCAATTCCGAGCCAAAAAAATCAGAAGAAGAGAGAAAAACATCAGAAAAGATATATTTTCACCTTTTACCTATTTGTAAACATTATACACAAACTCTGAAGGCTTGGACATGAATCCAGTACATAGGAATTTTGCTCAATCGATATTTACGTATTGAATCTTACGAATTACGATTACGAATGAATTGCGCTATTCTTTCTCACTTACAAATTAAGTCGCTTTTTTAAATTAATTCATGTAGTATTGTTAGCTAGTACGTTTCGAGTTTTGTTCATTTATTTCAAAGTATTCAACTTTAGTTAATTTAAAAGTGTGATCTTTGTGTTGTGCCATAGCACAAGTTTTCCCCTACTATTTCGCGTACCCGTGCAAGAAACTCTCGGATTTTAAACCCCAACTCTTCCCTATCCTATTTCCATCCACAAGGAAATGTTGTTAACAGAAATCGTATTATTGTTTTCAAAGGTATAAAGGTACTTACATTGTATTAACACATTATCAAATAAAAATAAAAAACAATGCAATTATGCGTAAAAGAAATTTTCAAACAGTATCGAGGGTTTTCTTTTATTTTCCTTTAAAAATACTGAAGCTATTAATCAATATTCTTCGACAGTTAGCTTTTCGTTTTGCGTGAGTCACAAAATATTTAAAAAAGTGTTTTACTCTTGAGAAAGCTGCGGACTGACTGGCTGATTTTAAAGTTTCACCAAGTCACAGCTGATAACGAGATACTGGTACAGGTAAAACAAAAACCAAACCTAACAAGACACGTCTTCACTTTTCACTGGACACCCACATCCCTCCACAATTAGGTGCACAGCACTTTTAACCTCGGCAAAATGTTAAATGATTGTTTTCATAAGAACGCATAAAGAAACAACCTTCATCGGTATCAAGCAACTATAATAGTACTTTTAGCTATTGCTGTGAGATCTAATCTTTGGAATTAATAATTATGCAAAAAACCAAATAGCTTTTGCCCAAAATTTTAGTTTTTGGGCCCCCTAGAACGCTTAGTTTTAAAGTTAATTTGACGATATAGGTGACAGTGCTTCGGGTTGCATTTGAATCAATATTTTGATGAGGTATTTTCAAACAAACAAATATTTATTTTAAATCAAAGTGCTATTCGTCGTCTCCGTGAAATTCTCTTTTGACTGCAGCCTCATTTATAAGATCGGTGGCGTGTGAGGGACGCAAAAGGTAACTGAAATAAATGTACGAGACGAATTAAAAAATTAATAATAATTAAAGGAACTCATTCACGAAAAAATGTGCTGAAGAACATCTATCTTCAATAATATATTTATCGTAGTAGTTCAAAAAAAATTGTATATTTGGTTTGCTGTGGAAAATTTGGACTATTTCATTAGTGTACTGTGGGAAACTTTTTTTAGTTATTCAGTGTCCTAAAAGATAATCAAAACATTAAAAATATTTTTGAAAATTGTCCTAGCGGTTAATGTCCGAGTTTCCCGCCGAAATTCAAAGCAATTTCTATTCCAATTCCAATTCGCCGATTCGCCCTCCCGCAGTCGGCCCGTCTATATGGGACTATTCAATTTTGGAAGATTCCTACGAACAGTTTGTGCGCTAGTGAGTGTTCACGGTCGAACCAGACATTTCTGAAAAATCAATCGCTTTACGAAATTAAAGGACTTCAGAACTTGTATTCCCGTTGAAAATCTTTTTTTCCCAAAAAAAATTTTTAGTTTTTTGCCAGGCATTACATAAACCTATAATTCTCTTAATATTTCGCGTTATAACCGTTCGTATGCGAAATTGAAAAAGAAATGTGTGTGGAGTAGCGTGATCTGCTTTTTCGTTGCTACTTTGTCGCTTTTGCGCGCTCTTCGCATGCCTTCGTTGCTTGCTCTGGACCTAGTCTCCCAATGGCGTCCTCTCCCCCTTGCAACGGGTCTCAACCGACGCACATTAGGCTGCGCCTCTTTGCTTCACGCTCAAACGATTAAAAAAGAAGAAATGATCGCGGTGATTGAGCAGGTCGTAATATTAATGAAAAGGTAGTGTGCCGTGAAAACTTTTCTTCTTCATAGGAAAAATGCGTATAGCTAATGCAAGATATGGCAATAGCTGTAATTTTAAAACGTTAAAACGTATAAACATCTTTTTGCCATAATACGAACACATTACGATGTTAAAATGTCATTACTGGTTTGCGTGGACGAATTAACCAACAAATTCAATTTCACCATCACCACTACAATTAAAGAACTCTGTGAGAACACATCGATGATGAATCATTTATCTCGGTATTATTAACCTTTTATTTTCCTACGTAGGCTTACATGCTATTTTTCGGGAAATTCAACATTTACGCGGAGTAAAAACGATGTAAGCCTTAAATCCTCTGC
Organism: Gryllus bimaculatus; assembly: GCA_017312745.1. Lineage (NCBI taxonomy): Eukaryota > Metazoa > Arthropoda > Insecta > Orthoptera > Gryllidae > Gryllus > Gryllus bimaculatus. Next base: position 27,282 of record BOPP01000260.1, on the reverse strand, counting down.
ATCATTCCAGATTACAGTCATTTTTGCTGATTAAGTAAAACTGTTTTGTTTTTGGGAAAGGTAACAACACGATTGCAATTACTTTTGATTTTGGAAAGATAAATGAATAGGTGCGATAACGACGCTATAATTCGCGCCTGCGAATATAGCACCAGTTACTCGCACTCTTTTAACCGTGGTGTGGAGACCGAAATATGGCCAACTCGGGCGCTGGAAATCGTCCAAACAAATCTTGGCTGTCGGTAACAAAGGTAGGGAAATTTCTCTTCATTTAATTTTTTTATTTTAACATTAGTATTGTGGCTACATTTATTTCATCTTTTTGCAATCATAGGTTTCTCTATTTGGATACCGATCGGGGATATCTACTATTATCCTGTTGGATTCTACATCCTGAGATATAAATGGGAGAAGGCTATGTGTCTTTAATTGATTTGTGAAGGCAGAATTATGGAGTGTTGAAATTGACGAATCCAAGTCAAGGTACCTTGTTACATTAAACACAATATAGAAAAAATATTATAATAATGACATATTACACAGATCGACTCTCCGAGCATACAGAAGTATTATCAAATAACAAGTTTAATAGCATACACATCTAAATAATCTACATATAATGATAAACTGTGAGGAAGATCCTTGCACTAAATACCACAATTATAATTCAGTTTGTCGGCCTTGAGCGTGCAAATTTTAAAACGGCACTAATGTCTATATCTACTGAATAAGGTGTTTTGCTAGAGTTTTTGCACGAAAGAAGTTGCCAGTCAGCGCTTCGAGCGGAAATAACAATGAAATCCGATAGATGCCCAACCAGAAAGCACCTGCTAGAAATCCACCACACTATTTTCGTCTCCCCAAGTGTCGCAACACGAGCAAAACTACTCGACGAAGAAAAAAACCATTGCGTCTGAATTTCTGAGCCTACCTCTCGACCCCGGTGTCTGAGACGCCGTGGTTGCCATTGCAAGAGTCAATCCTCCCTGAGATTGAGTTTTGTCAAGACTCGTCACGTTGCAGTCAGTCAGTTCCGTTTTATCCCTTGCAGAGGGAGCTGCGGCTCCGTTAATGTCGGATCTTAACTGCCCACCGCAACCAGAAGCCCGCCGAAGTCGTGAATTCGCTTAAACTCCCTAACGTCACGGAGCTAGTAAACGAATTCAGGATAGCCCCTGCGGCGTTAGAAAAGGAAATAAGACTGAATCTCCTGATTTCGATTGGTTTGAGAAAGAGAGTGATGGTATAACATTTGATGAAGCGTAATGTATAGTTTCGTTAACAATATTGCAGTGTGCACTTTACTTCATAATGTTAGCTGACCTATAATAAACTGGTCTAAGCTGCAAGAATCCTCAGGTTTCGCAAGTGCTTCCGTAGTTGCTGAAACGGCATCTGCAGCGATTGATACGCAAAGCCGGCAACGTATTCTTTCCCCAAGAGGTAAGAGACTGCGATCGATGGTATGGTCCGTGCTAGAATCTTGTGACCCACTGCGAGCGACCGCAGACGCTCAAACGTCCTGTGCTACGGACAAGTGAGTACAAAGGAGCAAATGGATTGCCTTGCAGCTCGCGTTCCATCACTACTAGCAAACTTCACTATTTACTTGCGGAAAGCATCATTGGATCTGTGTGTTATTGAAACTAAGCGCAACGTGAGTAAGAAGGTGACGGACGGGAAAGACGTGGTTTGCATCTTGGAAATCTATGGGGGAACGCGTTCGTGCACGTTCATCGATTTGAGAGATGTTACCGAGATATACCAGCAACCATTAACTTTGAATACTTATTTCGCCAGTTTTCCTCTTGATCAACAGCTATTGACGTGTTGAAGGGTGGGAGAAAAAAAAAAAAAACGAGTACAACGAAATGCGCGGAAGTGCCAGTCGCCAACAAAAATCAGAGTGACTGGCGAGAGAATTTTGTAATTAAAGCGACCCGGACAGCAGACAATGTTCCACTTCCACGGTTTCACTTTTGCCTTCCCCTGATCTGCCCAAATGATGATCAATGTAGACTAGAGGAAAAAGTGCGCGAGTCCCGAGGAAAGCGTGTGCTACGGAAGCTTACAAGCTGGTAAACAACTTTAACTCTAGTCCTCATAATTGGTTGTTTTCAGGAGGGAGAAACACACATGAACACCACAGAAGAGATTAAAAATTGACTCAACGGCAGAGGAAACGACACTGGAAAGAAGATAGTATTATGTGTAAAGCTAGAAGGTAGTAGAATCCGAAGTTGTAGACAAAGAACGGAACGAGAAAATATAATAAGGAAGGACTTCAATTAAGATATTGATAACAGAGCAAAGAATAGCCACATTTAAGATTATAATAGCCAAGCATAAATATATTACATAATATTTATTTAAATTTCGATGAAATTATCATGTGGTCTTTCGATAGATGAAACGTTAGGTAAACAGTACGAGGAAAAAAAAACATTTCTCCGCGAGCTTTCTCCAATTCTACCTTCGATATTCTACAATGAAGGGAAGTTTGTACTGACAAAGTGCATTGGAAATCATATATGAAAAATCTAGATGTTTTTTGAAATCTGTTGACAGACGGAGATGTTAATAAAATTGTTTCATTGCGGAGGTAATTAGTGAGAAGATATGGGTGACGATTACTTTGTAGCGAACGAGTTCTCAAACACTTAGTTTTATATTAATTGCGCAATTAATGCTCTGTGTAATTTATTCAGTACAACACACAAAATAATAATTCAACGCCGCCTCTAACCTCCCCGCAAACATTACATATTCATAGTATTCTCGAAAGGAAACAGTCGTTGAAACGGTACGCTGCGCAACGAGCCACTAAGGAAACTAAATGAACAGTAATTCCATTTCATTGTACGGTGTACAGAGAAAGTTGGAGGATTGTTTCGAACAATACGCATTTAGAAGTGAGAAGTTGCGAACTTAAAGAGGGTCAAACTGCCTGGAAATTTACATTTTTCACATTTAAAAGCACCTAACTGCTTTTTACTCTCCAAAAAGAAATGAAACGAAGCTATACTGTGACCAATGGCTCCCATCTTCGGCTTCCTCTCAGACGTTTCTCTTTGTCATTTTAATGACTACAATTATATTCAAGTAAAGTATCCATATTTTCATGCTTAATGAATACGTACTTAAAATACCACAGGAAAATTAGAAAAAGAATTTTTATCGTATAGTAATTTTTGATATACATGTATATAAAAGCTACTTCTAGTATTCTTCATTGAAGTCCAGTAAATGTAACAGAAGTAGAATATAATGTTGGTGGCATTCTTATTTTATTTGAGTTATACACTATTTACGACATTATTTGATGAGAATTTTTGAAAAGTAAACGGGGAGTGCCACCTTTTAAAACTAATTAAGGCACATAATAAATTTCTATTTTTCTTTTTATAAAAATATTCTTGAGAAAAGATAGATATAATTACTATAATGAAATCAAAGTAGTTTACTCTGCGACTCTTTGGTTGTTTTTGCCCAAACTTTTTTTCTTCTTATAAATATTTCAGTACATTTTACTTTCTTGTACACGTACGTATATACGAGTAGGTATACTTAGTATTAGGGAGTTACGTAATCCTGCAGGAAAATTTTGATTTTAGAGATGTCAACGGAAATACACGTTTGGTCTCCTGAATTCGAAAAAGTTTTTCTTTTCCCCAAAAACGTCCCGTCCGTCCCGCTCTGTCTGGAATGTGAACAACATGATGGCCACAAGCATAGAATTTTTTTTCAACATTGAAGAAACCCGTGACCATTTGATGAGTAGAAGATCTGTAATTTGAAAATCATTAGTTTTTTGGGGGGTACTTTATATGAAGCCCTCGGGACATTTTTCCAAAAATTTCTCAAAAATGGCTTCCAAATTGCTTTTAAAATTTCTAATAAAGTAGAGTGAAAGAACTTATAAATGGTGGCACGAGATCCGATTTTCACGGATAATCTCTCTCG